>JACEVL010000929.1:0-327500 GCA_020284085.1 Aporrectodea caliginosa
TATACACACATATTTTATACATATTATATCTAACACTCAAATAACAAAAATGTTAAACTTACAGCATGAGATAAATATATGCATAGCCTACATATATACACACACATATATATATATATATATATATATATATATAATTTCATATACATACATATATATATACATATATATATATATACATATATACATACATATATATATATCTGACAGTCAAATAACAAGCTTGTAAGACTTCTTCGCTTGTAAACTTCCGTTTTGCCATTTTGTATTTTTACTATACATCACCGGTTGCATGGCGATCAGACCGGAAGTAGCCGGAGTAAAAAAATTTCCGCCCAAATATAGCCTATGACATCCTCTGCTAATATAATATGCGCCATACTGCATGAAATACGCCACACCAGCACTATGCTGAGTCATTACGTTTATGCCGGATTAATCCGGCGCTAAGGCGTGAGGATTTTCAGCTGGCCGCCGGATATATCCGGCATGTGGCGGTTAAGCGGTTAACAATGCTGTCCCACGAATGGAATCAACTAACAATGTTTCTCTGAAGCTCGAACTCTTTTTCTGCCTTCAACATATATTACTGCATTTCGCTTTGCAACTGACTAAAAATTGTGCCTCATATTCACACCCAATTTTTCTTTGTACGTGTCAAAACGGTTCATAATAACAATAGTTATAATTACAATAATGATTTGTTCTGTGCATCTTTGATTGGTTTAGATGTCTGAAAGTGCTGTCCACTAATCAAACAGGCACTGCTTGTAAAATCTGAAAGAAAGAGATACGGAGAGCAAGACGACAGTAGACAATAAACAAAGACGAATGATTCAGCCCATAATGCAAAGCATTGGAGTTCATAAATTGAATCAAAGTAATGGAGATCTTTCACTTTCACCCATCAGCTTGTCAGTTTCCAATGCATCAGATGGAATGCTCCCAAGTCCCAACCAGATCCAGGCCATGTTCTATATGACCTAATGCACCCAATTAAAACTGTAGTATACGCGCTATGTCCACGTAAACATAACAGAATTCTTACCTGTTCCAAAACATTTATTATTAGTATGATTTACTCGTGATTATATACTTCATAATGTACACCAAAATGCAGTTAGCAATTGGTTCACTTACTTAGTCAGGCTTCTAGAAAAGACCATTTCACCAAGACCCTCTTGGTCTTAGCCATATACAGCATGCTCTTTGCGGACAGTGTGTGGTGACAATAAATAATAGTTATCATTAGTGCAGAAACTGGGAGATGTGTCATAGTCACTACTTCAATCAGTGAAACGTGAACATGTTTCACAGTTAGGATAACGCACATATAACCCACATGTAAAGCAAGGAAAACTACAGAAATGGTTTGTCTTCATTCAACATTAAAAATGCTCTCAAAAGTAATGTAGTATTTTGATTATCAAAGGATCATCATGTCCCAAGACCAAGACTCGACAATTGGATGGCGCTTGGTTTCAGATTAAACAGATACTTGTGCTAAGACAGCATTTCATAATCATAATCTCGAGATTTCTACATCGCCCTTAAAAGGAAAGTCACGGGAACCAGATTATTCACAGGCACTTCATCAAAACATAATCAACAGGCAAAGGGAGAAAGGGGTCACGCAGGCAGAAACTCAGACAGCCAATGTGGATGGTGTTTAGAGTTGAAACATTTTGGCAACAGAGGTGAAAGGTAAGAGGAAGATTCAGGATAGGATTTGTGAAAAAGCAGTTTTCAGTTTTGAGTGGAAGACCTGTGGAGAGACAGCAAGAGGTGACGTTTTGGTGAGTTCGTAGGATGGATCAGATATTCGTCGCAATACGGGTGGGATGCATGGCTTTGCATGCAGGAAATAACAGAACAACCAACCAAACTAAAATGTTCTGAAAAAATTGTTCTACTCGACAGTTGAAAACTATTACAACCATTCAAAGCATCCCAATGGTTCACCAGAAACCAAATGAGAACCTTCTTTTCATCTGTTTGCAATAAGCACTTCCTTACCTCAGCAACAACAAACCTAAAGAGCAGATGCATACGGAAGGTGTTTCTAACAATTAGTTCTCAACATCAAATAACAATCCATGGCAACATGTTGATTTACGAACACCCGAACACAATGCATTTCATCATTGAAGAGAAAACAAAATACAACTTCATCAAAGACCAGTTAATCTATAAATATCATATCAAGAAAAGAAAATGTAAATATGCATAAATTCTCTAGCAAAGAAATAATTTTCAATAAATTATTGCCACACATGATAAATCTTCATTTTCACAAATTTGACTTTAAGCTCATCATGATTTCTAGCAGTTTTTACTAATTTGAAGCAAACATCAAACATGGTTTAATGTATGGTTGATGAATTGAGTATTAGACACTGGCAATACAGAAGCTGCTGACTGACTAATTATGCCTCTAAACTAAACTTTACTTAATACAGAATGAAATGGCAAATAGACTCAGTTTGAAAGTAGGTTGATCAAAAGACACCAAACCACAGAGTATTCCTCTTTCAACTGTCAGAAACCACGGAACCACTCAAAATTAAAGTTGTGGGGCGCGGTGGTGTAGGGGTATGTTCGGTGCCTTGCAGCTGGAGGGTTGCGGGTTCGAATCCACCTCAAGCCGCTGTGTAGGGACCCTGGGCAAGTCCTTCACTTGCAATTGCTCATGCGCTTCGGCGTGAAACTCCGATTCAGTGTCCGCGCTGTAGTTGGGAGCGCCTCTGAGTAGAAATCTTGAAAGGGCGCTATAACAAGTGCTCACACATACATACATACATACATATCACAAAATTGGTGACATCTGACACCGCATCGAGATCATTGTACCTGAACAATCGAGAAATTCAGCTAGACGAGTGAGCAACAGTTACTGAAGTTGAAAAGCAGAAACTGATATGCAGAAAACGTTCCACTTCCATTAGTCTCATCTGTTCTTGAACACTTTACACCACTGCTCTGCATCAGTACCTAGAAGTTAGCATCTTCTTATATTATTCTTGTGCTGATGCCTCTATGGTCAGAAGACATAAGCTGATAAACAAGGTCAGAGATGGAGATTACATTAATAAAACAATTATATTTAGCCAAGAGGCTAATTAAACACTGTCTGTAATGATTTGGATTATCTGTCATCCCATCAGCTGAAGGCAGTGGTGATCCATCAGCACTTTCTCCAAGTATCTTTTAAAACCGAATTCCATGTAACGGGTAAGTTTGACAAGTATCTCATACTGGAAGAGTCGCGCGATGGCAAGATCCGCAGTTGGAATGAATATGGGAATGTGTATTGCATAGTGTTTGCAGGAATGCTGAGTCACATGGAATGTGAATAGTTACAGTATCCAGATACCTTCTGTCACTTGATGACACAATCCTCATGTCAACTGAATAATTAGACATGATATGTTCATATCTGTGCTGGACAAATTCATCAAAACTTGGAACTGTATGGCAACCTGGAGGACACTGCTCCCTACTGGGCTGTATGGCACTTATGTCCACAATGCATGAATAATGGTTGATTTAATGCTGGTGAAACAACCCAAGTATCTGACATCATAAGCACTGTTGGCAAACATCCTATTGGCAGTCTCGCTTACTATGTTTCTTTGCAAATGGTTGCACTACTTCCATCCGGTGGCCGTGTATTTTGTCCTGCTCATAACATGAAGCACTGCAGATCACCAGTGGTCAACGAAATCCTGTGTAGATTTCCCAACTAGAGAAACCAGGTCAGTGCAAGGAAGGAGAAAGCAGGTTCATCCCTCGATCAGATTTTTATTCAGCATGAAAGTGTGAATCAGATCTTCAGTCATGTTCAATCCACTCTTCCTTGTGATTACTCAGCGGTTACAAACACAGGTTGGAGTCTTTCTGCAGCCAATTGCGAGGCTTTTGCCAATGAACTGAACAGCATGCGAAGACGCAAGATGTTTAATCAAATACATAGTACATATTAACCAGACCATAACCACAGCAGACAAGACAACCACAGTTCATGCACGGGGTCTCCATTTCATCTGGTTATCAGCACTGTTGCTCATCTGATTCAAGATATCACCATTGTCACCTTGTTTACTTCCTGTGGATGTATTTAATGCAATTTCTTGTTGTCTATCTGCAATTCGACGTTCCATTCTACCAATTCCCGTTTCATCAGCATCATCATGGACTGGAAGGCTGTATACAGCAGGTGACTTCAGAGCAGAAACATTCTTCCAAGTTGATGTCATCTTAGCCACTTTGGATACATGAGCAAAGTCGCTAGGATTGATATTTCTCTCCAGTTGCCTTCTTTCATTGGATAATTTCATGCTGTCTATTGACAAACCTTTTGTTCTCAAATACACTGAAATGCTGGATGCAGGAGTAACAGTGACATTTGGCATGTTTAACTCTACACTCTTAGCAGACGACTGATGAGCCGAAAAATTGCCAGTCAAACGATGTTTCCAAGGTACTGGACTTGAACTTCTGGACAACTCGATGATTGGTGCAGACTTAGCTGTCACCAATTGCATCACACCTTCATGCTGCTGCTGCTGGGAAGTGCATTCAGCTGGTGGACGATTTTCCAGCAGAATCTGAATGTCTTCATCTCTTGCATTTCCAAAAGCATCAAACACTTGTCCAAGATGCTCCGTGCCAATTCTCTCCACTGGAAATGGATGGCTGTTGGACCACTTTCTGCAAGAAATGCTGTCATGACAGAACGCATAGTTCTGCACTTTTGGCCAGATGGCACTATTCAGAAAGGCCATGTCTTGTGAGTAGTCTGACCTCATGCCCATCATCAGTTCCTGCCATGGGATAGGCAAAATTTCATGAAGTTTTCTGGGCATTCCTCCCCAAAGTCCACCAAGAATTGAATAAGCAGCATGGCTGGGATGATCTCGAACGCAGTGGAATGCAGTCTGTGAAGTGATCCAGTCTTTAACAACAATGGCATCTCTTTCCTGCAGGCGACAGTCAGAGTCTCTTACAATGAATAAGTCAACAGACATGTCATCAGCCACAAGAAAACGCCACATCATCGGTGGAATATGACTTCTGTCAGCATCCACTCGCATAATCTCAGCACCCAATTTCACCAGTTTATTTACAATGCGCTCAGGAACTGGAGTAAATATGGTCGTCTCATCCTCGCGTGGCTTTTCGATGTAAATGCGTAAGGTCCATCCAGGAAAATAGACTGGCATCAGCTGTGCATTCCGCAGTGCTCCAAAAGTGTAACGGGTCTGTGAGCTCCAAAGTGACATGGATACAACTTTCTTCGTTAGAGATGCCTTCCTAGAACTTGAGTCTTCTATAGCTTTCAAATACCTAAAATCAATAAAAAGTATGACTTAGCAAAAGAATCTCCAAAAGTAACACATAGCATGTCATTATGTCTGACACCACCACCTCAGACTGAGCCAACTCGAATTGTTAAACACCCTCACCAACAAACAATAACAATTAAAAGGTGCAAAACATAATACATGATACATCCATACGTCCCATGACTGACACGGACAATTAACACGGCTGATTAACAGGACGTTGCACTGAATGCATCTACACAAAATACTCAAAGCTGTTGCCACAACAGCATTGCATTCCTGGCAGGAATTTCCTGCAGAAGAATGACACTCTTACAAGCATGTCTGGAAAAGGATTCACTGATACATCATCATCAAGGGCCAGGAGATGAAGCGCGATGCCTTCCAGCAGCTATACCTCAAGAAGATACTGCACATTCCCTATGCCAGTGCATGTCACCAGTTCAGGTCTAATTTTAGTTTTATTTCTGAGAATCATTTTAACTTTATTTTAGTTTTATTCATCAAATCATTTTAGTTCTACTTTTAGTTTTATTTCTGACAATCACTTTAGTTTTAGTTTAGTTTTTATTCATTAAATCAGTTTTAGTTATAGTGAAAATAACACTGTCAATCAGAACTGTACATCGGCTTTTCTTCTTCATATACAAAGTATTCCCATACAATACTTTTGCGTTTCCTACCGGATAAAAGCTTCACTAGACATTATTAATAATTTAATAGGCCTACTATTCAATTCGTTCTTAAACCATGCATCAAACGTTGACGTCAGAAAAGCCACCCTCCCTGGCCTCCCACAATTGCTTCCTTATGGCATAAAGAGGTGAGTAGGGTAGGGCGACAGTACTTTATACGTGCTGTTCAACTGCGTCGCCGCCAAAAATTCTAACGAAATAGAAAGCCTACTTGTATTTTCTAAAGGTTTCGTTCACGATTTCAATATCGTTCTCGTTTTTATTTCATTCTACATCAATTGTTTTTCATTTTTGTTTAGTTTTAGTTGACAATTTCTTTCTCGTTCTCGTTTTCGTGAACGATTGTCTAATCTCTGTCACTTCATTTTAGTTTCATTCACGAAAATAATACTTGTTGGAGATTATTATTATCATTATTATTACAAACATTTTTAACTCGTGCAAGGTCACACAGAAATGCGAATCCAAGGCACGATTAGTCAGTTGTCAGGTGAAGAGCTGTTAGATATGAAATGTATCAGACCCAATGAAAAATAGCGAGTCTTGAGACATTTGCTTAAATTAATGCTTTAATGACAAGCAGGTACTAAAAGTGAATGCGAAACCAATGCAGCTCATTGTTAAAGTGTTAAAGCAACAGAGACAGAGAGCATCAAACATTGGCAGTCGGTTCCATTCCATAGAGACAGCAACAAGACAGTGCTACATCGAGGCTCAGCAAAAAGATTCATACCACAAGATCGCAGAGTCCATGCAGAATGTAAGGAGACTGTATTGGCTGAGGGTAGGCAGGAGTGCTCGTTGTTAGGGTTTATAGGTAAGACAGGCCAGTTTAAATCTCATTCTGAATTTTACAGGAAGCCAATGCAGCTGACCGAGCAGAGTTAATGAGTTTGAATGAGAATATGCATGCAGCATCACACGAGTCATTGAATTGTGGATGCGTTGAAGCCTGTTGACTTCAAGATCTGATATGCCTGCAAACACAGAGTTAGCATAATCAAGTGAGACCAGACAAGACAAGACAGCAGGCTATGGTTTGTGACATGTCTCTGGTAAAACCAGACCCTATGTGACATATTGCCCTAATATGATAGTTCTAAAATGTGCAAAGGTTGCTATGCAAGATTGGAATGTGAGATTACTGTCCAGAGTGACCCCAAGTGCTTTGATGATTCAGGCAAGGAGGCTCCAGTTGTTAGGACACATCGTGCTTTGCACAGGAGACGAAAAACAGGGTTTTGTGAATATTAAATTCTCCCATAATAACTAGGCGACTTCAGACAGGAAGGATGTCGCATATTCAAGTGCCAACTGAAATTCACTTAAAAAGTCAGTCAAAGAAATGGATGGTGGCCAATAAATGTTCACAAGCAATAACCGTTGTTATTGCTCCTCTCAGTTTGTTGCCCAATCTGAGAGGAACATCAAATACCTCAAATGCCTTGGTAGCCAGAATAGGTCAATTGAACCACTACAGTGGAAGCTATGACTTAAAGCACGTCCTCTACCTTTACCACTGCACCAACGTTCATTTACAACACAAACAGTTGGTCAAAGTCAGAGCATGTGGAACTCCTTTGCTTTCATCGGTCCTGCGGCTTGAATAAGCGCTCGTGAATAAGCTTGTCGGTCAATTCTATAAGAATATTGCGATTGGTGAGAAGATCGTCAAAAGCACAATTAAAAAGGAGTGATCCAATCCCAAGTCACAAAGAAACTGCTTTCATAATGTGTGTTTAAAATTTTCAGTTTCAGTTACATAAAACTATTTCAAAAGGGTAATAAATAACTGAAGAAAAGGTGCAGACGAATCGATGCACCCCGGCTTCGAGATTATTGCCCGTGCTAAGACTGTTGAAAAACAATTTGAAAATTTATACATATAGTCCGTGCTAAAACAGCTGAAAAGAAATTTGAAAATAAGCTATTGTCACCTCTAGTGAAGGTGGCTGGTACTCAGTGGCTACACCATTGTGTCAAGTGCCAACTGCTTCTATGCCGTATTTGCACCATTGTGTAGAATTTAATGTCGCCCCAGCGAAGGTAGCTGGTACTCAGTGGCTACGCTGTTGTGTTAAAAATTCAGCGTAACATAAATGTTGCCTTCGTGACTTCAGGACATTTCTGTCCCTTTATTATATTAATGACTATGCAACAGAGTGCAAATGAAATACCTTTGAAGAGTCTGCTGATCATCTCTGACCTGCTCCTCTAGAAACCTCTGCTTTCCTTGCTTCACCTCATATCTTGTTCCAGCCTCTCCTGTGTGTATCAGACGTACGCTTGGCAGCTTCAGTGTACGCGTTTCGCCATAGACGCTGGTCATCCAGTTGTCCGCCCACCAGTCTGTAAACACTCGTGGATAGTAGTAACCAAATATGTCGATGTGGCTGCGATGCACAAAGTCATAAGTCAGTATTGCTTCATTTCCACCCTTGTGCAGAGGACCCACAACTCCAACGTTAGGAGGAGTAAATCCCTAATAAGAAAATAAATGAGATGTTACTCCAAAAACAAACTCTTCCATTGCATAAATGACTTACAAATACAAACAACAGAAATACAGTGAAACCCCGTTAACACACGGCCAACGGGAGGTACGCCGGCAGAGCACAGGTTAACGGGTCTACCATCTAGGTATTGCACTAAAATACATGCATAGCCTATATTTGCACAAATGTGTCGTCTGTGAATCTCACACATCATAATTAGTTTTTAAATTAACTTTTATATGTATCAACAGAAGTGGCAACACTGTTTCCCACGTTCATCGAATTATTCCCCTCTCCACACTGCTGATTAATTTGTAATTGAACATTTATATAGCACTGCTGAAAGAGCAAAAAATCAGAGTGCTCTCTGCACTAGCCTATTTGATGCCAAATGTCATTGAGAACAGAACAGTTAGCATGTCTGAATGGATTCTGTTGAGATCTTTGCTGAGAAGACAGAAGAATTGAGTGGTACTTCAGTGCCGAGGGCAAGAACTGCTATGGCCAAAACTCAAGCTTTTGCCCTCATTGGTCTGCACTATGGAATCAGATCTCTCTCCATCGACACGATCTTCACTGTTGACTGTTGACTCCAAGTGCCTCTTTTCGTTGCTCAAAACCACTTTCGTTTCTCTGGGTCTTTCACACTGGCAGCACCTCTGATTGGTGTCAACCTTTTGCATCAGTGAAGGCGCTTTTAACCCAGCCTCACAAGCTGTCGGCAAGAACATTCCCTTACAACTTACAACTTCCCTTACAGTCCCAAGAAGCTCATCTTTCCTGCAGCAACTTAAAACCTTCTATTTCACGAATTCATTGGCCACTTACTTTCCTCCTTCAGCTCTCCATTATATATATCTCTCTCTCTCCTTAGCAATTGACCATGCCTCTGATTCAAGTATTGACGTCTGGCACATAAATCTCATATTAATTCATTGATTTGGTGCTATTAATACTCATGCACTGTTTAGCCCTGGTAGCACTTGAATGGATGATCGTCTGTGCTGCACATTCAACCATCTACATCTTGTGGTCGTTAACGAAGTAGCAAGCGGAGAGTTGGAAAAAGGAAATCTACTGTTAGAATATTGTGATCCTGTTTGTGCTTAAACTGGAAGCTCTCCAAAGCCTTAAAACCACGCTTCTCAAGAGTTTTTATTGAGGCAGGCAAACAAGTTTCTTAATTTAGCTTCTTATCTTTCATTTTTGGGACTTTGTAACATCAATAGGACCATCTTTATGGAACAATCTTCCCAGTGATGTTTGTTGGGCTTCAATTACTGCAGATAGCAGATCATCATCCCTAGAGCTTCATAGACCTTTTCTCACCGTATATTGAGCATTTCTTTGAGAATGCTCAGAGACATGCCCTGGTAAATAATTTATCTCTGCCATAATTTAAACTGTGGAATTCTGAGCATATAAGTTAAATTGGCCTCAAGTGAAACATTCGATTGTAAACTTGGAATTTGCCAGAAATTTGTTGCAGTACAAATGTCTTTCACGAGTCAGTTTCTTGAAAGTTCTATTTTGGAAAAACTCTGAATACCACTTATCTGCACTTTCTAACACAATGGCATGATAACAAAAGCAATGTGTATAATTTTGCAGCACATTATATCAGTCATGCAGTGCAAAATTGTACAGACTGATTATTATGCAAAACAATGCAGCTCACCTGCAATCCATCAATGTAGGCTTCTGTCCAACCAGGTGTTAGCATCAAAGTGTCATCATTGACCCTGCAAGTGAAGAGCAGATACATCAGGAAAAAGTGCAGACTACTGATAACTAACACATCTTAATCTTCTTTCATTTCGCATAGGAACTGCCTATGGCCAGCACTGGTGCCACTGCAAAGGTTTACCAAGTACAAAATCCATTTTATCATGCTCAGCTGTGTAACTGGCTGTTCTCTATTGTATTCCAGAGAACTACTCACCATTTCATCTACACTGGATGGCAGATTTCTTGCCTGCACTGCTAGATTGATTGGCTGTCAAAATGTCCACAATGCACCACAGGAGTTTTGCTTTGATTGGCCAAAATGGGGTGGGGTGATGGTCGAATGGTAATACACAGGCACGAAGAATGCGGGCTCGATACCCACTAGCCCCATAAGACTCAGCCTTTCACTCCCTAGGGGCAATAGTAAAATGGGCAGAAGGAGGATGGATCGGTGCCTAAGAGTCTGCCATACAGCTATACAATTGACTCTTGTTTAACTTGTAATTATGTGTGTTCCTACTATTTCATGTAATCATACTGCAGTTTGTCAGTTTGAATTGAATAAACCAGTGGTTTTCAAACGGTGGTATGTGTACCAATAGTGGTACGCCAGGTGATGTTAACCCTTTAGCGACGAGCGTGTACTAAAATGTATGGGAAACCATAGGCAGCTCGTCGTTAAAGGGTTAAGTGGTAAGTGAAATTTTTTTAATTTTCTATGTCCATCTTTCTTTGGTTGAATATGACATTATCTCAAAACAAACTCCATTTGTTGTCAAATGCTCCAAAACACGTTGTTGGCTGGGGCTCCACCTCAGACCCTGCAAGACAATTTACGATGCCCCAAATAATCAATTGCAAGGGGACTTTGCACTCGCCTGTTGCTTTGATCTCACATTTACTGGTGGTATGCCAAAATTTGATTTTTTACCTGGTGGTACAATAAAAATAAAGTTTGAAAACCGCTGGAATAAACAAATATTATTACTTTGATTCTCTAACAGGGTGCATATTAACTGACATCACAAGCATCTTGTCCTGTTTTTGCTTCATTCAGTTCATCACTCTCGTTGATTAAAGTATTGTGCTGCTAGGTCAGGAATCTGAAGGGTTTTCTCATGGGGCAATAATGGCTAGAAACTGTTTAACAACTTAACAATGATCATGCACTAAAATGTATCCATGGCAAACTAATGCCTCCCGTCGTTAAAGGTTAAAGCAAATTCGTGCAGAACTTCTTCAACTTCATGTCATGGGTTTCTTTGTATCTGTTCCTGTTGCTTCTTTTAGCTGATGATATTGATATAAATTCAGGTCCAGTTAGAACTCAGAGTCTGGTAAATGAATTATTTGCTCTTTTCAAATTAAGGCTGCAGCTTTGCATACTTTTCTTTGTAAGCATTCCTCACATAAACTTGGTCTTAAAGAAACCTGGCTACAACTTTATGACACATCAAGATTAATTTCTGATCTGACACCTGTAACCTTTTATCCTGAATGAACCATGGGTCAATGGCTGAATATAACCACTGGGTGTTGGCAAATTTATAAGTACCTCAAACACAATACAACTACTCAGATAATTATAACAGATCAGACAGTCTTTTTGAAACTAATACTTGTCTCAAGGTAATGAGCTGCAGTATGCCTGCAAGTACAGTCACCTGGGTAAAGATATTAATGTGAGGAAGATTATTGCACAGCAAAAGACCAAACAGGTGGGTGCTAAGATGAAATGGTAGCAGCCCTGTAGCACATGACTCCCTGTAATCGAAGCATTTGCAAGCAAAAGATTTATTTAAAATTATCATCATTAGCCTTCATCATAGCAAGTAGGCCTACCTGTAGTAATACTCAACATGATCAAGATAAGCCTCAATCATAGCATCATTCTGAGCCCATGTAGGATTATGGTTATGACTGCACTGGACAAAATGTAAGAACACATGGCTTTTCTTTGTACACATGAGGCTGGTGATTTCATTGAATCGTTCATAGATTGCCTCCATAAACTGTTCTTTAACAAAGTGAGGATCTCTCATGTCAAACGCAGCATAGAAATGGTACTCATATCCAGCGCTTGCCGTCTTACAAAATGACGGCACCAGAGTACGAAGGAAAGGAAGTTTGTAGGCAACATTTTCTAGATTCAGATGTTCCTCATTATGTGATGTAATGGCACAGCCAATTGCTATGCTCTTCAGTCTGATAGATGAGTTGTTGCCTGATGTAAGCGGTGGCAATTCAACCACCGAATCTCGCACCTCTTTTCCGAGGCTCAATGATGCATCAGTCACAAGCAGACCGTCGTCAAACTCTTCATTGTGGAAGTCATACTTTGTTCGACTACCTGACACCATCCTTGTACCAGAGTGGGAAAGTTGGTAAAAGATGAGAATAATAAGTGAAAACAGACTGATGAAGATGAGAATCAGCAATAGCGTCAAGTTGGATTTTCTTGCTATTATGATCTGAATAATTTCCATGTCTTAGACAAATTATCATCCAATATGAAGTTTTCTGTGCGCACTTTCCGCTGAAATGTCAACATAAAACATAATATGCACAAGGATATATACACATATCAACACTTGTACTATATGGTTGATAAGTCAAGTTACCCAAACTTTCACTGTTCACTTCTCCCAAGCATAATGTGGCAAGACAGAAGCAGACAGACTGGAACTCACATAACTTCCAAAAGCTGGAGATCATGTACCAATATTGAACTCTTGGAGAAACCAAAACTGAAAATTTCTAATTTCTAGAAGACACTAAGTTTCAAAACTTCCACAATGCACCATAAAAGTTTTGTTTTGATTGGCCAAAATGGGGCAGGGTGATGGTCGAATGGTAATACACAGGCATGAAGAATGTGGGTTCGATACCCGCTAGCCTCATAAGACTCAGCCTTTCACTCCCTAGGGCAATGGTAAATTGAGAATATCTACAGGACCAGATGTTCTCATATTCACAAGTTTGAAGGACCAGTAGCATTTCTGGATTGTGACAACTTCCACCTTCCAACCAGTACCTACAGATTCTTGGTGGAGGTGATGGTAAAGATAAGAATATTCTTTAATTGACCAATTGCTATCTGTATTTTGCTGTACAGACATGGTAATAAACAGACATCATCAATAGAGCTGATCAAGACAGTCAAATATTCTAAAATTACACATATTACCCTAAATCCGAGATCCATATATCATCCTAATGATGACAGTTTTCCTCATCATGCCATCTGCCACCAGAGGCAGATGGCATGAATCTTAATTTATTTGTAATGTTGTTGATGTATTTTTGTGTAATTCATTTCAACACATCAAACTGGCTAACAATACTAGATGAATTAAGATTAAGACAGCATGAGCAGTGGCGTAACGAAGGGGGCAGAGGGGGGCAGCCGCCCCCGGGCGCAAAATTAGCTTTCAGTTGTACACAGTACTATGACAAGAATGATTAAAACTCAACAAGATAATTAAAAGGGGGCGCAGCATCAACCCTTGCCCCTGGGCGCTGAAACCCTTCGTTACGCCACTGAGCATGAGGCACTTTATGAGGTAGAAGGCGGCTTTGACCAGCAGGAGCAGGTCATGCAGTACATGGTTCCCAACAACCAGGACAGCAGTAAAGAGTCTGGAATCCTCCAAAGTGTCCTAAGAGTGACTCAGCTGGAGTTCTTGGCAACAGGGACTTGAAGAAATTCTGCCAATCAAACTCCAAGAAAAGTTTTGCCTGATTGAACTTACATTTACAAGATCGATACATTGCAAGTTCTCTTTATTGAATTAAGTCATTTTTGAAAATTCTCTTTATTGAATTAAGTCATTTTCATTTCGTTACGAAAATCATCCACAATACAAATGGGACTAGAACTAATTTATCCTGCGAAAGTCCCGGATGTAAAATCCGAGCCACAAACATAATCTAGGTCAATGTCCCAATTTTCATCGGCTTTATATCCCTTCAGTAATAATAGTCCCAGCCCTAACCAACCCTCACGATACCTTAAAACTTAAAAATTGCGAAAATGTTGCTTACTTCGATGTCCGCCATTTCAAAATCGCGATGGGAGTTAGCAAGTTCACGTGCCATGTTTCAGCCAATATTGTGACGGGCATGAATACAGTGTTTGGGTTCTGCTAACGTCCGGGCGTGAACAGTCGTAATCGTAATCTAGCATTTATATAGCGCCACTCAAAACAGAGGCGCTCCCGACCCGGGCCAGTGTCTACACTGGTAAAGAGAGACGTTTTCAGGCGCTGGAGGAACTGGTCAAAAGGAATAGAGAAAAAGATCCAATACGCTCTATTTTACTGGTAAAAGCGCATTTTAGTGTATTTTATTGATAGTGGAGGTAGGCGTGTATTTTAGCGTATTTTATCATTTCAATTACTTTCTTGATAACTGTAATGAATCCAGCTTCTATTTCAGCCAGATTCTTTTCATCAATTCCACTTCTATTAAAGCTAAGATTAGTTTCATCAATCCCACTTGGAAAATTTGACAGTAAGAATTCTTTTCGTCAACAACTTTTTCTCCAATAAATCAACACAGACCCTTCCAAATGGTAGCAAAAACATTAAGAAATGCTAAAAATGTATAAAGTGCTTAATGTTTAATACTACTTAAAAGCTGGTAATAAACCAAACTCATATATTTTGAAATTCGAGATTGCATTTTTAGTGTAAACAATTGTTAAAAAATGATTCTACATGTATTGAGCCATTTTGTTTCTTTTTGTAGGGGGGGTTCTCGGATTGTTGACATAATTTTTAGGGGTCCGTCAATGTTTGACAGTTGTTGACAAGGGGGGAGGGGGTCAAAACTGCCTAAAATTTGTTGACATAATTAATCGACCCCTTAAAGCTAAGATTAGTTTCATCAATCCCACTTCTATTTAGTAAGAATTCTTTTCGTCAATGCAACTTGTATTCGACCAACCCGGAAAACCCATGCAATGGCGAGTCATTTACGACGCTAAAATGCACGTTTTTTTATCCATCTAGTTTAACTTAAAATCTTGCAATCTTGCTTGATTGCTTTTGAGCCACAGGCTAAAAAGTCAAATCTTGCGACGACTAGTTCGATCACTTACAATCATTCAATCGTCGTGAAACTTGGCAGACAGACTCGCCCTCGCACACACTTCATTCTATCAATTTCCAGCTCCCAAAAAAAGCTTATAGAATCGGGGACTCAACTTTTCGAATCAATCCACGCAGCGTTGTGATTGCCATTGGCTGCAACAGAAACGGGTGCGGTGCTTGATTAAGCGGACGCTATGTTGTAAAATGAACCCGGACTATATATTTGTAGAGTAACTGCTCATATGACGGATTATAGGATACTAGATGGATATAGTAAAAAAACTTTGTTTTTTACTTCTTTATTTTATCAATCTAGGTTCTATTTTAGCAAAGAACTATTTTCATCAATCCAAATTCCATTTAGACAAAGAATTATTTTAATCAATCCAGCTTCCATTTACGCATCCACATAAGAGAAATAATAAAATACGCTAAAATGTTCGGCCGCCAGCATCATGAATTAAATACGCTAAAATTTACCATTTTACTAATAAAACTCCATTCATAAACACACTTTTCAAGAGACTGAGTAAAGAACTTTGAAGCTCAACCCAACAAGTACCACTACAACTGCCTAAGTAAGTAAGTAAGTGTGTTCTTTATTAAACGCTGGCAAACGCACGGCGCTGTACATACAAAGTTATACAAAGTTATCAAATAGTAGAGAAAAAGTTAGTAAATAGTAAACTAAAAAACACTATATGGCTTAGCTGTACAACATCCTAGCCAGGAAACCACGCCTGGTGAGGGAATCAAATCTAGAAAGAACACGGTTATGTGAGCGTGGGCGCAAATCGTGACCAGTATATAGGACAGGGGGTAGTAGGTAATGAAGGATATGTCCGGGATTATTTAAGATATTTCTAAAAAGGTCATGGTCGGCTTTTTACAGAGTTCCTCAAAAGTGGGGAAAGATTTTGGTAGGAAGCCAAAGCGTACCAGCTTGCGGACCACAGCACTTAGAGAGTCACGTTCCTGTTTGCTGGCAAAGCCCCACCACACTTGGGAACAATAAAGCATTCGGTTGACAGTGGTGGACCGGACCACATCATATAGCCTGACTCCCAAGAGCCCATGCGAGATTAAAATACGATGGGCGTGGAGAGATTGCTTGGCCCGTACACAAATCTTTTGGATATGGGAGGAAAAACCGAGCTTTGCGGAAATCTCGATACCCAATATATTCAGGGATGTGACCCTTTTTATGCCACGTATAATTGGAGGACCTTGTTCAAGATTCACATATGGTCTGGTCAAGATAATTTCATTAGATTTAGAATGGTTTAGGTGGAGATTACATTTGCGAGCCCAGGCACTAATGTGATCTAATTCTGCATCAGTGGTGGAAATATTTGAAGCCAAGATCAAAAGATAGCAATCATCAGCATATTTGAAGATATAATTGAAGCTGTGGAGAGGTTTAAGACCAGAAATGGCCACTAAGAAGTTTGCTGGGCCCATGCGAGAACCCTGTATTATACTAGCATTGATGTGAGCCAAGGAAGAGATCACGCCGCGGAACTTGGTGCAATGACTACGATTGCTCAAGAGGGAGAGAATCCAGTTGAAGATATTAACAGGTATAGGTAGAGAGGCCAGTTGATCGGCCAAGTAAGAGTGCCTGACTGTATCAAAGGCCTTGGAGAAATCTAGAGAAATAAGGCGGACATAAGGTTCAGATTTAAGCGAGTATAAGAATCGCCAACAGTCAATGATGGCTATGACGTGCAAGTATCTTTTTGTTAATTCGCCTTAAAGGCGAATTTCACGTCTGAAGCAAAGGGACGAAAATCTCAAGCATGATTACACATAAAAGTCAAGGTCATTACGACGGTTAAACTAAACACCTCAAGTACAAACCATCACCGACCTAGCATAAGATTATTATTGTATACATTACTGGCGTTTAACTTCGGTGACAAAATTAATTTTATTAAGTAAGTAAGTAAGTACGTGCTTTATTGAACCGCCTGCAAACGCACTGCGGGAACATCAGAATGAATCACAAAAATCACAAATGTCAAAAATATCATAAAATACAATAAAACAGACATCTATGCATATATGAGATTAAGGTAATAGTAAAAAGAAAGATTAGCAATAAAATCAATAAAATAACATACGCGTAATAAAACCACATCTAGTTAATGCGTCAGCATGTGGGATCTCACGGTTATGTGAACGAGGACGGAGAGAATACTTAACATTCTTTATAGGAGGCAGTAGACCATTAAGAACATGGCTGGGGTTGTGAAGCACAGATGAGAAAAGAGAAGAGTCAGCACGGCGACAGAGGTCATCAAACATTATCTGGTCGGCAGGCAAAAACTTTAGCCGTACCATTTTGCGTATTATTGCATTAATACGCGCGCGCTGACCAGCATTGGCAAAGCCGTACCAAGCAGGGGAAGCATACAGGAGGCGAGCCAGCGAGGTTGCCCGAACTACATCAAAAAGGCGCATCCCCGAGAGACCATGGGCAATAAGGATGCGTATCGCATAGAGCGATTGGCTAGCCTTAATACAGATTCGGTCAATATGGGGGTCAAAACTAAGTCTATCCGAAATGGTTACCCCTAGAATAACAGACTCAGATACCCTACAAATACCTGGTATAGGGAGAGGAAGATCAAGTAATTTAGACCGCGGGCGCCTAAATACCATCTCTTTGGATTTATTGTTATTCAATTTAAGATTACAAGTTAGTGCCCAATTGGCAACATTTTGAAGTTCAGACGAAGTGGAGGTAATAGCAGATGCTGGAATGAGAATATAGCTATCATCAGCGTATTTAAGCAACCTATTACTGCGATGCACAGGTTTCAAGCCTGAAATAGCTACTACAAAGTCAGAAGGTCCGAGACCAGAGCCCTGTATAATGCTAGCATTTATCCGACAAAAGGCTGAGACTTGGCCGAGAAATTTAGTACAATGCTGACGGTCTTTCAATAGGGATAAGATCCAATTATACAGAAAGTCAGGTATTGGCAATAGAGCAAGTTGTTCAGATAGGTAAGAGTGCCTAACCGTGTCAAAGGCACGTGAAAAGTCTAGCGAGATAAGACGAACATAGGGTTCATCGTGTAACATCTCAAGAATTCCGTGGGTGAGAGCAATGATGGCGGAAGTAGTTGAGCCAGAGGGCCGAAAGGCGTATTGGTCTCTAAGGGTAGAATTTATTTCGGGATCAGTGAAGATTGGGTAAAAGTAACTTCTCACAACAATTTTCTCCAACATGCGGCATAGCACCGGAGTAATAGAAATGGGTCTAAAGTCAGCCTCATTTTGAGGGCGCAGGTTTTTAGGGACTGGCGTAATACAGCTAGAGCGCCACTGGGGCGGCGTGTAAGAGGAAGCCAGGGAGCAGTTAAAAAGATACGTAACCGGGGCAGAGAGGAGATGAGCCATAGTGGATAGGAACCAAGAAGGGATGCCATCAGGGCCAATTGAGGACCCACGGACCGATTCCAATCCTCTGAACACATAATATTCATCAATATTAACAGGTTGCTCAACATTAGCAGTTAGTTTAAGCAATGGCACAATATAATCAAGATCAGTCGAAACAACTTGATAATGTCGGTTTAACGACTCGCACGTTACACCTCCAAACACCGCTGGACTAACTACATCATCACCCTGAAGCCGCCTAACCTCAGCCCAGAGCATCCGAGAGCCACGTTCAAGACCCTGGAAGGAGGCAGCATTTGTCTTAACAATACAGTCGTTGATCCGAGTGGCAAGAGCATCCGCAGCCTCAACTCTTCCACGACGGAGAAGCGTTTTTCTACGGCGAAGTAAGTATTTTAGTTTTGGGGTCATGTAAGACGGATCCTTTCTCTTGATTGTTATCTGTTTGAGGGGGAAGAAGCGGTTGAGCGAGTCGTCAATAAAACTATAAAAGTCATCAAAAGCTTGTTCAATAGAGATGTCCTCGATGAAGAAACTCCACGTATGATTTATGATGAAGGCATGGAGAGCTGAAAGACTGGCGGGTGTCCGCAGCCGGAAGCTTCGGACTTCGCGGTCGTTCATCAAAGGCCTCTGCGTTACGGTCTCAGAATTCGCAAGAACTGCAGAATGTTTGGTCTTGATTGACGATTTGATTGCCGAGCATTGTCCGTACATAGGTCCCGAGGCATAGATGCGATCCAATGGGTGTCCGAGATGGGTAGGACCAGCGAACTCCACATGGAGACCCAAACCAAGGATATCTTCGGAAGGGAGCTGGTTAAAGTCACCAGCTAAGATGATAAGGGGGTTTGACTGGTGAGCGAAAAAGTTATCCAACGTCGAAGCAAGACAAGTCAGAAGGTCGGCAAAATTGTGTGGGACTGGTGGGAGAAAAATGAAGTGGATGCTATAATTAAAACATAGAATTAACATATTCATCATCTAAGGTTCATTTTCTCCATTTAATTGTAAAAACAGTCTTTCGCTTGTCTTGCAGGCAATTTCAACCGCTCCTCGGGGGGCCCGATAGCGCATTGGATAACACACTGGCATAGAGAGCGAGAGGTACAGCGATCGATTCCGTAGGCGGACATGCTTTGTAGGCTATTATTAGCACCGTGTATTGCAGGCTGTCTGTTCTGTTAGTAGTTAAGATTTGTCTTCTGTCATTTGTGTTCTTGTGAATTGTTTCAATTGCATAACTGTACACGGTAACCGGTTGCGGTTTGTCAACCGGATTGTTTCAATAAAGAATATTATTATTCCCTACGCTTAGGCTTAGCTTGGAGTAGCGCTTTAGAAATTTGGAGTTTACGATTACGATTACGATATGATGCATGGTGACGTCACTGCTATGACTGTTGCGACGAATGGCAGCGGAGGAGGTGATTGAAAGCACTTGGGTTACATGCGATGTATTAAGGAGAGACGGATGATTATAATGTGAAGAAATGACGAAATGTTATGCTATCGTTTATGGAATTCTGTACTTTGGCCAGCTTTGTTTCTTATTACATCTTACGATACTGTATAGGAGATGTTGTGCCAGGGATCTGACGCTCGGTGTTTTGATTCCGTGGACTCAGTCTCGTCCAGTGGGACCGTTCATGGGATCAGCCATCACGCTTGGCCTGGACACCGTACTAAAGAATAACATTCTGACAGATGTTAACATCACCTGGGCATGGAAAGACTCTTACTGCAAGGGCCTCAGATCTAACAAAATTGTGTGGGACTGGTGGGAGAAAAATGAAGTGGATGCTATAATTGGACCTGTCTGTTGTATCGTCAGTGAGGAAATTGGTGCTTTTTTGGGAGCAGTGAACATGCCTTTTATCTCTTATGGCTGCTCCTCATCTTTCCTGATGAAAAAGTCAGACTTCCCAACGTTTTCTAGCATTCTTGGTAATACGATTGAACCAGTGGCGGCAATTTTTTTTTTGATAGCCCAGACATTTAAGTGGAAAAATATCGCCATAGTGACTACCATGGAATCGGATTATATGCGATCAATTTCTAATATCATACGGGAGAAATTACAAGAGGTCACCAAAAATATACGTGCCTATTACATTCAGACTACTGTTTGGGGAAGTGATGAGAAATTTGATTTGGGACGCCTTGAAAAGATGAAAAGGATCGTCACAATGACAAAGACTGAAGCTGCAGGTATTTCTCTTATTATAACTGTCTGAGCTGTTCTCAATATTGCTAAATATTCTTTAATCGTACACGGGAAACTCTTTATAGGCCTAATGCTTTCTTTTGTAGCCACATTATACATTAAATAAATAACAACGAGACAGTGCTATAAAGTGTTTATTGTATTCACATGAATTAATGCTGATATGCAATTTCCCAATCGCATTATGTCAGAATTGATTTCATAATGAAGCATGTTATACTGAATAGCAGTAATAGTAGTGGTGGCAGTATCACAGTGCATATTTTAACGAATTTGGACTACTGGGACAAAGTCTGCCACGACCAGGGGATCGCTGCAAGCTCCCCCAACGGACAATGCATTTTAGAGCTTTTGCTGCCACACCAAATGGAGCCTATTTTAGCCACTTTTTACCCAAATCTACTTTTTTTATTATACATATCCCTATTTAAGCCAATCATAGAAGTTTGAGTATATGACATAATTAGTTCAACCATACCAGCAAAATAATTTGTATTAATAAGTCAGTGACAGGCTCATAGGCGCAACCATGATCTAGAAGTTGGGGAAGTACCAGAACGTCCGAGTGGGGAATTGTGAGCGTCAAAGGCACAAGGCCCCCAACGACTTCGGGTATGGGGGACAGAGCCCCAGAAGCTGACGCAATTTAGAGCATTTCATGGCAATTCATGCATAATGGAGTGTACTCCATTATGCATGAATTGCCATGGGCTCTTGTTTACCTCAAATTTTTCATACACTAGCCTACAGACATATATATATATATACATTATGCATATACATATATTATATATATGACCTAGCGATATAATTATTGGTAACACGTTGTGCATACTATGTTGACTATAATTCTATAGCCTATACTATATTCTGTATTTATAGCGTGCGTCGGTTCGATTTTCAGATATTGTTTCATTCGTTGAATCTTTCGAATTAGAAAGTTAATAATTGAATATTGTAAACTAACATTAAAAGTAGAGTATTACATGGGCGACATCACCAAAACTACTGGGACAAATCCTAAAACTACTGGGGCACAATCTAAAACTACTGGGACAAATCCTGAAACTACTGGGGCTAAACCTAAAACTACTGGGGCATTTGTCCCAGTAGTTATACAGTTAAATTATGCACTGCAGTATCATGTATGCGTGTAATGGGTGTATCTGGTCATTTATAAAGTAAGTGCCTTTTGAGAACCTCAGAAGGTGCTATCTATGACTGTGACTTAAGATAGATGGAAGGTTTTTTGAGCTGTGCTGTAGTATGAAAAAGTATCTATCTGTCTGTGGCAGAACAGGCATATTTTTAGTGGAAGACTTTTCTAGAAGGATAGTCTATTGTATGAGGGAGCATCATATGAGAGTGCAGAGCCACTAAGTCCCCTAGGTGAGTGATAGGACTTTGTAAATATTGTATTATTTCAGGTATTTTAAACCAATGGAGTGATTTAAGGACAGGAGTGATATAATGATGTTTGGGGGTTTTAGTGGGGTTTTTAACCGCCTCCAAAATCTCCTGAATGCTCTCACTCGTGCTAAGTGAGAGCATTCATGAGATTTTGGAGGCGGTTCATTTGAGTGGTGTATATATTCAAGAAGAGCGAGTTGCAATAATCAAGTTTAGCATGGACTATGGATGTAATGACAGTAGATGCAGTTTCTAAGTTCAGCAAAGGGTGGATTCTTCAAAGATCATGTATTTGCATAAAACAAGAGCGGGAAATTTGAGTGATATGTTTAGAAAATTACACCTAAGTTGCAGACTGGAGAATTGGGAGTGAATGTGGATGCTAAGTGTTGAGGGAAATAGAGGGATCTGGAATTTTCTTGAGCTGCTCATGAAGGCCTACAAGTATGAATCCAGCTTTATATGGATTCAGGCACAGGGAATTTGATGTCATCCAGGAGAAGATTTAGGTAACTACATGAAGAAGGTGATATACTGGAGTGGCCGAGTGGGTTGGTGCCCGCTCGCCCGCGCCGGCGCCCCGGGTTCGCTTCCCGGTCGGGTCGGATTATCAGAGATTAATTTCTCGGATCTTTACTGCGGGTGGCTCGGTCGCATTATAAACGTGGAGTACAATACAACACACAATACAACACACCACAATACAACTGGGGCGCGGTGGTGTAGGGGTATGTTTGGTGCCTTGCAGCTGGAGGGTTGCGGGTTCGGATCCACCTCAAAGTCGCTGCGTAGGGACCCTGGGCAAGTCCTTCACTCGCAATTGCTCATGCGCTTCGGCGTGAAACTCCGATTCAGCGTTCGCGCAGTAGTCGGGAGCGCCTCTGAATGGGAAATCTGGTTGGGGCGCTATAACAAGTGTTCAAATACAATACAATACAATACAATACAATACTGACTCAGAGAAGCTGTTTGGAGGGAACGAGATGAACAATTGAGTGTCATCAGCATGTAGTTGATGGTCAACTGAGTATGAATATTATGAATGGAGTAATGTAAAGGATGAAGAAAAGAAGAGGCCTAAGAACAGAACAGACTGACACCACAAGTGAGACGATGCGTGATTGGGATGCCTCTTAAGAGTGGCGCTATCATATAAATTTGCAATTACAATTAGAGATGCAGGCCAGTTAGGCCAAAAAAAAATAATGGTGTGTTTCCGGTAACAGAGTTTTAAAAAACTGGGTAGGTAGGTAGGAAAATAATTTTATTTTGGTAAAATAATTTTATGCAGTGATTTCCCAAAATTACGCCACTGCCCATTTATGCACAGCGGTACATGATGTACCAAAGTATATATTTTCTATGTGAGTATTAAAAATGCCTTTTTGCAGAATGTACCTACAAACTGCTGTAGAAAACAATCTTATTTATTTCATTTTTGCTGACATCGGTTTTCTTGCAAGGTGAAGTGGAAGGGGCAGGGGTGGGGAAGGAATTATGGATTATGTACATTAAACAATAAACGTGTAGCAGACAACGGCTCTTTAGGAAATATGCATGGGTGGTAACGTGAGAAAATCGCTGACTTTTCGGTGTCTGTTATCTCCTCAACATCATACATGTGTGTAAATTGTCCATGGGAAACATTGAGCCCATTTATTGTTATAATATTATTAACGCTGCATAGAAAGAAACATGGTTCCTAATGTCGTCTGCTAAGGAGACTGCCTGCTACGAAGATTGGATGCTATGAAGACTGGTTGTTAAGGAGACTAGTTGCTAATGAAGGCAGTTGCTAAGCAGGACAGTTTCTAAGGATAACTGTTGCTAAGGAAGGCGGTTGCTAAAGGGGCCAAGTCTGACTTTGAAACTGGTTGCTAATGAGGCTGCTTGCTACAAAGCTTGGTTGCTAAGAAGGCTGTTTGCTACGAAAGTAGAATGCTACGGAGGTTAATTAGGCTGATTGCTATTAGGAGGCTTTACTTTTATAATGGCACGTACGATAATAGGTATTTCTGATACAATGAATATGGGGGTCAGATGTGTGAAATAACCCTGTCAAATTACCCTGAGAAAATCCACCACTTTCGAGTCTATTACCTCCCTCTCCCAAACTCCACACTTTAGCCCTTTTATTCCTGTAATTTACGGCACCATTCTTTCCATTGAAAGACCGCTAGTTTCCGAACGTCTCTGCTTCAGTGAATGCACCTATAATGTCGCGATTCTGCATCACCGGCATGCAAAGGCTTAATGTAGGCCTATGTGAAGTAGGGAAAAAAAAATGTTTACAAAATTTTCCGGGAAAAAATTTTTTTTACAAAATTTTCCGTAAAAAAAATTTTTTAACAAAATTTTCCGAGTCGCGGCAAAAAAGTGAGTCGGTCGGGTTACCGGAAACACACCATTATTTTGTTTTGGCCTTACCTTGGCCTCTGGCTGTATGCTAACAGGCCTAGTTCCTACATTTCATAGTCCAAACCAGTGTCTACTTTCATTGTCTGCCCATTCAGGTCACAGTGCTGCACAAGACTGAACTATAACTCCATATGAGGTGCTGAGGTGCTGAGTCTGGCTTTCAAGATGGTGTGATCCACCATGTCAAGCGCTCTGCTTACATCCTGCATCCGGGAGTGCAAGCAGTATGACAGCATGTAATAATAATACATTTGTAATAATAATACATTTGTAATAATAATACATTTGTAATAATAATACATTTGTCAAAAATAATATTTCTGGTGCTTTCAACTTTGCTGAATGCTTTTGGCCGAGCTCAGAGACATTTCCACTTGCTAAGTGTAATTAAGAGGGCTGAAGGTTT
This sequence comes from Aporrectodea caliginosa, assembly GCA_020284085.1. Lineage (NCBI taxonomy): Eukaryota > Metazoa > Annelida > Clitellata > Crassiclitellata > Lumbricidae > Aporrectodea > Aporrectodea caliginosa. The sequence goes on from JACEVL010000929.1 coordinate 25,229, forward strand.
CAATGCAGTGAGGAAAGCCTTTCGGTACACAGGCGGTCCAAACATGTTTGGCAGGCTTAGGTGACGCAGCCTGCTCAGCTGCATACAGATTTGTCTAATATCAGTGTCTATTCACTGTCTGCAGGAAGGCACACCAGTGTGGACCGCTGTCTCCTCCCATATCCTATGTTTACCATACAGTGTAAGGCACATGTCTAAGATATATTACTTTATTTAAGGAACAATGATGCCACACATGCAAGTTGCATGCCACTAGTCTGTAGAAAGACTTAAGGACTCCTGGACCTGCATGACAGCAGAAGTGAAGGAAGAAATGAAGAAAAAGATTTCTTTCCTTCATTACCATAATCCTGGCGTAAAGATGCGTTAGTTTGTGAAATCTTTCTCATGAAATTCTGACATTCCAACGCCTTTATACTTTTGCTTCAGTATGGCTCCACTTGTGCAATCTCTGTCTAGAAAAGGTTTGGAAAAGACTTGCTGGGCTCTGTGTGTTTGAGTCATAGTTTAAGTCATGCTATCATTTTGAATGGCCTGGAGCTGGTGATGGGCCTCCAACGAGGGAGCCCAGTAAAGTTATCAACAATTGGTTTTTATACTATAAACCTTGGTTTTGTTTGTTTTTCTCAGTGGTCTATCTACTGATGTACAACAGTGACGTGATAAATTTTCTGCATTTGGCGCTGAAGGAAAATATGTGTGATGGAAGTTACATATTTGTTACGACAGAAATGTCAATAGGTGAGTGATTTTGCTGTGATCCTAGCAGTTCTATATAAGACCTTGTAAATGAGTACAGTAGTACCTAAAGTTTAATATTAAAATTACAGGCAAGACAGACTTAGATGTCCAGCTTGATTTATTTCATTTTTGACTACTCATTTCTTCACATTGTGTTGTACGCATTATCTTGTCTTTCAGTTTGAGTATTCATTTCTTGACATTACTTCATGTTGACTTCCTTATGTTACTTCTCTTCACTTGATGTTTCCCTTTCTTGTTTCTCTGTCTTTTCTTAAGTATTCAATCCAAGAAGGTTCTAGAAAGTCACTGCACACTGTTTACAGGCACTGTGTAAACTGCAGAGGATGGCCATTGATTAAAAAGAATGTTAACGGCTGCTGACAGGTGTAAACTTAGTCACTATTGTCATGCATATAACCTGGATCTGGATACAAACTGCAAAGGATTATAATCCAAACATGCATATCATCATCAGCATCATCTTAATGGTCATCATCACCATCATCATCATCATTCATCATCATCATCATCATCATCAGTTCCTGATGCCAGCCACATGGTCATATAGTTGAATAAATGATTCCATTTTGGGTCATTTGTCAAGACACTGTCCTCATGGCCGAACCATTGGAGTCTTTGCTGAATGACTTTGTCTAAACAACCCTGTGAGGATTCTTTTCTCATCTGGCTTTTACACTGTCTAGCATTCTGATTCATAGAGAGAGACATGGGTTTTATGATCACCTCATATTTCTTGTCTTGGTTTTCTTTGTTACTTCCCTGCTTTTCCATGTCTTCTTCATTTTTCAAATGCTTGTGAAGTGCATCCAATTCTACTTTGTTTGTCTTTATGATCTTGCCATCTGTGGTTATTAGACTCCTGTGATAGCTGAATTGATCTTCTTGTTTAATAGCTTCTCCTACTGGATGCTGATAGTTACTGGTTGTCCTATGTTTTTTCAATAACTTTTGGTTTAGTACTTTAGTTTTCTGTGTTAATCATTAGGTCAAAGGTTCTGCTGGTTTTCTCTGTGTCATATGTTGGTTTTGTATCTCTTCCTGTCCAAAGTTTGAAATCTGTTCTCCAATCTCCATGCTACTTATAAATGAGCAACTCTTCTAGAATGATAAGGTCATTGCGTGCGTCATTGTTTAACCCTTTGAACCCTATGCTCTTTAGCAAATTGCTGGCAAGTTTTGGCTGCTGAGAAGTTTTTTAATTTACTTGAAAGTGTGTATTTGAATTTCAGTAAATCCTATGTTAACTTCTTTACCATACTCTGGTGAGGATATTAAGAAAAGTTTGAATGGACTCCTGTCCATCGAGATGAAAGTACCCAAATCTGACAGGTGGATGAAATTTGCAGCCAAAGTTGTTCAGGGTCTTGATGATCCAAAGTTCAATGACAAATTTACAAAGCGATCCAAAGAAGAGGTTCGACTTCATTATGGACATTGCTGATTCTCTTCTTGTTGCCATTAAGGATGTTAATTTCTTCTTTTCACTGTTCTTGTTATTTGCAACTAATGTGCTTTGTTGCTAATCCAAGTAGCCTAATTACTCTTGTAGGCAATTCAAGGAAGTTGTGACAGAAGCAATTTATCACTGTGTCCTGCCCCATGGAAGAAGTCTCATGTTATTTTTTCTTTCAACTTAATGTTTCTATTTTGAGAACTCAACCTTATTGCTACTCACATTCAATGTAAAATGTATGGGGAGTTCCTTGCTACAAGTTGAGTACATCAGTATTTGCCAGCAGGAGAATGCATTATAATCAAAAATACAACTTTAGACATGATGTTTTTGTGATCAACTCTACTCTAGATCTAGTGCATTCATTCATTCATTCATTCCAGATATTTATATAGCTCCTCTTCAAGAAACCTACTCAGAGGCGCTCCCAGCCCAGCCACGGCCAAACAGAAAGGACTTTAGTAGTTGGTAGAAAGCAGGCAAATCATTCCGGGGCAGTAAGCGTAACATAAGCGAGAGCCCATTCCAAGTGGAGAGGGCCAACAACCGAAAAGGCTCGACGCTGTCTGACCGAGGAGCGGACCCGAGGAACCAACAGCTCCCCCTTAGTCGAAGAGCGCAGCGCTCGACGAGAGGCTAAGTCGGAAACCGGGCGACAGAGATCAGATAAGTAAGACGGAGCACTACCAGTGAGACACCGCCAGACAAGTGCTGCTAACCTATAGGATATGCGTTGCGAGGCAGGAAACCAGTCCAATACATCACGCATGCAATACCAATTGTAGCCCTACACTAGACAAATTCTAGTTTAGAGCCGTGTGCAATGTCTTCTTCATGGCCTAAAGGGAAGCAAAGTCACTGGGAATGCACGAGAAACTAACCTTCTCTTTCGACTTTTTTGCTAATTATAATCATAATTCAGCATTTCAATGCCGTTGCTCATCACAGTACCTTTGCCTTGCCAGAATTGGATGAAACTGCAAAGTCCACTGAGGGGAAGACAAATGCATATTAACAAAAGAACAGTGTGGGCTGATCTCACTATGAGGTGTATCTGTTGATAAAGGGGTGAAAGAGCAGCAATATTCCAATATGCCCGACTGAACTGTCTGGATCGCATCTTACGCTCTGCAGCCGCCTTATTGGCCGCATACCCAAATTCGACCACATCTCCAGCTATATGCGCGACATTCTTCACTGGCTCCTGTTAGGCAGCGAATCGAGTATAGGATAGCTGCCTTAGTTTGGCGCTGCCTGCTAGGCCTCGCTCCTGCCTACCTTGTTGAGCTTTGTAGCCCCACCCTCAGTGCTCGGGGCTCGCGCTCCCTCCGTTCGGTTGAACGTGGTCTTCTCTCTATCCCTTTTGCTCGCACCTCCATCAAGCAGAGCCGTGCCTTCTCTGTGGGTGGCCCTCGACCTGGAATGGCCTCCCTCTGGTCCTCCGCTCCCTTCCTAGAACCCCTTCTCAGGCATTCCTCTCTCAACTTAAAATGGTACTGTTTGGCCACGCTGGGGTTGGGAGCGCCTCTGAGTAGTTCCCTTGAAGAGGCGCTATACAAATTTAGGTAATGAATGAATATTCAGCTGTTGAAAATATGACTCAGTGACTTGCAGCTTAAGGCAAATATGTAATTACATACATTGATGTAGAGTGAATGATGTTGAGCAGTAAACTGGTCTGAAACATTAACTGACGTTGTTGATGATCTCTGCCTGTGCTTCTAGGTGCATCCTTTGGCAGGTCTGCTACATGATGCTGTTTTGCTGTGGGCTTTGGCCATTAACCATACAATCAGAAGAGGCAAGAATCCAAGAGATGGTGTGGCTGTGACAAGAAATGTTCAGCGTGTGTTAGCCAAAGGTAGTGCAAATCTAGATAGTCTGCTTCGTAAAGTTAGAATTTAGGTGCCACATATTGACAGATACTGAAAGAGGAAAGGAATTACGATGTAGTTATTAATGTGAGAGAAAATTATGAAAGGTGTGGTCTTAATTTTCTGTGATGTAACTGAACTGTATTCCTAAGATGCCATCTAGATTATTCACCCAGATCAACATCTGTGTCTGAAACTTATGTGAATAACATCGTTTGTTTATCTTCTTCTACTTCTTTCTTCTTACACTGAACTAAATCCTGGTCCTTGCTGTCTTAAAGTTATAACTGTCTGCCACTTTCATATTCATTCTGCTTGGAGTATGTCCTCTTCACTAAAAATGACCTATTGGATCACCTGTGGATATTTTTGCTCTAAATCATGGATCCGTGCGCAACCTTTCCGTTAATGTCGGCCGCATTAAAGGCTCACATTCGCATCACATCTGCTATTAGGTTATTTAAGAAAATACATGTTTATAATTGTGGTGAGAAATAGGATTTATTAATCAACAGTGGCGACGTCCAGAAATAAGCATGTTTACTGTTACATGTACAAGTATGTTTACTGACGTCCATTCCTTCTCCACGAACTTCAGTAGTCTTACCGCGTTTTTACCATCACAAAATTAATGAAAGAATAATAAAAAGCACAATCAATGTTATCTGCATCTTCAATCCTACTCAAAATTTAATGTGTAAGTTTAGCTAATGTAATTAGGACCACGACAATATTCAAGACTGATGGCTGTCTTGGTTTCGGATATTGGTCGAGAGGGTGTCATCAATACAGATAAGCATCTGATATGAGAGCCATGGGATGAAGTTGTCAGGGGCGGATCCAGGATTTCGTCCAGATTAATGAAATTTAGATCACGCAAAACTATAATGATCCTTTTTATAGAAAATGTTATGGAACTTTAAAAAAATATATAGTTTCTCATATAAAACAACTGGTCTCCACTGAAGGTTAACAGTGAAACGATTATAAATCAGTTATCGGTTTTGATCATGCAACCCTTGATCCAAAAAGAAAATAATTAAGTGTCACATGCCAGTGGATTAAGCAGTGTCATTCTCCTTGGATGCACAAAATTATCAATGTTAAATGAATAATAAATGAGCATTAAACGATCAATCGCAATTCTATCAGAATGCGTATTTGTTAAACTTCTTACATTGTTTAACTCCCCCTCACACCGCCGGGCCCCTGGGAATTTGCCCCTCCCCCTTTCGGCGGCCCTGGCTGCCCCCAACTAAAAATAATATAGTCGATGCCAATTTATCATACGATAATTAACATAGTAGCTAATGATAGAAATTGAATACACTAGTATTTGTATAAAAATAGATTCAATAAGCAAGGGATGGATCATGCGCCTCATCCATGGACCGCACGCCACTGAGCGTTAAGAGAATGATTATAATTATGAGTAGGCCTAGTTCTATATCCTTGATTTGCTTTTGTCCATAATATCAGTAGCTGAACGCTTTCGGCGGCTAGAATCAGCACGACGAATTTCAAAATTATAATCATATGCCATCTTTTGAGATTTAGGCCTAAGATAGGCCTATGTCTTACCAACGGCAGTCGGCTTATTCGCGAATGATAAAACTGCTTGTTTAAGCCGTTTTGACGGCGGACCACTCGACATGTTTTTAAATTGACCAATTTCTATTTACGTAAATTTTGTCTGTACATGAACTTTGTGAATGACGTCACGGCAAAAGTCATTGGTCACGTGGGCAACGTCTGCTAGCAACTCAGGTAAGTAGGTAAGAGAGCTCCGGTAAGAGAGCTCCATTCTGCTACTCAGTTTGGCAGGACGGGGGGGCGCAAAATTAGGTCTGAAAATGTGTTTTTGTTAAAGAAATCAGGTAAAAATAGAAAAATAGTTTTAAAAAGTAACTTTTTGTACGTGAGTCTGGGGGGCGCACGGGCAAGGGGCGCAAAATGATATTGGACAGAGAAACAGAGGGAAAAAGCAAAAAAAGAGAAAAAAAACAAATTCTTGTTACCCTAGTTACGCCACTGCAGCTACTTCAAACATCCTATTCCCAAATTGCAGTTATATTAGTTTTAGGTCAGTTTAGTTTGAGAACATTTGCTGCAGGTTTAGGGGCGGCGTACGCCGGCTCCGCCCTCTAAATCCGCGCCTGGTTGTTGTCTTTGACCGGAAGTTGGTACATGTGTGAACGAGGCTGGAGGTTATAGCTATTTTGGTGAGTTGGTTTCAGATCTAAACTTAAGACTTGCTGCCTCTGTAAACTCACTTACTCACTGTAACAGTAGCTTCAGTCTCTCGTTTCCTGACATTCGAGTTCTACTTGATTTCATTTGAAGAGATGCCTATACATTATGATAATGACACTATGGAAGTGATTAGATTAGACTAGATTTGATTTGATTCCTGTGCCTTTCTGATTTGTGCAGAAAATCTGTTGAGGAGATTTTCCATGCTGGAGACAGATAAGAAGCGAGCTGTTGTCTATGGTCTCAGCGTTCTGAAATTCGGTCGTTTTGTTGAACTCTTCTACTACAATAGCTCCACAAAACAACTCATCCAGGCACCCTACAAAGAGGAACTGATAAGCAGTGTTGTTGCGCTGCATGATCATTTAAAAGAATTTCCTGAATGTGGACACAACAATGAATTTTGTCCCAGTGAACTTGCTGCTCGTGGTAATCTATCGTTATCTAATCTAATATGATTTCTAGTGCATAATGCCCAAGGCATCATCACCTGTTGGTTGCTTTAAGTTTAATCATAATTAAAATTATAATCTGTTGGTATAGTGAGATCGGATAGGTTAGACAAACCAGAAGTTAGGCTTCTATGGATTTAGCAACAGGTGAGTCTTAAGTTTAGACCTGAATGACATAAAAGATGATCTGACAGAACAAATTGCACTGGGCAGCAATGTCAAATGCTTTGGACCTGCTATTGAGATTGCCAAAAAACCTGGCATACAGGTATAAAGGCAAAACAAAAGTCATTGTGTCCACTGATCTAGTGCCATATTATCATGATGTCCTGAGGGGTGAGCATAGCACTTATACAGTACTTGTGAGCTAAAAAAAAACATATCGTAAACTTCTCTTTGCTAATTGCCAGTGTAATGAATGCAACATTGGTGTAATATGCTGAGATATTAGGGGTCTTTGCTGTGGCTCCAGCCAGAGAGTTCGGAACCATCTGTAGCTTATGCAGATCATTTTAGTGACACTAACAAGAGGTGATTACAAAGTAGTCGAGTCTGCTAGAAACCAAGTGCATTAGCATGATTAGCTAGTGGGATAAACGTCGATGAGATAAATAAGATTTGATTCTACCACTATTACGTTTGTGTAATTGAACTGACCTGCATATCTATCTATGGAATTTATATAGCACCCCTTCAAGATAACTACTCAGAGGCATCATATGATGCAGACATGGTTAGAAAATTATAGTTATGATATCAATTGATCGCAGATCCTCAAATTAAAAAATTGAATACACTGGCTGCTGTATGTATGCTGTCAGTTGGATGATCAGGCAGCCAAGGAGAGGAATGGCCACCTAACCTAATTTGCCGAGGCTAAGAAAAATGGAGCTGTGTTAATTCTAGCTCAAAGCTCATGCACAATAATATTTTGTATAACTTGCTTTGCATCTTTTCACTGCCAGCTTTCTCTAACTGCGACTTCTCTGCACTAGTCTTGAATATCGTCTCTAAATAACTCTGTATATACTTCACTTTTATAGCACATGCTGATATCTGTTGTTGTAAGATCTTTCTTTCATCGACTTGGCTATCTGGTTGTCTATGGTGCCAAGGCTAGAAAGTTAATGCTTCTAGGCTTTTCGATCAGGTGAGGTAAGGAAATAAGGTGATCGAGCATTCTGAACAGAGCCTTCATCTTAAGTTTTGTGTGCACTGACTGAGCTTGACAGTTTCACTGATTAACTAATGTTTCCAGTTCTCCTGTTTTCTTGTGGGTCTGATTGTAGAACCACCTAGCAGTTCAACAGTCTTCATTGTCCTTGGAACAATAATTGTTATATCAACATTGGCAGTTGTACTTCTCTTGGTTATAAGGCAAGTTCGATTGGCTAAACACTATTTTTAGTATAACCAACATAATTTATCTAATTGTATTCTATTAGTAATTATAGAGTTTTTCTGATTATGCAAGATATACTGTGCTGTGTAGAAGCATGCTGATCACTACAGACAATGCCTTAATTGGGTGCAAGGTTCTAAGTCTGCAGGGAGGGCAAGTGCCTTACACCAAACCTCTATCCAGAGCTCATAGAAAAAATCTATGGTGCCTTTCCTGCGACATCTCTTTCCACCTGTCCGGGACATCACGTACAACCTTCGCCCACGACCACATCCCTTCACCCCACCAGCCAGGGACGACCGGAACTTCATCGCTCGGATCTTACACAAAAAGTTGTACTAACATTACTAGCAACTCAAACCATCCCTGTTTAAATTGACATATATTTATGAGCAAATGGTACATTCTGTAACATGCTAATCTGTGGACAAAACAAAAAAAAGCTAGGAACTGAACTTAAATGTTTGTAAAAAACCTGCAGTCATGTCTACTTGTGTCAGAATAAACTAATATTATTATTATTATTATTTCTGTGGCCAGGCTTGGTGCACAGCCAAACTCATGCAGAATCTGTCATTGTACATAACAAAATTGTCATACATAGGATATATGTAAGGCACTTGCCCTCCCATGCACCACAGCTGGTGCATGATATGTACATCTGTCAAGAACAAAATTGTGCATGGGGAAACTGCGTGTGCATGGCTTATATTCTGCCAAAGGGTTATTTGCAGCAAGTGTTCATGATCGGATCGGCATTTATGAATATTGTGGGAACCATTGAGCATTCTTACAGGAGGGATATGTTTAATTTCATTTAAACCAAAGTGCTGTTATGCAGTTGTATAAATGAAGGATATACTTACTTACTTACTTACTTACCACTGCTCTTCCATGAATGTGCGATTGTAGAAGAGAGCAAAACTTGGCTTAGTAGAGAGTGTGGTGCAAACCAGGCAGGTCGAGCACAAGCTCATCTACAGAGAAAAGCAGGGAAGACAGAACTTGGCAAGAGTACTAGAACGGGTGGTGGCCACCCAACAACCAAGTACATTTAGTCACTGGTTATAAGCACCTGGCATGGCAACCGTGTATGAATATATTGACCAACTGGTAGTGCAATTACAAGAGCCATTGACCTTCTGGGTTATTGTCCACAATATTCTGGATGAGCCAATCCCGAAGGTGGAGAAAAAGCACCTGCTTAAGCTGCTTATGCCAAGACCGGTTGCCCCCCAGTGCAAGCAAGTTCAAGCTTCATGCAGACGATGTTCCAGGCAGAGTTGAACCCTCTGTACAGTCACAGGTTCAAGCTAGGGGTTGACAGAGAAGTGCTGCTGTCTGCCTTTAGGGCTTCCAAAGACGTACTTGCTGCCAACGTTTGCCTTCACAAGGTACTTTCAAGGAACACAGCATCATTCCAGTATGGCCACCTGATTAAGAATCTGACTTCCTCATGACCCCATTCACTGTCATTTTTCCATGTTATGAGTCTTTTATGATTTAGTTGCTTTTATTTTCGTTTTTTTAGGAAACAGTTTACGAAGTGGAGGGTGTCAAACATGGATGGATGGAAAATAAAGTGGAGTGATATTGCTGATGGTGGAGCTTTGCTCAGAGAAGTCAGTTTGACTTAATTGCAGAAATTTGATGATCTCTCATTTATGTCGCACATATTCAAGGAAAGGAATTAAGTAAAGTTGTTTATATGGCAGACTAAGTCTGCACTCAGTTGAATAATGCTCTTATCCTGGCTGAAAGGTAAATCCTAGTCCAGTCAGTCTGGAATACTACTCAAAACTTCCTCATTTGAATTCTTGTAATCTTCTAACTTGGTCTGGTCACTTTTGCTGAATTTTGTTCCTTAGTTTCATCATAAAAGTCAACAGTTTTTGTTCAAGAGCTTCTGATTTCTTGAATCAGTGCTAATATATCATAATATTATGTGGTTGTGACTGAGGACATTAACAACATCGGCTTGGAAAGGCTAAATGTTCACTGGTTGAACAGCTTGCTGAGATGCTTGCATGCCATAGGATGTTTTAGTACATCCACGTGCGAGCAGTTGAACTTTAGGCTGATGTTAGCAACAGTCACTGGAAATTTTCAGCACAATTATATTTCAACATGAACTGGTACTTCTCCAGTTGATAATAGGTGTAAACTGCTAAGCCTAGGCTGCTTGGTCGGCATGAGCCAAACAACCAGTCTCTGATTGCAGTGTGCTCAGTCACCAACTTGAGGAGGCTAGTAGTTGAGATTAATTCGTTTTGGCTTAGTCATCTTCATTCTTAGTACAACATGGAAGGGGGACATTTAGTACAGCGTTTCTATGTCCGTGCAAGTGCTTTTACAGCTGGTAGATCTTCCTTAGAACTGGTTCTTCTATTATGCTCTAACTTCATCAAGGTAATATGGAGATCATACAAGAGCGCTGTACAAATGTTCAGGTGCATACATACATGCATACACAATGTCAGAATTCCAACATATGGACATTACTTACAAATGGCATGGATTGATGATTAAAGATCCAGTCCATGGGTCCAAAGTTTAATATGATAGAGTCCTGGTTATTCAGTGACAGAACATGAAGTCATGGTCATTATTATCCTTATGTTCTACAATGATGATGATGGCTGTCCTTTAAAACAGCAACTGGCCTGCATTGCTAAACGGACATACTGGCCACTGAACGATGATCAGACGACCAAGATGAAGCACCTCGAGATCAGCGTTGGATTCTACAAGGTGAGCTTCCATTCTCTGCTCTCTGTTATCTGCTGATGTCTCTGCATGATTCAGTGATGAAAGCAAGGCCATTTGACTTTTCTTCATTTTGTAAGAAATAATTACAATCAGCATTACTCTAACAAATTGTTACTTTTTATGATAATGAAAAAGTCAAATCAATTCCAGAGGATCAGTCCAATGATGAGGCAGACAGTCAGAAACCCAAGAAGAATATTGCATACTAAAACCACTTTGACAGCATCACATTGTAAGTTTCCATCACTTAGTCATTTCTGCAATGATAAGCCAGAGGCAGAATCAAATAGCTTTTATCAGTTGGCTACCATTGCCATCAATTCTGTGGGTGGTATTAACAAAGTTTCTGCTACTTGATTATAGAGCCAGTTGATAAGTGCATGCAAAGAGCACCTCATCCTTTTTAAGCCATTGTCCATGCTGGGCTCATTGAATGCAAACAGTCAAAAGCAAATTATGAGATTTTGTTAGTCATTTCTTCAAGTAACGTTAGGTGAGATAAGGTAAGGTAATAACTCACCAGTTTCACACCTCTGTCAACGTGGGGCATCTCTGTCATTCAGGGTTGAAGGATTTTTGGCTCAACATGAATATCCAATAATTGAAGAGCCTCTCTATACTGATCATTTCATTTGACAGTGTTGTCAATATTGTGTGATGCACCATAATTCAAACTCAAATTCAAATTCAAATTGCAGTCTGCAAGTTTCCTATGTTTGTTTGTACCATTTGTGTGTTTGTGTTATTGTGTTGCATCTAATCTCATATTGATTGATTTTGTTTTGAATGAGAATCTGTCAAGAAGCTGGTTGCCATGACTTCACTTTTTTTTATTGGAGAAATCTTGAGATTACGATTACAATTAGTTCATCATTGTATGTGGAATTTGCTAAACAATGATGTTATCTTTGGATTTGCAATTGTGGCTGAGTGTGCATTAAAGAGAACTCTTATTTAGGTTTGCCTTGTTCCACCACTGTTAAGCAGATGCTGTTTATTCAAGATGTGCATGTAAATGACACTATGTAGTAAAGGGGATGACTTTGATGATGTTGAATTTGTCTGTAGAACAGGCCATTAGTGGAGAAGTATAAACTGTCCTAATGGGCCACCATTAGAAACCCCATAGATCAGGCTATGTGGGCTTCTGCGTGCTTTCACAACTCTTGAGACTGATTATCTGCATTTCTAGTGGACAGTGTGAGTGACAGTGGGTCACTGGTGACCTTTCACCCTACATCCCTACAAGTGGGGCATGGTGGTGTAGGGGTATGTTCGTGCCTTGCAGCCGGAGGGTTGCAGGTTCGAATCCACCTCAAGCCGCCGCGTAGGGACCTTGAGCAAGTCCTTCGCGCACAATTGCTCTGCAATATAATTGCTTCTGCGCCGCCGAGGCGTGAGCACTTCTGAGCTTGGGGCAACCTTAGTAAGAAGGGCAATATCAAAGATCAGTACATACTTTGTGATCAGCTACACAAAAACTGTTTAGTTGAGACTGTTGGTCTGAATTCTCCTGCCACTGATTCAGCAATTCAGCACCAGCCATTTAGAACAGTTTACCTGTTGATATTATTCATAACAGTGTCTTGCTAGACATATGTGACATGTTTCCTCTGAGTGTCTCTGACTGTACCGAGGAGATGGACAGCTCTTGTTGGTCATGCCTTTTCCACTGCTGATGCCACACTCAGGAACTGTCTTCTGGAAAATGTTTGCTGTGCAAACTCTGTGTTGATGATTTGATCTAGACTAAAAACCCACCATCATTTCCTGGACTCATTTCCTCCATTTCTCTACCTTCTTGGATTCTCCAATGTTGACTTTTGACTGCACTTACCTTGGAATTTGGTATACGCACAGTGACCGCTTAATCACAACCATTGACTGATGCTTGATCATTACTAGAGTAGTGCTATTATGCTATAGAAGTTCTTGTATTATTATTTTTATTATTATATTAATAATTATTGTAAATGGAGCAGTTACTTGCACTCCAGACTAAACAGAGAAGTAGCATTGAGTTGTTGTAACTGTAGGAAAAGCCTGTTGCTGTGAAGCACCTGCAATACGAGTTGATGGACATCAAAGATGAGGCTGTCATTCTAGAAATGGGACAGGTGGGATTTTCATTCATGCAGATTTAGTAGTGCAGCATTTATATCAGCCATGGCTTCCGTTCTTAATGAAACTAAAAGTATTTATTATCTGACTCAACATTTGAGTTGAGGTGACTAAATGAAAGAGTATTAAAAAAAGAAAAAGAGTTCCATTTGCATTTATCCAATTGAATAAACTTTGCAAAACAGGCACAAGAAAATATATATGCATGGACATTTTAATCTGTAATCAATTTACCTTTGGTGGTGTATATAGCAACAGATTGCCTTTCAGGTTCTACAGAATTGACCCTTTGCATGCGACAGATACTAAGTTACAGCCTCAGATAATTTTCAATGCATGCCACAGCCACACATTTCCAAAACTCAATTGCACTTACTCAAGCCTTTCATACTATGTAAACAATTTTAATTGTTAATTTTGCTTTTAAATAACAAACATTACATGGGATAGTTGCAAAGATATTAGAACTGAATGTTAGCAGTTTAGCTGAGTGATAAAGTTTCATGACCACAATGGTGAATGAAGACAAAAAAATTTATACAGTATCATTTTCTCTAATTTGGAGTCAGATGAAAACTATGGCTATGTATGCTGAAGAGCGCTCAAGTTTCATCTGCTGCACAACATTGCTTAGCCTTCGAATGTGATCGTGTGATTGACTTGGTGTGCTCAACATTCAGTCAATGTGGAACAAGACCTGCACTATACAAGCCACTCTTCTGAACAATTGTGATGCCAGGGGTCAAAACCCGTCACGTGTCGGTTTCTGACCTTTTTATTTAGTCATATTCTACAATTAATCTGCTTCAAAATAAATACTTTTTACAGAATGAAAATATCTTTTTTCTAACTAAAGTTATATGCGTTTGATTCATTCATTGGTATAGAGTGAAAAAATCTAACAAAAAGTTTCGGAATATTCATGTCACTACGTGAAAGTCAGCAACCATTACTTGATTTTTCTGCAATTTTGCTGTGCAATAAAGGGCTCTATTCTGTGTGGAATAAAACAAATGGCATCAAAATCGGAATACTACTTTGCAAGTTATGGCAAATTCACAGGCAACTGCTGAATTGAAGAATATTCTACAGTTTTGACCCCACTCGACTATTTCAGCTTCTAGCTCAGTATCTAGGAAGCGACAAGCGACGGGTTTTGACCCCTGGCATCACAATTGTCTAACTTCTTCACATCTTCAGGATCTTCAGTTGTTCTTAGTGACTGTCTCTAGGTCAGCTAACTGCAGATAGGTTACATGGCATAGACAATGGACATGTCAAGACATTTGTCTTCTGATAGGCTTCGAAACTTGCATAAAACTGGAATGGGTTTACCACTTACACATAGTGAAAACTGTAAAGTCAAGAGACTTGCAGTTTCAATTTATTACAACCAACCCAGCAACAATGTCATATGCTGAAGATATGGTGAGGATATGATAATATTCTCTTATGAGTCCACACTTGCATCAGCATTGCATGTCTACGCATAGGCTCATAAAATTATGTAGGATATATGAAACCCATATACTAACCCACATTCTCACCATATACTAACCCACATTCTCACCATAGTCAGTACTTCTTTGAGGTACTTAAAAGGTGCTATATAAAGTGTCCTGATACATACATAATGCATGCATATATACTTGAATACTTACATACATACATACATACATGCATACATAACATACATACATACATATATGTATGTATACATATATCATTGTATACATACATACATACATACATACATACATACATACATGTGTGAATACTTATCTTCAATGTTTAATGTTGCTGTTGGGCAGCATGATATTCTTTCCTCATAATTACAATAATGCAGCATAATGCAACACGGACTGGGCATCTGTTTTTAGAGTTTCAGGTTTTTATCAGTAGTCTTTACCTGTTTGAAGTGCATTGTTTCTTTAACAAAAAAGATGCTGGAGATGAAGCACTTGAACATCAATGACTTCTACGGCATTTGTCTTGATGCACCTGTCGTCTGCATTGTATCAAAGTTTGCACAGAAGGGAAGTCTTTGGGACGTCATTCGATTTAAAGATTTCTCTCTTCCAGTGGATTTCAAAGTGTCCTTCGCTATTGATGTTGCATGTGTAAGTATTCTCATTGTTTACGTTTCATTCAAACCACTCTGCACTGCATTATTAAGTTCTAATGATATCTGTATAGTGCTTTGATCCTTTATGCTTAATATGTAGTTAAGAAATCCTTAATTATGTTTGAACAATTGCAGCAGCTGAAAAAATCGATTGGAAAGAACTTGAGTGCAATTTTCTTCTTTTGCTTACTAAATTCATTCTGAATGTGGACAGTAGCTCCAATTCCAGAAGAACAGTTGATGAAATTACATCCTAACCTAATAACTTCTACTCTACCATGGCTTAATGTTGACATACCTAAGCTTTTTAATGTATGACATGTATGTACATATGTTGTGGAAAGGCAATAATCCATAGAGGGGCTTGCCAAAGATGATGTTGAGGAGAATGATGATTATATATATATGTATGTATGTATGTATCTAGGCACTTACCTGTAAAATAATGATTCATGATCTAATAATAATATAATAATATCTTTTCTTTAATCAAGCGCCTGACAAACGCACTGCGCTGTACATTTACATGTTATGCAATTGAAACAATCTTAACTACTAACAGAACAGACAGCCTGCAATACACGGCGCTAATAGTAGCCTACAAAGCATGTCCGCCCTACGGGGGCTCAAACTCAGTACCTCTCGCTCTCTACGCCAGTGTGTTATCCAATGCGTTATCGCCCCCCCCCATACTACTACTATGTCATGTAATCTTACTGCGTACTTGTCAGTTTGCATTAATAAACGAATATTAGGCCTATTATAAAAAAGCAGACTTCTCCGTCGAATTCTTCACCGTCTGCTTCGTCGTCGTCGTCGTCGTCGCTCCTCCGTTCCTCTCGTTCCTCCGTTCCTCCGTTCCTTCGTTCCTCCGTTCCTTCGTTCCTCCGTTCCTCCGTTCCTTCGTTCCTCCGTTCCTCCGTTTCTCCGTTCCTCCGTTCCTCCGTTCCTCCGTGCCTTCGTGAACTCGGCAGCGTCCACTTATTCGCACAGCAGGAGCTAAACGCAGAACTTCTGCCATGATCCTGTTCACGACGCCAGAATTTCGCATGACGAAAGGTAGTATCCAATCATTTATTATGCAAAACTCGCATTAATTATAATCACAATCATAACAGAATTCAGTATTATTATTGTCTATTAGCAAAATAGAAGTATTCCCAGGTTTGAGAATAATTATTATAGTTCATGTATGCCACTGGTGATTCTTCCACTCGAACTGCCTCCAAACCTCTTCATCTTCGTCCTATCTTTCGTCAGTGTTGTTAAAAGTATCGGGCAAATGTACTTAAGTAAAGTAAAAGTAAACAGGACTTTTCGTACTTAAGTAAAAGTAAAAGTACTTCTCGCAAATTATACTTTTGTAAAAGTAAAAAGTATTCTTCCAAATAATACTTTTAAAGTAAAAAGTAAAAGTACTGAGTCTTAATTGTGTCTATAAATTCGATCGCCCTATTTACTTTCTATAAGACTAAATTCCGAAAGTGCTTGTCATTCAATTGAGGATGTTTATGGTTCATTGTTAAACTGGAAGAACTAAAAATTCGTTCGACTGCTGCACTGACAGTAGACTAAGTGGAATGTTCAATCTAACAAATAACTACTTCAAATCAGGCCAGGCTCACCTGATGAACACGCATTCGCCCAATTTTTAGTAACGAACATTGTAACGAATATTACACGAATTGTAACGAAGTAAAAGTACTGAATCATGGATTAAATTATACTTCGTTAAAAGTAAAAGTATTTCCGTTTGTGATACTTCGTTACAAGTAAAAGTACTGAAACTTTTACTTAAGGTACAGTAACGCGTTGCTTTTACTTCGTTACTGTCTTTCGTAGGTTGGTATCGTCCTCTGCGGTCCGCCATCACTCTTCCAGCAACCATCCGTGAACGCCAGCAGAGGCCACCAGTGGCTTATGCGTCGAAAACGGCCGGAGACGGCCAGCGGGACAGTGGTGACAAAACTGTGGAATCCTACCAATAAGCCCAACTGCAGCATTTAAAACGGATTGAAATTGATTGATCCGAAGCAGGAGCAGGTTCACGATGACAGGTCCCCTTAGATCGCTTTACCACAACATCCACCTTAGTGCATCAGAGTAAAAGCAGTTTTGGCAGAGAAACAGCGGCGTTCGTGTGAAGCAAAACAATAAAGTGTGTAGGACAAACTGTCTTCACATGCTCAGAGAAGGTCAATTTCTGGTCCAGTGTCACACCCACGTTACGCACAGAATTAGAAGAGAAAACATTTGGGAAAAGAAGCTCCAATGGGTTTAGCAGTCTATCCTTTGGAGGAGCTGGTCATAAAGAAGCTCCAATGGGTTTAGCAGTCTATCCTTTGGAGGAGCTGGTCATAAAGAAGATCCAATGGGTTTAGCAGTCTATCCTTTGGAGGAGCTGGTCATAAAGAAGCTCCAATTGGTTTAGCAGTCTATCCTTTGGAGGAGCTGGTCATAAAGAAGCTCCAATGGGTTTAGCAGTCTATCCTTTGGAGGAGCTGGTCATAAAGAAGATCCAATGGGTTTAGCAGTCTATCCTTTGGAGGAGCTGGTCATAAAGAAGCTCCAATTGGTTTAGCAGTCTATCCTTTGGAGGAGCTGGTCATAAAGAAGCTCCAATGGGTTTAGCAGTCTATCCTTTGGAGGAGCTGGTCATAAAGAAGATCCAATGGGTTTAGCAGTCTATCCTTTGGAGGAGCTGGTCATAAAGAAGATCCAATGGGTTTAGCAGTCTATCCTTTGGAGGAGCTGGTCATAAAGAAGCTCCAATGGGTTTAGCAGTCTATCCTTTGGAGGAGCTGGTCATAAAGAAGATCCAATGGGTTTAGCAGTCTATCCTTTGGAGGAGCTGGTCATAAAGAAGCTCCAATTGGTTTAGCAGTCTATCCTTTGGAGGAGCTGGTCATAAAGAAGCTCCAATGGGTTTAGCAGTCTATCCTTTGGTCATAAAGAAGCTCCAATGGGTTTAGCAGTCTATCCTTTGGAGCTGGTCATAAAGAAGATCCAATTGGTTTAGCAGTCTATCCTTTGGAGGAGCTGGTCATAAAGAAGATCCAATGGGTTTTGCAGTCTATCCTTTGGAGGAGCTGGTCATAAAGAAGCTCCAATGGGTTTTGCAGTCTATCCTTTGGAGGAGCTGGTCATAAAGAAGCTCCAATGGGTTTAGCAGTCTATCCATTGGAACTGGTCATAAAGAAGCTCCAATGGGTTTAGCAGTCTATCCATTGGAACTGGTCATAAAGAAGCTCCAATGGGTTTAGCAGTCTATCCTTTGGAGGAGCTGGTCATAAAGAAGCTCCAATGGGTTTTGCAGTCTATCCTTTGGAGGAGCTGGTCATAAAGAAGCTCCAATGGGTTTAGCAGTCTATCCTTTGGAGGAGCTGGTCATAAAGAAGCTCCAATGGGTTTAGCAGTCTATCCTTTGGAGGAGCTGGTCATAAAGAAGATCCAATGGGTTTAGCAGTCTATCCTTTGGAGGAGCTGGTCATAAAGAAGCTCCAATTGGTTTAGCAGTCTATCCTTTGGAGGAGCTGGTCATAAAGAAGCTCCAATGGGTTTAGCAGTCTATCCTTTGGAGGAGCTGGTCATAAAGAAGATCCAATGGGTTTAGCAGTCTATCCTTTGGAGGAGCTGGTCATAAAGAAGATCCAATGGGTTTAGCAGTCTATCCTTTGGAGGAGCTGGTCATAAAGAAGCTCCAATGGGTTTAGCAGTCTATCCTTTGGAGGAGCTGGTCATAAAGAAGATCCAATGGGTTTAGCAGTCTATCCTTTGGAGGAGCTGGTCATAAAGAAGCTCCAATTGGTTTAGCAGTCTATCCTTTGGAGGAGCTGGTCATAAAGAAGCTCCAATGGGTTTAGCAGTCTATCCTTTGGAGGAGCTGGTCATAAAGAAGCTCCAATGGGTTTAGCAGTCTATCCTTTGGAGCTGGTCATAAAGAAGATCCAATTGGTTTAGCAGTCTATCCTTTGGAGGAGCTGGTCATAAAGAAGATCCAATGGGTTTTGCAGTCTATCCTTTGGAGGAGCTGGTCATAAAGAAGCTCCAATGGGTTTTGCAGTCTATCCTTTGGAGGAGCTGGTCATAAAGAAGCTCCAATGGGTTTAGCAGTCTATCCATTGGAACTGGTCATAAAGAAGCTCCAATGGGTTTAGCAGTCTATCCATTGGAACTGGTCATAAAGAAGCTCCAATGGGTTTAGCAGTCTATCCTTTGGAGGAGCTGGTCATAAAGAAGCTCCAATGGGTTTTGCAGTCTATCCTTTGGAGGAGCTGGTCATAAAGAAGCTCCAATGGGTTTAGCAGTCTATCCTTTGGAGGAGCTGGTCATAAAGAAGCTCCAATGGGTTTAGCAGTCTATCCTTTGGAGGAGCTGGTCATAAAGAAGCTCCAATGGGTTTAGCAGTCTATCCTTTGGAGGAGCTGGTCATAAAGAAGATCCAATGGGTTTAGCAGTCTATCCTTTGGAGGAGCTGGTCATAAAGAAGCTCCAATGGGTTTTGCAGTCTATCCTTTGGAGGAGCTGGTCATAAAGAAGCTCCAATGGGTTTAGCAGTCTATCCATTGGAACTGGTCATAAAGAAGCTCCAATGGGTTTAGCAGTCTATCCATTGGAACTGGTCATAAAGAAGCTCCAATGGGTTTAGCAGTCTATCCTTTGGAGGAGCTGGTCATAAAGAAGCTCCAATGGGTTTTGCAGTCTATCCTTTGGAGGAGCTGGTCATAAAGAAGCTCCAATGGGTTTAGCAGTCCATCCATTGGAACTGGTCATAAAGAAGCTCCAATGGGTTTAGCAGTCTATCCTTTGGAGGAGCTGGTCATAAAGAAGCTCCAATGGGTTTAGCAGTCTATCCTTTGGAGGAGCTGGTCATAAAGAAGCTCCAATGGGTTTAGCAGTCTATCCTTTGGAGGAGCTGGTCATAAAGAAGCTCCAATGGGTTTTGCAGTCTATCCTTTGGAGGAGCTGGTCATAAAGAAACTCCAATGGGTTTTGCAGTCTATCCTTTGGAGGAGCTGGTCATAAAGAAGCTCCAATGGGTTTAGCAGTCTATCCTTTGGAGGAGCTGGTCATAAAGAAGCTCCAATTGGTTTAGCAGTCTATCCTTTGGAGGAGCTGGTCATAAAGAAGCTCCAATGGGTTTAGCAGTCTATCCTTTGGAGGAGCTGGTCATAAAGAAGATCCAATGGGTTTAGCAGTCTATCCTTTGGAACTGGTCATAAATAAGATCCAATTGGTTTAGCAGTCTATCCTTTGGAGGAGCTGGTCATAAAGAAGATCCAATGGGTTTAGCAGTCTATCCTTTGGCTGTCTGACAGAACAGACAGCCTGCAATACACGGCGCTAATAGCAGCCTACAAAGCATATCCGCCCTACGGGGCTCGAACTCGGTACCTGTCGCTCTCTACGCCAGATGTTATCCAATGCGCTATCGGGCCCCCTATCTATCGAAGTGGATGCAACTTACATAGCTTGAAAATGTATGTGGAGCAAAGTTGAATAAACAGTATGTACAAGTATATGCAATGGAAGACTAATCCAAGAGCCTACTCTTCCTCAGCAGAAACTATGATTGGCTCATGTTGATATGCAGAAGTAAAGTAAGTAAGTAAATATATCCTTTATTGAAAAACTAACCGCATTTTGGTGTATATAGTTCAACAAATAGAAAAAAATGTAAGTATAAAGCATCTGTGTGACAAATGTTTTATGAGATAGAGATTTCGCCTTAGGTATAATATAGAATGCGGCGCCTGCATGTCTCTGCAGGCAGCAGAGCACAGTAATTCCAGACTCTGCTGGCAACACACAAGTGAGTACATTAAGATGAATATCAATTGAATTTGTCAGTATACTGGTGGACTGAGGCTCATTGCAGCCACAGCAGTGATCATCTGAGTCAAACCGAAACTGACGATGTAGGAAGTTTAGAGAAGCAGCCTGAGACCTGTGAACACCAAATCGATCTGGTGTTGAAGCCGTGCAGTCAGAACCCATGACTGTCCTTCCATTCAGGAATGGGTAAAGTCAGTAAAAATTAAAAAAGTTCGACCACTGATTCCATAGGAGGTGTTAAGGTACATGAATAAGATGTCATCATTCATCATTCATTCCTGATCACAATTGTAAATTTATATAGCACCACTTCAAAATGAACTCCTGGCCTAACAACATGAAACTATGATCATACAGAATGGTCTACAAGGGCTTGTGATAAGGAGACAAGATAACCTGAGAGGTTCATTTCACAGGTTGTAGGACAACTTGTCCCAGAAGGATGAGCCAGCCGACCACAGGAAACTTCTATGCTGGACCATGGAAAGAACTGAGTCACCCTGCATAGCAAAACAAAGCAATCTCGACCAGAGATGGAAGAGACTGAGACACAAAGCTCCTTAAGATAAGATGGAGCAAAGTCTGCTAAACTCTAATTCATTAGCATCAGGATCTTAAACTCAATGTGCTTTTGCTTAGGTAACCAGTGCAGTTCCTCCCATTTGAAACTGGATATAGCCAAGCCAAAACTTACCACTGATCGGCTGAAGCCCATGACTATGTTGAGAGCATGACAGAATTAACAGCTTCACAGGCATCCAAGATGAAACGGGAATGTAACTTTGGTCACTTGCTTCTAAATAGCTGACTATCTGCTGAATGACTATCTTCTGAATAATATTCAATTGAAATGTAAGGCTTGGGTTTGACTGGTGATGTATTATCAAAGTGAAGGTACAGACATCTCTGTCTGAACTCTGCCAAGACACATGCATGTTGATTGACACACGAGGGCCAGAGCCTAGATCAGTGATGCTGCACTGACACTGTCAATCACAAGACTCTGATGTTCAGGATCTTGAAACCCTCTTTGATAAAGGCTTGACTCCATCTGCCGGTCTTGGTACTATGAGTTGAGACAGGTCAGAGTCAGTCATTCAGCTGACTTAGTCATTCCTTTGTCTTGATCTGTATTCCACCCTTCATGATTCAACAGCTGCAGTCTTTGGTTTTAAGCTATACTGCACAATTGTCACTTACCTATAGTGAATTACTTCATATGCACTGAAGTGATCATGATGCTTGTATGAACTTCAGTGGCTGGTGCTGCTCTGGATTACTTGCGTGAACTAGATGTTCCTGTTTACACCAAGCTTTCCATAGGTGCCTTCATGTGAAGTTATTCACATGAAGGTGTTTGTTACTGCGGCTGTACTTCTGCTCATCTCTTCTTCTGTATTGGCCTTCTTTTTGGAACAGTCTTACATTGACATTCATTCATACGGATAGCATTACACTGTACTCTAGACATGTGAA
Source organism: Aporrectodea caliginosa (assembly GCA_020284085.1). Classification (NCBI taxonomy): domain Eukaryota; kingdom Metazoa; phylum Annelida; class Clitellata; order Crassiclitellata; family Lumbricidae; genus Aporrectodea; species Aporrectodea caliginosa. Next base: position 47,754 of record JACEVL010000929.1, read on the forward strand.
GACTTTCATGTGACTGGTGGCTATTTATAGAGAGCACTTCTGAGAGATTCTTTGGAGCTGCTTTACACATGTTCTGCTACAAAAACAGTTATGATGTTGTGCATTTCTGGAGATTTGTGTGACACCTATTAAGGACTTCACATTGGCATTGTCAGACAAATCACTGGATAGATTTTTGGTTAGGAATTCTCGTGTTGACCATTGTTCAGATGATATGTACACTTGTTTTTAGGGCATGCGATATCTTCACCAGAGTCCGTTAGGTTCACATGGACACCTAACGAGTACAAACTGCCTTGTGGATAACAGTTGGACTTGCAAAGTTGCTGACTTTGGATTAAGTTACTTTAAACAGATGCAGTTGTTTCACAGTTCCGTGCCAAAGTCACACCGAGACTCCAGTGAGAGAATGTGCAGTTTGTTTAACGCTTTGCTACCATCATTTTCCAGACTGCACCTTTCTGGACTTCACCTTAAAGTAATTTCAGTCCCATTATATTACAGTAAAATCAGAGGCAGCTCCAGGTGCAACTGCCTACTGATGTTGTGTTGAAAGTGGATGCCAGTTTCCAACTTACCTTTAATATCATTATTATCTTTGCCTTCCCAGCATACATAGGAGGTGATGATGATGACAACCGATTTTGATAGAAATTCTGGGTTATATAAGATTACATTTTTATTTTTGAATTCCTAAAATAAATGTGTTTATGTAAAAAAAACTAGTAAAATTTTAAATGAATGGACAGGTGAACAGCATTAAGTTTGAAAATGTTGCCACTGAATTTTGATATTTACTGTTTTGCAAGTAGTTATCACCATAGCCTATAATTCGATCTGCATCTTGACTGGACCTGTCCAAATCTAACGACTCAATTGTAAATAAAGACTGCAGTTGCACTGTGAACCAAACTTCTGTTGATGTCATGTGGTACTAAATAATCCTGAAACAAATTTATCGTGTGTGATCAGTGTAGACTTTTCAATGTTGAATGAGAATGATATTAACCAACGGAATCCACTGAGACACTGAGTGTGTGTTTGTTGCAGGAAATCCCTCAGCCGTCACCAACACGTCTTCCTTCGAATCTGCAGATGAAATTAACAGGCTAAGTAGGTTTTTGGACATGTTAAATTTGACCATCGCCTAAACTGTTTTGTGCCAAACTTAAATCTTGGCCTCTTTGCATTGAATTGAAACCTGTTTGTCCATAAATTTGTTATTACTTTGATTTATGCCATTCAGATTATACTGCAAAAGGTCAACTAAATGGTTTTCATATCAGCTATGAATCTTATATTGTTTGATGTCAAGCATGCCTAGTCCTCACTTCTAAGCTTCTCTTCTTGGCTTCAAATGATGAATATTTACAGACATTTTCTAGATTGACATTTAAACTACACTCATTAATCAACTTTGAAGTGGAAACTGACAGTTAGCTAAACATGGACTAATTATATATTATCTGAGTTTAGAAGACAATGGTTTCCTATTTTGGTGCAGTTTTGGCTTAATGGAACACTCGATCACAGGTCAACTCAAGCACAGATCTCTTGAGAGCAATTTTTCCAACTCAACATATGTTAGGCTGAAACGATGGCAGCCATTGGCTGAAATCTATGCATGCTTTGAGTTAGTTAACACGATAAATAAATCAGAATTTATAACCTGATGGTATAAACCATCTGTGTCTGCCTGCACTGGTTGTATCTGCGTGTCGATTCTGTTTGGGTTAAGCACATGTCAATAAGCTGGTTTTTTTGGGCACTGTAGAAATTCCGAGATTAAGATTATGATACATACAGAGCTTCTCATTTGAGGTGATCGATCGATTGATCTCTTTGGCCGATCGCCTATCAAAGGTCTGGTCGATCGGTAAATCGATCATGCTCAATGAGCTAAATTCCTAGAGGAACCTGGAGCCAGACCATTATTTTATTTATATAGTTTACATTACTTGTGAAAGTTCAGGCTACGATCGATACAACATTGCATTGACAAGCAGAGGAGGCTAATCGACGGTTAATAAGTGTTGCGTATACTCTAGCAGTTAATGGACAACCACATAATATGCAGCTATGCTAATACGATGCACAAAACACGCTGTATACAAAATGTCCCGAGGTCGACCGTGCATCGATCGCCTACTCAATCCAGAGCGATCGATTTACAAATCGCCTTCTATTTTCAAATGAGAAGCTCTGGATACATATATACATGTACATACCGGTACATATACAATCAATCAATCAATCAATTTTCGTTTATTCTGATCACCAGGCTGACAGAACGCAGCATGTTACAGTAGTTAGTTGTATATTTATATATGTGTTCTTTTGTATGTCACCTTATCCTGACGACATAGCAACTGAGTTTAGAAGCACTGATGTCTTCATTTTAGAGTGAATTAGGTGCAGTTAAAATAAGCTGAAGTTTCAAGCGACTGATCAGAGACTACTATAAAAGTTTCCAGTGTTTTTGTTTCATCATGATCATTGTCGTCGTTAGTGGTGTGCCACTGTCTGGAGCATTGCTTTTTCCACAACATGGCTGTATTTATTCTGAGCTTGTGTAGAGGTCACTGTGGTCTAAAAGTCTCTTAAATGCAACTCGTCTGATTGGAGGTATACCTAAGTTTTATCCAGCTACATGCAGAAGGACTTACACTGGTTGCCGATGCAGAAATGCATTGAGTTTAAGATCTTAATGCTTATGCATAATTGCCAAACGAGTTGTATGTCTTGGCCTCATCAATTCCTGGCCATAGATTTCTTCGCTCAGCTGCACAGGTGACCTGGTGGTTCCCCACCCCAGACTTCCACATTGCAGTGCAGAAACTTCGTTGTGGTCTGTCCAATTTCTGGAATAGGTTGCCAAGCATCTGTCGACACGAGCTCCTTGGTCTTTCTTTACCTCTATTCTGTAAGTGCTTGAAACCCATTTTGTTTTATCCTGGTTTTCCATTATTATTATTATTATTATTATTATTATTATTATTATTATTATTATTAGGTCGGTAGCGTTATATCTGATGAGTCTGAGTCATCTGCTGAAGAGGTGCTGTATAAATCTGTGATTACAATTTGAAAAAAAGTAAGTAAGCAGACACAGGAGGTCAGACTCCACTGTTGTGAAACTTGTGTTGTGGTGAAGGAAGGCATGCAGAACTTTGGTCTCTTCCAACCTATCCAACCTTCCAACCTCAGTGCTGTGACATGGTTATAGTTCTATTCGCTATTGCAATGTGATTGTGACAATCTCTATTATTTGCATTATGTCTAACTTAATGTGGATTAAATTACGATGTTTTATGATGCTAGATGTTGTGCACTGTGTACATATTTTAATTAAGCTGTAATTATTTAATTACCAGCATCTTAAGATAAACCAGCATCATAAGGCATAATAATATTTAGATGGGGCAATGGATGACTGTTAAACTTTTAAAGAACACCCAAAAGAGAGCAGGGAGTCAAGCTGTATACATTTGAATGAGTGTGGTGAAGTCTTCGTGATGGCGTGGTGAAGCGTTGCTTAGAGTCTTCAGTTGGACGTAGAGTCTAAAGTTGGCATTTGAGATTACTCAGATATCAGATAGAAAGTGTTTAATAAGACAAAATGTCAGACAATTTCAATCATTAGATAACGCTACTGTAGTTCAGATATAGCAACAAAATACTTTGGGTACTATACAATCATCTATGTGCATAGGTCTTACCTAACCAGCATCTGTCTAAACTACTAATATTATTCATTACTTATTCTAACCTCCCCTTTTGGTAGTGTTTAGGCCTTGCTTTATATCAATAAGGTTGTAGGCATGGATACTTAGTTGAATCATTCTTCTAAGTTGAAGGCAATTGTCCAATAAAGAATTTGACCTTAGTTTCATAGCAAGACAGTTCAGTTTCTCTTCCTCTATTCAAAAACATTGTCAACCATAGTGTAACCTCAACCATTCATCAGTTACTGATGAACTCAACACAAAATAGTAGCTATGATTGCCAAAGAGCAAAAAATGCTTAGACTTCAGTCATCTTGACTCAGAAAAACCTTGATTTGTTCAAACGATCACACTGATTGAATCACAAGAAACTCTAAAGTTTGCTTAGGTGATAGTTGATCAGTTGCTAAGTGATCATTCATAAAATTATAATAGTGGTTTAAAAACAACTTAAAAACTGAAGAAAAATGTGCATTATGACAATCCATTCTTTTTTATGTGTAGAATAAAAATTTAAACAATAAAGGAAGAAATGACTTAAATAATTAGTTATTATTGACTGCTTAATAAGAAGTGTAATAGATACGAATTTAATTATTTGTATGGATATAGCAGATGTCTGACATTATGTTTGCAGACCCACTTTGGACGAGTCCTGAATTGCTGCGAATTCCAGATGAAAATCGACCAATTTATGGGACGCAAGCAGGTGATGTCTATTCCTATGGAATTATTCTACAAGAACTGATCCTGAAAGGTTCACCATTTGCCAATGAACTTGAACAACTTCCAGTTGAAGGTATTGTCTATTTAGTATTATTTATTTATTTGAGACTGCTGCCTCTTCTGATTCTACAAAACAAAACTTGTTTTGCAATAAAAGAAATAAATTGCAACAATAGAAGTAACTGTTATAAAAAGAAGCACAACTGCAGCAGAGAAAGGATAAGGTTTCAATGAGAACGAGAATTGTAGCAATGAAACATGTGTCAGGACACAAATGACCCAAGCTGAGCCGAGATCAGATGAGGAAAGTAATTTTCAACTGGTATGTTTTTGCGTTATAATTGCAGAAATTGTGAAGCGTGTAAAATGTGTGGATGGTGAGGTTCTTCGTCCATATGTTTCGTCCGTGAATTGTCCTAATCCTATTTGGAACAGTGTCATGGTCTGCTGCTGGGCAGAAGACATTAACAGTCGTCCAGATTTTGCATCTGTGCTACAAATGTGGAGACAAACAAATGATGGAAAGTAAGAAAGTAATTTTCTCCAGATTTTACTTTTCCAATTGACAACTGTTGGTCACTTGACAGCACAGGTCCTAGGCTGTCTTTAGCAGTTTGTCTACTGAAAAGAATTATGGGAAGTGGGTTATAGAATGGATTGGCTTAGAGCTACTATTGAAACTGTATGGGAGAGAGTGATTTCGTTTGCATGGAAATAGCTGCATATCCTGAGTTTTCAGTTATGTCTAGTGTTAGTGATCTGAAAATCACTAGTGGTGCATAATTTCTTAATTTCTGTTTCTTTCATTTTAAACCTGCAGGCAAGTTCTTCCAGTGGACAAGATGCTGAAGTTGCTGCAGGACCATAATGAGCATCTAGATAATCTGGTAACTCAAAGAAAACTACAGTTAGCCGCTGAAAAGAAGCGTCTTGAATACCTTGTGGAACGTATGCTGCCAAGGTCAGCTTATTGTCTGTGTGATCATCTTGATGTCACCACTAGCACTTGTTTGCCTATCAGACCACTGCCTAAATGCACAGCCATTACTTTCCCACTATCATATAGACTAGATATGCAATAAAATGTACAAGCGTCACCAGACTATTTCATCTGATCCAAAGCATTCATTGCATTACATCCACTGCTTGGTGAAGCCTACTAGGTTGATGGTAGCATACCATGTCTGCATGTCCTTTCATGACATTAGGCTCATTGTCATGGGTGGGTAAGGCAGTTGCCAGATGATGGCAATTCGTGTGAATTGTTTAATTGTCATTTCATGTACATGTACAGCTTCATTAAAGAATAAATATTATATTATTGTTATTATTACTAGTTTTAGAATGGCTTGGATTGATTACATAAAGCTGTGGGCAGGATTACACTTCGGGAGACAAAAACAGAAGTTGTTTATGGTGCAGTCAATCCTCATATCGAGGGTGGATGAAGACTAAACTTGTCAGATTACACATTGGAATGTGGCACCAAACTGACCAGAAATCCTGGGTCGTGTGGACTTGATTTGATGCTGTGCTGGTGAATAAGCAGATGCCCTTGATGTAACTCTTAGGCAGCTGTGGAAAGAAAGATTTCAGGGATTTACTTGTGCATTTGCAAAGGGAATTTTCAATTTGTGGGCACAGTAGCCGAATGGTTACAGTTGTTATAAAATAGAGAGTACTGGTTCCGACCTCCACTAGATGGTCACTGTGTGTGAACCTTGAGAAAATTCTTCACGCTCAGTTGCTCAGTGCGAACGATGCTCTGTCATATGGTTGTGTGTGGACGTCTGAACTTTGGAAGAATGGCAATATCAAATACAGTTGTATTGTATTATGTTTACGTTCTTGTGTTCTAGAAGCATCATAGAGCAGCTCAACACTGGTAAAAGCATTCTTCCAGAGGAATTCTCAGACGTGACAGTTTTCATATCAGACATTGTAGCATTTACAGAATTATCTGCCAACTGTGAACCAGAAGAGGTAGTAGCTTCAATGCAGTAAGAAATCTATAATTAAAAATTCAGCAATAAAACAGTATGACCAAAAATCGTACCTTGTGGGTCAGATGAACATAAGGAGGTGAACATCTCGCACAGTTTTGACACAAATCATGAACTTGGCTCTAGATGATTGGAGAAATTTATGGTTAGAAGACATGGCTATTAATAAATAGAGTTTTCCTACTACTAGTGCCTCCTGACAAGACCTCATTCAGTTCCTAAGACACACAGACACTTTGTCACATCCTGCTGTCTGTCTCTGTCTATATGTTTAACTGTCTGTCTCACTCTATCTCATTGCTGCTTCTGTGGGGTCACCCCTACATGGCAAAATGAGGGAGAAGGACATATGCCTAAATCTTATGCTGTTCATGTTATCTCATTTTAGGTTGTAGCTCTTCTAAGCAACTTGTACACTCTCTTTGACAATGTCATGGACAGGTTTGATGTCTATAAGGTAAGCTGTACAGCAATATTTAGTCTACATCTGCTAGGTAGGTAGATATATTTTGCTGTTTTTATCATGTGCATAGGTGAAGGTTGCACACTTGTTTGATTGAACTGTGTTCCCATCTTTCAGTTATGCAAAATATTATGGTTTAATTTCCATCCGTTGCCTTTCTATTTCTCTGTCATTTGTAGCATAGTTTTTACTGCTTCCTCTTCTTTCAACTATTATTCAGCCATTACTGTCTTTTCTCTGGGTCTTTCGCACTGGGAGCGCCTCTGATTGGTGTGCACTGCGAGAGGTGCTATACAAATTGATAGATACAATACAATACAATACTTACATGTATTTCATTCATGTCAGTTTCTCTGCTTTTCATCCATACCTCTGGAATGCCATCTGCCTTTAGCTTCACAATTTCTCAGTGAACAGATGTTCCATTTTGATGCCTTATTTACCACAACTTTTATGTAACAAAAGCTAGACTTATCACTTGCTAGTTTTTTGCTCTCAGTAAATCTGAAACTTCTGAGTCTGAATGACTTGAAATTTTATTGAGTTATTATGTGGCTTAGATCTTGACCTGTGAAACATTTGGAAGTGACTGTGTCAGCATAAGCTGTCAATCGATCTGTTTCAAACTATTGACTCCTCCGATATGTAGCATAGCCTTAATTTGAGAAGAGACACACAGTCTTTTATTTAAAGTATAAAATGAACAGTTCAATTACAACAGTACTTCACAGACTTCAACAGAATTTCTCTACAATCACAAATCTATCAACGACATTTGTAACTCAAACTTTTAACTTAACGCACGAAAGACTACTTGTTCAAAATCTTTCTAGCGCTCTCAAATAATTCATTTTCCACAGAATCAACAGTCACTGCTGATGTCTGATGTGCACTTGAATACTGACTAATGGGAAGCGCATATTTAGATATGTGCACAAATGCTCGCCAATAAGAAACATGTTTAAAATGCATGTGAATGCTTACCAATCACAAACGAATGCTTACCAATCACAAACAGACCAACTACCAGATGACTCGACAACACTGTGTCACGGAAATTTTGCACCAAACATTCAGGAAAGATAAACAACCCAATATCAATGCCTGCTTACTCAACAGTGGAAGTAATATTTTTCACATTACTTTCATACTTTTCTTATGTTTACAATCAACCTCAGATGATCTGAATACAACATAACTTACTATAAACACTGAGAACAAACTTAGCTAAAAAAAATTATGAATTACAAACATAAGAGGCAATCTGCTACTGCATTCAATGTGCTCTTACGATCTCATCACTTTGAGATTAAATGGTACTAACGCCAAACACCAAATGTGTCAACAGATTGTGATCAGCATATATAATATGCAAACTTCAAATAATGTCTTTATTTCTCACAGTACAAATTTACATCATCACCAGAACAATGCCAATATCACAGAATAGGTAAGTAAGTAAGTACCCTTTTTTGCATCTGGCAAGCACCTGCAAACAGTTCAGCATGATCTCACAGTCACCAAAACTCCCAAACACCACATAACCCTTGTTCCCAAATCACTTCATTGACTAAAAGTCCCTCAATGCATCCATTACAGAATTGTATCTAATACCTACAATGCCCTTCAATCCACTCAACCCTCTTACATTTGCCAACTGTTCACCATCCAACCACTCAAGTCTACTCGCTCATCATTATATCTATCTCTATCTCGGCCTTCAGTATCCTCTCTAAATATGTACTGCTCTTAGTCTATGCTGCACCAGCTCTTTGGAACATACTCCCTAAAGATCACCGCCATTTTGCTCATCCTCCTATCTGGTGTGTTAATCTCAGCTCTCCTCCACTTGTGCTATCTTCCCAGCTTTCCATTCACAACTGAAAACCAAACTCTTTGAGCTATCGTATCCTGATTTGACTACAGTGCCTACTCGATCCAGCGCGATCAATTTTCAAATCGCCTTCTATTTTCAAATGAGAAGCTCTGGAAAACATCTAGTAATGAATAATACATTAAGAAAAATAAGAAAAAAAGTAAATGCTATGGTATTAGTAGTAGTAATATTTAGTGCTGCGTAAGTTAACAATTAATTGATTAATCGTTAATTAATTTTAACGATTCAATTTATGTTTAACAAATGAATCGAAGACCTCGTGTTGTATTCGATAAGGTATGAGAGACTTATCAGCTCAGTCGGTTATATTGTCAACAAAACACGTTGCTCACTATAACCTAGCAGTGTTAAAATGCTGGTTTGTTTACATAATTGATTGAAGGAAGACATTTGAACTGAAAAACATAAAGAAGACTACTAATATCTTATCGGGGGGCACTACTGTTTCTGCTTCTTCTCTTAAGACTTTTGTTTTTTCAAGAGGTTCTTTGCACTGGGAGCGCCTCTGATTAGGTGTACTGTGAGAGGTGCTTTATAAGTCAGTAAATAGAATAGAATAGAATATGAATTACTAAGTAATGACTAACTAGCAATAAATATTAATAATACTATTAAAAGATAAACAATTAATAATGTTAATTTTGTATTTGTCATTTCTTATTGGGAACGCATTTAATCACAATTAACTATTAATTAATTGTTAATTCTTAAATAATTAACTATTAGAAAAGTTTTATCGTTTACAGCCCTAGTAATAATACATTTACTGAAATAGCGCCCAGAAGTCCTGGTGCCTAAACGGTGGGCCAAAGTGTCTTGGCACCCAAACAGCAGTGTCTAAAAGTCATGTACTGCTCTGGGATATATAACAGGTTAGCCAGAAATGTAACTGATGTTTCACAGTGAATTTCTGATGATATTTGTTTTAGGTGGAAATTATTGGCGATGCTTATATTGCTGCTAGTGGTGTACCTCAGCCTAATTATCACCATGCTTCAGAGATAGGAAAGATGGCCTTGCAGATTCTCAACTCCATTTCAGAGTTTAGAATGCCAACAAAACCAGAGAAAATAATAAAAATCAGAATTGGAGTGCATTCAGGTAAATTACTGAGATTCATATCCACACTTGCACTATTCCACCAGTGCCTCTACCATAGTAAAAAACCATTCATCCATGTCTGTACCGTTAGCACTTGGCAGCGCAGTTATTGTATATCCATGGAAGCTTTTACAGCTCAAGACATCAGAAAAATGAGTGCTACTCTGTATAGATGCTTTTGCCTTACGTGGGATAGGCATCACCTCTAAGAGCTCTCAAATGAATTGTATAATGTCAACTTCTGAAAACAAGTATAAAGAAGACATCAGTTGACACAATTATGCTCCCCATGAGATTGAATGATCGAGTCCTGAAAGCACTGGCTCATCACACAGATGCCTCAAATTGTATTGTACTCCCACGAAGGGAGTATGTATTTTAGGGCTTTATCTGCTAACTGCTGATTGAAACATGTTGTGGCAACATCTACCAAATTTATGATGCTGTAGTCTTTATGACAAACTAACAGATCTATAGACGAACCTGGGCTGTTAATTTTAGAAACTTTTGTTTTGAATCAGATCTGGGATTAAATTGGTAATCTTGTTTTATTTAGATTCAAAATTTAAATCATATCAGGTGGTTCTTAACTTCATACTCATAATGTATTTGCCTATAAACTAAAATACACTGAAATGCATTATGTGTTCATTATTATTCATTAGGAGGTTTTATATAGCACCCTTCAAGACCATCTACTCAGAAGTGCTCCTGGCCTAACCCTGGCTAAGTAGATTGGTTTTAAGCTTTTGCTGCTGCTGCTGAGGCAGCAGCAGCAGCAAAAGGCATGGAGTCTTCTCTCAGAGCATTGAAGGCATTTGAGAAGTCGTTTCACAGATGATGTGGTTTTCAGGCATAGACTGCAGAAATTGTCTGGTTGTGTGGATAGCAGTCTCTGCCCATCCTAATGCTCTTACACTAATTTGTAGTGGTGACAGATTTTGAGATAGACAGGCATGGACTAAGAACATGGCAGAGACACTTGCAGCCAGGTGTCACCACTTGTATCCTATTGTGATTGGTCTGATTCCACCATCTCTTTCCCAAATGTTATCAGTCTACCACAGTGTAGGATCTCAGCAATGCCTCTCAAACAATAAATTGATTTGGTCAGTAGCAGTCACCACAAAATCTATTGCTGTTGTATTGAGCAGAAGGTCCTTTAGACATTGTAGTGTTGAGTCATCTGTTGTATTGAGCAGAAGGTCCTTTAGACATTGTAGTGTTGAGTCATCTGTTGTATTGAGCAGAAGGTCCTTTAGACATTGTAGTGTTGAGTCATCTGTTGTATTGAGCAGAAGGTCCTTTAGACATTGTAGTGTTGAGTCATCTGTTGTATTGAGCAGAAGGTCCTTTAGACATTGTAGTGTTGAGTCATCTGTTGTATTGAGCAGAAGGTCCTTTAGACATTGTAGTGTTGAGTCATCTGTTGTATTGAGCAGAAGGTCCTTTAGACATTGTAGTAGTGTGGAGTCGTCTGGTCCTCCACCAGATACCGCTGGAAAAGAAGCTATAGCATTACAGACCATCGTTCCAGAAACCTGACTTCAAACCTATCTTCGTCATGGTATGGTAATGTTCTCCTGTAATTGTAAGCTTTTGGGTGCTTCTTCTGCAGTTCTTCCATCACTCTTCAACCGGAACATCATAAAAGTAACAAAGGAAGCTTTTATTTCCCTATCTTCGAGCCTGCTAGACACCGCATGTGCAAGATATTTTCTCTTATCATAGATCTTGATATTCCTCCCAGTTTGTGATTCATGATGATGATGGTGATTATTATTATTATTATTATTATTATTATTATTATTATTACCCAATGTAAATTGTAATGCTTAAGGAACAGACAAATTTCCAGAAACTGTAAATGACAGCTAGAAAAGCTAGTTTAGTCCAGTTCTGGCAAAGGGTGTTTGTAGGTTAGCCTAGAAAGGTGATGTATTTATTTGTCTGTTCTGTGCCTTGTGTCTGTATTTAATTTAGGTCCAGTGGTTGGTGGAATTGTTGGAAAGAAGATGCCACATTACTGTTTGTTTGGTGATACTTTAGTGACAGCAGGAATTCTGGAAACCAGTTGTGCTCGTAAGTGTATCTTTGTATTGCTCTGTGACAAATTGTGCCAGGTCACCTAACATACCTAACGCTCAACTCTTCCAAGAGTCAATTGATCTGGCTGGGCACTCACCAGCAGCTAAGTAAACTTGATTATGCTTTACTTGCCAAGAGGTTCCCTCAGTTTACTTTCTTAGTGGCACAACTTTTCTTGCATTCGTTCGGAGGTAGCTGACAATTGCGTCTCTACAGGCAAGGGTTTTTATAACCATCTGACTACCTGGGCATGGGGTTTTTATAACCGTCTGACTACCTGATGCCATCCCCAGGCGGATGTGTAAACAGTATAAGCACTGCTATTCATTGGCCTAATCCATCAATCACGCCTAACTTTGCAATACACGATTTACTCTCACCATTACTTCTAATTGTGGGAAATTATGGTCTCCTACATAACTACTCGTGTCAACTGGTTTAATCTATCTTACGCTATTCTATTTTAACCAAATCGTCGCCTCTTTAGAGGTTATACTCTTACGGCATTGATCAGTTAAATCTGAACATTGTCTGACTGTAACGTACTAAGTGCTAAGCTATAGACAGTCAGTTTGCCCTCTGTTACATTTACAGACAAAAATTAATCTTTCCACTATACACAAGAATCAATAAAGAAAACATACTATACTTGGCTACTAGAAATCTAAACTGATCCTTATTCAGGGAAAAGAGGCCACTTAAATGACACTCAAAAGATAGTCATTCCCTTGACCGCAAACAAACTGGATGATTGAATATTTCACTTGACACTGAACCCTTTCACCCTTTACGAAAGTAGACTGCTAGCGTGCTGCTTAATGCTAGAGGGTTTCTACATAGTTATTCCACTGCAGGGACGTAACTAGCGTTGGGCTTGAAGCTGAAGCCTCCCTAAAAATGAGTGAATCCCCCGGCTCCACTATAGGCTCGGGCTATGTTCAAGGCTTAAAGCCCCCCCAAACGAAAATTTCTAGTTACGTCACTGTTCCACTGAATAACTTTACCTGACCCTTGTTTCTTTTAGTCATGTCTCTGTCAAGCGGCTGTCACTATCAACCAAGCCCTCTTCTACTCTAACAAAACAACCACCAACTAACCTTGAGCTACATGGGAGACCCAGCATCCCAACATAGGCCCATCTGCATATTTGTCCAGCCTATGTAAGCATTGCTTATCCACCATAGGCTGTCTTTCTGTCTTAGCAGACTAATTTTCTGCCTGGCTCAAGAAGAAGAGCAGTCCCTTAAGCCAGCCCTGAGTCAGCCATGGGCATGAAGTGTTAGCGTCTTCATTTTCTTAGCCTCGGCATATGAGGACAGGTGGCCAGTCCTCTCCCTCGTCATCTCATCTTCCCACCGACAGTGTGTGGTCAGTGTACTCATTGTAGCTCAGTTGGCTGGGGGTGCAGGTGGAGCAGAGATCTCAATCCAGATTTCTGCCCTGGTGGGGATTTGAACCCCCCGACCTCTTGATTGACACTACACTATCGAGCACCCCACACCTAAGCCGATGGCCAGTTGCAGATCTCAATTTAGGTGACTGCATAATGAGGCCCGCGCCTGGTGCCAGTGTTGTATCAATTACATTCTAAATGTAATTCAGTTATCATTGCAATTACATGCTCATAAGTGTAATTGAATTACAATTACAATTACTTGATGGTGAAAGTAATTGAATTACAATTACATTTTGATTGTAATTCAATTACCAATTACTTTTCAATTATTCCTTTAAAATTGGCAAATGGTTTAGAATTTTTTCGATAAATTTTAATTTACTCTATTTTTAGACTAAAACATCCAATGGACCAATGGCCTGTAAATTGTAATAATATAATTATGCATTCAATTGTATTATAAGTTTGCCAGATGCCCAAAATACAATTTGCAAATATGATCCATTAAAACAAGTTGAGCTTATTTGATTTATAGTAGAAGTTTTTCAAAATGACAGTCTGTTAGAGAACTCAGTTGAGTTGCGCCTGGGTGAGTGAATCAATTCGTCCAGCAGTGCTAAAGAGAAGCTCAACTGGAGCTGAAGATGGAAGCTCTGTTTTCTGTAGGCAGCCACAATAAGCTAGCTAAGAATGAGTGCATGACTGCATGGATAGTCTGATAATGATGGTCAGCCCTTGCCCTTGAGGTCTATCAAAGTGTGCTGTAAGATTGTAAGAGGGATGTAAGGAAAGAATAATGTTGACAATTATGTTGCAATGCAAACATAATGCAGAGCAGTTTATTCAATTAAACGGGTGGCCAGGGTCAACCCGGCAGGATGGCATCTTTGCTGACTTTATGAAAGTAATTTGTAATTTACACTTCATTCAATTACAAATTACATGCAATATTGTAATTGAAATACAATTACAATTACTGGACTTAAAATGTAATTCAATTACAATTACAATTACAGAACTTGTAATTCAATTACATAATTCAATTACATGTATTTCAATTACTGAACAACACTGCCTGGTGCTGATCCACAACGGCTAACACCAGGCCAATCCAGCCCATGTGCACAGAATTTGCCTTTGTGATGAAAATTTTAAATTTACATTCTAAGTAGCCAGAGTCTGTATTTGCATCCCCTTAAATCTAGCCAACTCAGCTATGATGAGTATTGAGTACACTGACTGTACAGTGTAAGTGGGAAATGGGATATGGTGAGGGAGAGGACTGGCCACTCACCCTCACATGCTGAGGCTAAGAAAATGAAGTCGCTAACACCTCGTACCCATGGCTGCCTCAGGGCTAGCTTAAGGGATTGCTCTTATTCTTCTTCAATGTGAAATGATACAGTTTATATCCTCACATTGCACTAACTATAGTTGTTAAAAACGGTAAAATCAAAATAAAAACCGAATAAAACGTCGTTTTATTAAAAAAAAGAAAAAAAGAAAAAAAATCGAGAAAAAAACGGAAAAGAAAATAATATGACTTTGCTACATCTTTAACTGCATTTTAAATTTGTAAAACCTTGTTCACACAATTTAATTTTAATCAGCAAATAACATAACTTTATTAGTAAACACCAAGTAAAAGCAATTTACAACAATTATTTTGTTTTTCATAAGTTTTTTTAAAAAAGAAATTGAGAAATTAAAAATATTGAAATCTTTTCAAATTTAAATTGTATACACAAGTCCACATAAGTCCATGCTGACATAAGCAATTAAAAACTAAACTTTGTAAGTATAGAGTGTACTTAATTAAAAATTGTAGGTCTACTTAGAATTCTGACTTTTATAAGAACTTAATATGGAGTAATATCCATCTGACAGTTTATCAGTCAATCAGAGATTACTGAGTACAAAGACAACATTTTGCATTTGCATAACTTAGAAATTCAAATAACTTTTATAAATTTTATTTCCTGTACTGTGCTATTTATTTCTCAACTGATGACACTAAATAGTGACTTAAATTAGATCACTCCTTGAAAGGACAGAGACAAAGTCAGACAACATAAGGGATATCACACAAAAATAAAATTAAACCAATAGTAACAGACAGTAAATAAATAAATAAAGTTACATAAAAAATAAAAAACAGAAAAAAACGTGACCAGAAATAAAAAACGAAAAAACGTTTTTTGGAAAAAATTAAAAACGAAAAAACGTTTTTTACAACTATGGCACTAACCAGTCACAATTATGTTGTTAGCCCTGAGGAAGAAGGATGAGGTTATAGTTGAGGTTGTAGTGTTGAGTTGGATTCAGGCAAGTTCTATGGTTTCCCTGGTCTGAAGCATATAATTTGTGTAGTTTCTGGTGTTTGCAGGGCAAGCAGTGTGCTGCGTGTTGTCAGTTTGTGATAAGTAGGAATTGTAATGGAATCAGCTGTGAATACGTTGTTTCTCTAATTATCTTCAGCTTCCTTGTTATGAGGAGATACTTAATCTCACAATAGGATTACAGGCAAAAAATTAATGAGCAAAAGGTTGTTTCTTTACACAGCAATGCACATTCACATAAGTGAAGCAACAAATCAATTACTTGAACATTCATATGAAAGATTCTTTACTGCCTACCGAGGTAAACTGATGCTTCCAGTAAGTGTGTTTTGTGGTTTACATTTCATTTCTTAATTATTAGAACATAAAAATTTCATTGTGTTATGCTAAGTTTATTTGCACAATGCACATCAGCTGGTTACATTTATTTCATATAGATGTTTGAGTTTCATTTGCAGATGCACCTTTCATTTGATTGTGAAGTTTCCACTAAGTTATGCTGAATTTATTTGCAAATTTTTATACTATTATGCTATTTTCATTTTAAAACACTAATTTCACATAGAAATTCACATTTTCTTTGGTTATGCTAATTTCACCTGGAGATGTTAATATTAATTTTCGGGTTACACTGCTTTACTTTTGTCATGATTATTTTATTAAGTTTTGAGATGAATATGTCGATTTACTTGACCAGTGCTTTCTCATGAAGTACTCATGAAATACTTTTGATATTTTAAATTTGAGTTGCCATTGGAATTGCTACAGAAATTGTGTTTTGTCACTTTATCTTGAGATTTAGTTTATATGTTAGCGATAAAGAAATGTCTTACACTCAGGAACTTACTGTGTAGCAGTTGGCGTCAGCTGTGCACAGCTGCCTGACTGGCTATAGAGCATCAGTAGTTCTCAGCTACAGCTGGCATTAAGGCCTGCAGAGCACAGTAGAGTTCCAGAGCAGGTGAATTTAATATAACTGCAGGTCTCTCTTCACTCTGCATACCTAGTGACAACTGTAACTGACCTAAATTACAGTAGGGCCTACTTGTGCTGTTGCCTGCCACTGCCTGCCCTTGCCAACCAACTTAACAGGCAGAAGCTTAGCCAAGGTGACAGCTGCCTACCCTTAGGCTTAGCAGTTCGATCCACTTAGAAATGTTTGTAAACAGTAGATGCTAATATGGCCAGAAACACAAATTCTCTTGTATTAAATCACAATTACTTTTCAAAAATAATTGCATAAACTCGTCTGATAGCAGGCTACAGTGCCTTCACATCAGACAACCTCTATATCTGCCAAGTCTTCAGTGTGTGAGCAGACCTGTAGAGGTATGGCAGATGGTAGTAAATCGAACAGTTAGCATCAGACCAGATGCTGTTATTTTGCAGACCATATGCTTTCAATGGGTATAGCCAGTGTTGCTGCAGCCATTCAGACATAGACTTCAGCATTGAATGTGTTTGTACTTGTGCTATTCTAAGTTTAGATTCTGCATTTCGCCAATGTATGCACACAGACTAACAGGCTGTAGAAATATGCAGATCCACCTATAGTAGCAATTCTCATTATCAAGCTATTCTTAGTCGAGTCTTATTTCCATCTAGCATAACCTGGCTTAATTGCCTTTCTTTGAAATGGAACCCAAGTATTAATAAATGACGAAATACCAGTCAGACTCTAATGCCAATGCAATTACTATGACAGTGTTTTTCAGATGCAGAGAACGTAAAAATGGCAAAGGAGCCAAAAATGTGCAGACTAAGTGCAATTTCTCTGCCACTGCTATGAGAAACCCTGCATAGTTTGAAACATTCTGTAAAGTTCTGTAGCCTTTCATAGATGTCTAGCTACTTCAGTGGTTTTCACATTTTGCTTTTCAAGTTTTGCCATTATTGGCCCTGTAAACTGGAATAATCTTCCATTTAAAATCAGAAGTGAGATAATCAGTCTATCACATTCCTTGTTCCGCAAGTACTAGAAGTCTGTTTTCTTGTCAAATTGTCATGAGACACAGTGTCACTGAGAAAACAGCACGGACAAAATGTCCTTATGATATTGCCAGAGTTTTAAATATCAGTGTTGTCTGATCATTTCCGTTAGTGCTAGTAATTATTGTTAAAATAGAAACTATAACTTCACCCAATGAATTGTAAATAATTATTCATGACATTTTGTCTCAGGATATTTTGACAGGTGACATTTTGTCTGCTGTTTTATCATAAGGACATTTTGTTTGTGCTATTTTCTCTGTGACATTATTGTCTCAAGACTTTTTGTCAGGCCACCAAGGTCTACATTGGAACGTGAAGTAGGCCTGCTTTATAAGTTTAGCCATATTTGTTCAAAAGTACCTGAATTATGTTGAACACAAGGTTTGTTGCTTATGTAGGCAAAAGGAGAGATCAAAACATACTATATTGTTGGATTGGAGAATTTCTATCTTCCTCTGCCGGCCGAAATGAGTGTAGACATTGAGAGGAAGCAGAGCCTAATCCTCGTCGACATGGATTATCGTCTTGTGAGCGATCGCCAGAGGGTTCAGTCGTTGCCAGAATCAGAGAACTATGAAAACTATGAAGTCTTTCAAAGCAATGACTCCCGGCGCTTTTCAGGTGATGCTGCCGACCGAGCAAGGCAGCAGGAACAGCAAATATCAAGCAACCTGAGGCATGAACTAGCGACCTCTGTTGATGAGTTCTCTGGTCAGGAAACAACAACAGATCAGACCGATTCTGAAGGAGGTCCACCCATGGCATTAGGATCTTCTTAATTAGTACAATTGACTTATGTACATAGCATAAGTACATAGCATCATTATCAGCTCTGTATGGCTAGCCATCAAGATATCGTGTAGGCCAGTTTGCATCAGAAGGAAGCTCTTGGCTGTTTTATCTCAAATTTATTTATTTTTATGGTCAAATGTATTACTGATTTTCAAAGTGTTTAGGTTTTGTTCTGTTTAAAATAAGAGTTATTACAGTTATTCCGAGTGGATATTGGCAGTTGACTAACTGCACCTCAGATTCACATCTTCTGTTTGACATTGTGCATGTTACAAATTTTTTAATAAATAATAATTATTGTTATTATCTCAGTGGAGTGCATAATTATGTGATTTCAAACAGTGAGGAAGACCTAATTTGTTGGTAGTGTAGTGATGGAGATTTCCATGGTCTGAATTCTGACCCTACTTGTAAAAAGTGGTGAGTGTAGATCTAAATGAATTACAAAGTATGAAATGCAGCACGAATTAAACAAGACAAATAATTAACGAAAGATATTTTAAAGCATGAAAACCTTTTGATAATTTCATCTGTTTATAATATCTAAAAATGTATAGTCTTGCATAAAGCTTAAATAATTAGTATTTATAAACTAGGTACATAGGAGATAGAAAAGTAAATGCCCATATATACGTACAGGCACGTACACACTGACCTATAAGAATGGAAAACTGAGCAAGTGTTCTCCAAATGGTAGCGTCATATAGAACACATCAATTTACATTGGAAACGTATTAGTGGGGTACGGGAGCTGAAAAATATTTCACATCTGGCAACCAATGCGCCCCTTTGGTTCCAGATAGTACAAAATGGCCGACCGAAATACATATTGTTCAATATCTCAGCTTCTCCTTCACTTAGAATCGTGATTTTGGTGTCTAAACATACATATTTACCGGCAAGGATTCCAATGGCACTAATTGCAAACACTTATCTACACGAAATTGGCAGCCGTTTTCCAAGATGGCCGACGTGAATAGAACTTTGTCAATCAATCAATCTCTCAACTTCTACTTCACTTAGAATCATGATCTTGGTGTCTAAACATGCATATTTATGGAAAAGCATTCCAATGGAACTAATTGCAAACACTTATGTACACGAAATTGGCGGCCATTATCCAAAATGGCCGACCGAAATAAAACTTTGTCAATATCTCAGCTTCTAGTTCACTTAGAATCATGATCTTGGTGTCTAAACATATATATTTAGGGGCAAGGATTCCAATAGAACTAATTGCAAACACTTACATGTTTCTACACGAAATTGGCAGCCATTTTTCAAAATGACCGACCGAAATGAAACTTTTGTTTATATCTCAGCTTCTAATTCACTTAGACATAAACAAAAGTTTCATTTCGGTCGATCAAGGGAAACAACTGAACTTGCTCCGTGTACTCAGGAGGAAGCTGATACAATGATTCTTCTGCATGTCTCCAATGCTGCCAAACAAGACTATCGTAAAGTGATGATGCGCACAGTTGACTCTGACGTGTTGGAGTTGGCCATAGCAGCAGTTCAGCAGCTCAGACTTGACGAACTGTGGGTTGGTTTTGACTCAGGCAAAAGCTTCAGATTCCTACCAACCCATGAGATGACACGTGCTCTCGGCCCAGAGAAGTTTGTAGCCTTGCCCTTCCTACACGCATAAATGCGGATGTGACACAGTATAATCCTTTGCTGGCCGCGGACAAAGCACTGTGTGGGACATTTTGAAGACATTCAACGACGTCACCCCAGCCTTCTGCAACTTAGCATCAACCTGCAGCTCTGTTGATGATCAGCTCGATGTACTGGATCGCTCTGTAGTTCTTCTGTACGACCGTGCAAGGTGTGAGGAGGAAGTGAATGAGGCACGGAAGCAGCAGCTGTTCTCACAGAAAGGCGACCAGTGGTTGGCCTTCCACCGATTCAGTCTGCACTTGTGGAACACACAAAGAGAGCCGCCTACCATGCAGGTCAAGTTTTGGCACAGATGTTCATAGCTGTTCCAAAGTACCATGTCCTGGTGAATGGGGTGGTTGCAAACGATCGAAGGAGGCTGGGAAGTGAAGGGTACCACACTTCCCGAAGCATCTCATGCCTGTCGTGAACTGCTCAGATGTGACTGCGAGAAGCGCTGTAGGGGACAGTGACAATGTGTGAAAGTTGCTCTACAGTGTACTGGTCTCTGTCTGTGTAGAGGCCTATGTAACCATGAATTACGTGGACGATGCTGTGTAACTCTGTGGGGAGTGCTTCTCTGGACGCTGGTTCCGAAATGTGGACTGAACTATTGTTCAATATACATTTACGAGAACATTAATAACATCCTGAATTGCTGGTGTAATGCCAGTTTTGTTTTATTTCCACATGAACATAAACAGAACACTAAGTTTCAGGAAATGGTATGATTAAATTAATTAACTTGAATTTTATACTATCCTTATAGTTGACGCGCCATGAGCCTATCACTGTTGATTTTCAAACATGAAGCGGAAATCCACCTCCCTAAATGACGTCCTTGGCTGCAAATCTCGTGTAGATAAGTGTTTGCAATTAGTTCTATTGGAATCCTTGCCCCCTAAGTATTTAGACACCAAGATCACGATTCTAAGTGAACTAGAAGCTGAGATATTGACAGTTTTATTTCGGTTGGCCATTTTGGAAAATGGCCGCCAATTTCGTGTACATAAGTGTTTCCAATTAGTTTATTTTGAATGCTTGTCCATAAATATGCATGTTTAGACACCAAGATCATGATTCTAAGTGAGGTGGAAGTTGAGAGATTGACAAAGTTCTATTCACGTCGGCCATCTTGGAAAATGGCTGCCAATTTCGTGTAGATAAGTGTTTGCAATTAGTGCCATTGGAATCCTTGCCCCTAAATATGTATGTTTAGACACCAAAATCACGCTTCTAAGTGAAGGAGAAGCTGAGATATTGAACAATATGTATTTCGGTCGGCCATTTTGTAAAATGGCTGCCATAGCCGCTAGAGGGCCGTGAAAATTTGTGTCCCGGGCTTTTTGGACTCATCTACCCATGTACTATCTGGAACCAAGGGGCGCATTGGTTGCCAGATGTGAAATGTTTCGGCCATATTGGCAGCCCTCGGACCCACTATATATTATAATCCCACATGGTCTTCATCTTCTCTCAGACATGTTCTCTCTCTCTCTCTCTCTCTCTCTCTCTCTCTCTCTCTCTCTCTCTCTCTCTCACACACACACACACACACACACACACACAAACGCCCCTCTCTCTCGCAAGCTCTCTGTTTCTCTGTCTCTATGGAACTTCTAAATCCAATCGGATTGCGTGCGCTTACCTGTCTATCAAACTGATCGGCTAGAGCGTGGGACAATGGCTCCGCGTGCGCCTACCTGTCATTCAAATTGATTGGCCCGAGCATGGCACAATAGGTTTGCATGCGCCTACCTGTCAATCAAATTGTATTGCCCGGACGTCGGGGACAATGGACAGCATGCGCTTGCCCAGAGTCGGGGTCAATGGACCTGCGGGCGTAGGCCCAGACCCAGGAACAACAGACCAGTAGGGGGTGGGCCGAGCCCGGAGACAATAGGATCGAACAATGGTGGCGTATACTGGAACAATAGGATGCTGAGCTTAGGACAATAGAGGTGGGGCTTCGAACAATATGGGAGGGGCTTAGAACAATAGGGAGGCGGTCTGAGGTAGAAGATACAGTCTACACACTACTAAGATCTTCAATCACATTTGCTCAGAGCCATCGATGTTCTGTCATATGGTCGTGTGCAGTTTTGTGCACTTCTGAACTTTGAAAGGAGGGCAATATCAAATAGTTGTATTAGCATCAAAATACAGTTGTAGGCTATTGTAGCCTATTAGTATAGCCTAGGCCTATGGCACATGCGCTCAAAAGATGCACTATAAACTTGTGCTGTTATAATATCAATAGGCCTATGCCAAGTGTGAATGCTTCATGGCAACGCAAATTTACGAAATAGGTCTATTTCAGTGATAAATCTAGAGATTAGAATCATCTCAATGATGTTGATCACTACGTTCAAGTACGTTGACAATGACAATCGCAGCCAAGCAGCTTCGCGCATAATGCCATTGAATTTGAATCGCCACTTGCGAATGCGTGATAATGACTGGATTTAACACGTCTCTTTATTCGAGTAGGCCTAATATCTAGTAACAAACGATAGGCTACTAATTAATTTAATGTGTCTCTTGCTCTTATGATCTACAACCTGAACATTTCTTTTAAGATTTCTGTTAAATTCAACGTTTTCGGGACGAATGCACAATTCATGGACGTTGCCTTTTCAATGCGCTGTTGTGGGTAGAATGAAGCGAGAACGATGAAGTCAACAGCCAAACAGTCTGCAGTTATTTATGAAAGCCGATGTCTATTTTGCAACAACGCGTGTTTTTAGCTGTCTCCAGAAATGTTGAAGTGAACAGCAGAAACTTTCTTAGGCTAAGTTTCTAATTCTATTCTGATATAGGCCTAAGAAGCATTTTCTTCTGAACACAGACAGTGACAAGTAAATGACAGAATTAAAATAAAAAGTTTGAGCCAGTTTGTGTTCTGGTTTGAATGAAGGATTTCTATGATATCGGGGAAGAGGATCATCATGACCATTATTATATACTTAGGCTATACATTCGTTTCCTGTCGTAAAAACGCAACAGTTAACACCTCCTATCACTGGCACTGCTATCAGGAGATGGCAGGTTTAGTCTAGTAAGCATTCTTAAACAGCATACGTGATGTGTCACTCTTATTGTTCTTACTAATAAGTTCAAATGGATGAGGCCCACTATTTAATTATATTATTGTTAAATTATATTTGCTGACAGGCCGTTCTTGAAACAACTTACGTAAGACATTATTGTCACGTTGAAAACAACGTTGAGAATAACATTTGCAGTTTCCACGTGATTAGAAAGCCTTCATGAACGCACAGGCATGAAGAACGGAAGGACGCGGGTTCGAAACCCGCCTGCCCCATTAGGTTGGCTCAGCCTTCCGCTCCCTGGGAGGGCGATGGTAAAATGAGCAGCAGTAGGACGGATCAGCGCCCAACAAGGTGCCATGCAGCTATGAAATCGACTCTTGTTAAGTTGTTAACTTGTTTAACATGTGTTCATAATATTTCATGTAGGCCTAGGCCTAATCATACTGCGATTTGTCAGTTTGAATATAAAATAAACAAATATATTTATTATCGGCTAGTCTTGTGTCGTTATCAGCACATTAATTATAGTAGGCCTAATTCAAAAAATCGTAATTGCAAATTATGGAGCGCCACCTCTTCAGGAAGAACTCATCAGAGGCGGTCGATCGTCACCTAACAACAGCAAACCACAATCGACACGTAATCGTAATCGTAATCGTAATCTCCAAACTTCTAAAGCGCCACTCGAAAGCCAAGCGCAGGGCACCAGCTTATTCACGAGCGCTGCGTCTAGTCAAAAGGGTTATCCGAGAGAGTAGTCTGAAGGAGGTCCGAGTCCGGTTTCCAGAGGATCAGAGGTGTCGGAGTAGCTGCTAAGGTGGGTAGGCCTATAGGCCTAATGGTCTTCAAGCTTATAAGATTTAACGACCGCTTTTCTCTCATAATGATGATGACTTTTAGCCTACTAGGCTACTATCATTGCGTATGCTATTTGTGTCACAAAGAGGGCGCAATTTTCAGCCTTTCATCCATCTTTCATTCATTCATTCTGAGAATTTATATAGCGCCTCTTCAAGATATCTACTTAGATAAGCACTCTGCGTTAGCAGACAACCTTGTTGGGCGCTGATCCGTCCAACTGTTGCTCGTTTTACCATCGCCCTCCTAGGGAGCGGAAGGTCCAAACAGGTCGCCAGGCCCAATCCTTCGAACGTAGGCTTAGGGGCCGTCCATAAAGTACGTCACGCTATTCTTGACCATTTTTACCCCCCTGTCACAAACTGTCACAAAACTCGGACCCCCCTAAAGTACGTCACACTTTCGAACATAGAAATAATAATACTTCCGAAAGCAAGGCTAATACATAAACAAGGCTTCGCAACAGCATTATTACTAGCGCTCCTAGCGAGAGGAATCGTGAAAAACACATTCAGGAGATATGCATTTCATGCTATTTTGACATAAAACTAATTAAAATGTTTCAGAAAATTTTTGAAAATTATTTTTAAAGCTATGAAATTCTACTAAAAAATAAAAAATAAATTATAAATAAAATAAAAAATAAATAAATGTGTGACGTCACACATGGCCTGACCCCCTCCCCCTGTCACAAACTGTCACACTTTCTTAAACCCCTCCCCTGGAGCGTGACGTACTTTATGGACGGCCCCTTACGGTCGAGCCTGAGCCATACGATCCGTGTACGCCGTCTGTAGCCGAGTGTTTTCGTATCCGTGGAGGACGACCGACGCGGGCCATTGGAGTTACCTCGACCTTCAGTCGCTTCAATCTACCGACCGACACACGACGAATGCCTTCTTCTGCGTGATCCTTGTGTATCGACGAAAAGCCGGACGTGCGTCACCTTCTGCCAGTGAGGGACTGGTCTTCGGCATCGTCATCGTGTTTGCGAACGCTGTCACCTGTGGCCGCGCTACTCTATCGACGCAACTTGGCTCAGAGACTCTGAACATCCATGCCATCTTCAGCTTTCGATGGAATCCGTTGGTCGGTTCCACGCGTGTGCATATGGGCCCGCCACTGGTGACTCTTCTAGCTTACTGTGCATTGTTTTGCTAACTGGTGTAATATTTTCGACGTAATGACACTCATCATCATAATAGGCTAGCGCAGAGTGCTTATCTAAGTAGATATCTTGAAGAGGCGCTATATAAATTCTCAGAATGAATGAATGAATGATGGATGAAAGTCGCATCCCGATGATGTTTGGGAGGCATCGCCGCCACCAAAGGAGGCAATTGCATTAAATGGACCAGATTTAGAACCGTATCACAATTTTGCATTCATGGAGCACGCTGTTTTGTGTCTGTAGCCGTTGCTGAGCAAATGTGACACGCAAAACATCAGTTGGGGGAGACCCAAACGGTCGCTATTTGGGTCACATGGGCTCCAGATGGGCATGCTGGCAGAGGTCCAAGTATTCTATTACGGCGACCTATGATAGTATATTATAGTGTGCCTAGTAGTGTATACATAATAAACTTCACAATAGTCACCGCACATGGCCATTCTACACCTGAAGGAGCATCAATCGTATTAGTAAACCATGAATGCAAATATATATATATATATATATATATATATATACATATATATATAACGCCTTCGTGAGTTTCTTATAAGGCGCTATATAAATGGCCATATACATATATATATATATATATATTAAGCTGTAAATCAGGTTGACAAGCCGCAACACGGTTATAAGGTAAAGTGAAATGTAGTGATGTAGAATTCTGTAGGTTATTGTTTCTTCAGAGGTTATTTGTTGAGCAAGCTTCGATAGAGAACCCTAGGTAAGTATTTATGTAGTTCTTATCATCCTTAGCTGGTAATGCAAAATCGTGAGTTCTAGGGCGAAGACTAGGATAACTACGCTTGATGACAGGCGGAAACAAGCTCCACAGGATGTGGGATGCATTCCTGCTGACTGTCCAGCTTCGCGTACGGTACCACCGTACCACATTCGAGACGTCAGGCGCGTTGTCAGGGAGATGGCCCATTCGATGGATATTTCAGCGACCAAAAAAACAAAAACCTGGTAAGCAGCGCATTTTTGCGGTGGTCTTCTATAAATGGAACATAGGCGTATACGCGGTCTCGCAGACAGGGCGAGGCTTCACATGCATGTATACTATAGGTCACTTTACAAAAATCAATCAACTTATAAACGCTGCTAATTATAGTTTACTTTCTTAAGTAGGCCTAGAAATCATTTTATTAACATTGACCTGTATTAAGTACAGGTTAGTCAATGCCTAGACAGTTTTCCATCGATAGTTTTTTTCATATATTCCACAGAGCGTCCAAACAGAAAAGCTATCATTGAGCATAGTTTATTCGTTCTCATTTGTTAGGCCTACCATGCTTCGAAGCCATTTTTACGAAGCAATTTCCTCGCTCTACAAAGGCGCATTCGCCGCCAAATAGCAATCAATCAATGTAGTAATTCGTTTATTAAAATAAGCTGGAGACGGGGGCGGATTGAGTATCCATTAGGATGAACTGGAGGCAACAGTGGGTAATGAACATGATGTTGCATGGTTAGAGGGAATGGCACCGAACAAACGTCTGTCAGCTTCGAGTGCTAGGTTACTCTCTGCCTGAACTAGGTGCAGAAATGCTCTGCGTAATTTCATCAGCCTCTGATCAGCTGCTCGATTCGGTCCCTCTCTTCAGCTTTTGTAGGCTATAACCGCACCAAGCATGAGACGTGCAATGGTTGTAGATTGAGAGCTTCCTTCTGATGCTTCTGAGGCCATAATAACAGTGCAAAGCATCAGTGAATTGGTCGTTGTATATTGTATAAACAACTGAGATTGGGCAAGACCGTGTATGTATCATCTCTATACACGCTATTAAGTCCTACATATAAGCGGTCAATTCAATCAACATCTATGAGACATAGGCCTACTGTGTCAAGAACTGTGTCAATCGGTTCCTAGTGAAAATTCAAATTATAACGACCGAAATAACTCCTACTAACTTAGATGACTGGAATTTTAAAATAAGCAACTGGCGGCTGACTGTAAGCAACTTAACAGACATCTAAAAGTGCGACTCTTTGAACCTTCCGTTAATCGGTCTCTGGCGGTTCAATACTGAAAGGTCGTTGCGACCTATAGGAGGAGGACCTTATTTGATGATCTTGCTTAGGACCAGTGCTGCTGCTGCTGCTGCAGTTGCTGCTAGAGTCGTCGTGGCAACCGTGAAGACCGCAGCAGATGCGGAAGATATGTTGCCCGGTTTCATCTCCATCTTCGACCCATCATCACCTGAAGGTAATGCAACAAGTAGGCCTACAGTTGTAACAGTCTTCATGTGACAGAACGCTCGAAATTATGCGACCATCCATTCCAGATTCACGAGTTCAAATGGACGAATCAATAAATTCTAGACAGGAATGGCAATCTACTTTGTTTTTCGTGTTTTATATGTATGTAAACTAGAGTGCGGTTAGCAACTGGTATAATAAAGAATATACTTACATACCGTACTAATTCGATCAGTCGGAAAAGACTCGAAATAGCTAAGTATTTTGATCCTCGGGCGAGTAATCGCAGTTGTCTTCCCTCCCGAATAGAAATTTTAACGAAAAACAGCAATTCTTAGATAAATGTACGTTTGTTGAACACTAATATATAAGATGTCGTGACACCATAAACTGAAAGCAAAATTATGGGCTTAATCCCATCAGATCATCATACTCGACCTTTAGTTACAGGCTGACAATTGAAACTGCGGTGACACACTGAAGTCACTGTCTTGATAATCCGAAACGGCTGAGAATTATTGCCCTTCATAAGAGCTCCATGGCAAACATAGAGAATAACATATTTATTCGAACCATAAGTATTCATGGAATGAATTTGAGACACTGATAAATTGCATTAAAAAGAACTGGCTGCTCCAAAAGCGTTTGCCTACTATAGCATACGAAGAGGAGGTGAAGTATCTTTCTTGTGTCGACCATGAGTTTATGTGCCATACTTTTCTTCTTTGGAGCCAAACGCTTTCAGAACAGCCAGTTCTTTTTAATGCAATTTATCAGTGTCTCTATATAGACCTAAAGAGAAAAATCAAAAAGAGAAACTAGACTGTAGTCTGAAACGATGAGAAAAATAATTTCTGGACTAGATCGAGTGCAGGACTAGATGAGAAAGGAGGCATCCAAACAGAAATGCGTTGGATATACAGAAAACTGCAGGAATGGGTAAATGCTAGATAAAATTAGAAACGACGAAATACGACATTATGAGACAATTCTGCTAGATGAAGGCGTTCAGCGAATACGACAATCCATTGGTCATAATTATGGGACCGTAGAATATGCGCTACATTATGAATGCAATTGAAAAAGAAGCAAAGGGAGATCATAAGTAGGCCTAGCCTATTCGCTGTATGGATATAAACGATGGCATAAAAGAATGGGACTAAACACGAGAACATCATTGAATTTGAGATGGCAAGGTGAGTTATAGTCCTCTTTGGTTAAATGCTTTCAAACGTTGCATGGCGTCTGCATGCAGAAGTGGTCGTCGTCGTCGTCGTCCGATGAATGTTCTTTTGACTGAAGAGATGGTGAATTTATTTCCGTCTTCTATAGACATTGAGAAGAACGTAAATATGATCTTATAATTTACTCTGCAGTGGTTACGCCGCACAAACATTAAAGTTTTAAAAGCGACACAGGATTCACAAGAACGGACGAAGATGAAAGAAAATACTATGATGATCTAATGACAAGTTAGGCATAATAATTATGCAATAATGCAATTGACGACCGATGTACCTGTATAGAGTGCTGCTGCTGCTCTATACGTCTACCTGTCTCGTAAGTATAGTAGCTGAACTCACCATGGTCTTTGAACCATTTCGGCGGCATCGGCGTAGGCCTATCATAGGGCGTTGGCTCACTCTGACATACCGGCGCTGACACAGGACACTCCAATTTAGATGTAGATCCTATTAAAAGAAACATGACATACGCATATATATATATATATATACATCATACCATCAGGCGCCCTTATGTTGTACGACAGTACGCCTGTATGCTTTGTATAAGCTGAAATGACCCAACATGTCTAGACTATTGCATTGGATGGGTCATTTCTACTTCGCTCCCCACATTATACTTTCACCTCTTCCGTCCGAACAATAAGTCAAGATTCTACTGTCATCTTCCACTGGTTCTCTTCTGTTTCTCTTGTATCTCGAAATTCTCTTTCCTTCTTGTTCGACGATGTAAAATTATAACAGTAGGCCATATAACTTCGTCACTTCTAAATTGGCAACGACTGTGCATTTCCATAAGGACGACCTTTCATAGAAAACTAGTCGGCGTTAAAGGTTGCTGGCCTGGAAGACTTTAGTTAAAACCATTGGCTGTTTGGTATCGACCACTTTGTTTCGCATCACGTGGTGTTTGGTGTTTACACTTCCATAGACTCCAGAGGTCAGTCGTCAGGGAGCCAGCGCAGCTGTTTCGGGCGTTCTGTCGATGAACTTATAACTTTTCGTCTTTTGACCGGTCTCGTTTCTGTCTCAACATTCTGCTCAGTAATGCTAAATCAGGATATCAGGTCAAATCGTTCCTACCTCATCCTAAAATAACTTCAACCCTCTCCAAATTTCATCAGATTAATTTTGAATTTCCTGCAAGTCTCACACCTCGTCACACCTGCAGCCTGTAGTTCACCTTTCCGCCAGCTTTGATCTTTGTATCAACAATGCCTACGCTCGTCTCAGTTTTTCTTCCGTTTCTGATCATCCGCTTCTTCTTAACGACAGCCACCATCGGACCTTCAGTTCTCTCATGTCCCACCTCCGCACTACCGACCGCTGCTGTACACAGTATTCTCACTTCATCTCCATCCCATCTGCCTCATTCCTCCTCACCCGTCGTCCCAAAGTTCACTCATCTGCCATAACATTCAGACAAATCCTGTTCACCCTACTACTCTGATCAGAGGCTATCTGGCGACATCGAAACAAATCCCGGTCCTAACACAGGGTCCTTACATCTTGCACCCAGGCCTTCCAACAAGAAATTTCTTCTCTACCCTCAACATACGATCTCTACTCAACCCCCCAAATTCCATTACCCTAAGTGACCTTGCCTCCAGCTTTCGTCCATCTGATGTTATTGCCCTTCAAGAAACCTGGTTTTCCACTTCGTCTTCTCACTTCCATATTTCTGACCGAATAATACCTCATGGCTACTCCTTGCAAAGTTTTCCTCGTACGAACTCCTCCGCAAAATCATCTAAAATCTTTGGTGGCGGCGGCTTTCCTGGTACGTGAACCGGTTGTCGTCCATAACACCTCTCGCAACACTTTCCGCTCTTTCGAATGCTCCTCCACAATACTCCGACTTGCCTCAGATCTACTAACAGCTTTCAATATCTACCGTCCTCCTACCTCGCCTGTCTACTCCTCTAAGCCCTCTGTCTTTCTAGATGAAGTGATTCTCTCCTCTCACTCGCTGCCACTACTCCAAATGAATTCTTGCTCCAGCATTGCAGCTCACTGGCGACTTCAATATCCATGTTGACAATCCGACTCCTTCCACTCCCTCATTCCGTCTCATCGGGTCCATTGACTGTCAGGCCTTGTATCCGAATTTCTGAACCTCCTCTCTTCAGCCAATCTCGTTCAACACGTCGACTTCTCGACCCACATCAACAGTGGCGGCGCCAGACATTTTTTGCAACCAGGGCATATATACCAGGGCAATCATACAAGTAACCAGTGCAGAGGCGATTTGTGCCCCAAAGAAATTCTCGGCAGGGCAAAAATTCTGGCAGGGCAACGACCAAGGCAAAGGCTTTTTTACCAGGGCATTTGCCCTCGCTTGCCCTGGTGTAGTGCCACCACTGCACATCAAGAACCACACCCTCGAACTTGTTATCACTTCTACCTCCTCCCTCTTATCTTCCAAGCTATCACACTCTGTTCTCAATGTTACTGACCATTATCTAATCATGGCCGACCTTGAAATTAAGCCTTTTCCTCGGCCCCCTCCTTCCACTCACTCATTCCGTCTCATCGGGTCCATTGACTGTCAGGCCTTCACCAAAGATCTTCTTCGCTCACAACTCATTCTTAACCTTCCGTCTTCTCTTGACGACCTCCTGTCTCATGGGCGTATTTAAGGGGTGGTTTTACGGGTTCAAACCCCCCGAAATAGGTGGAAAAAAATTTTTTACATGCTTTTACATGCAAAATCCCCAAAAACGGGACTTTTGCGATTATTTCTAACGTAAAACCCCCCGAAATCTTAAACCCCCGAAATTTTTTCTGGCTACGCCCATGTGACAGACCTGTCTTACTACAATTCCACACTTTCTGACCTCCTTGACACACAACTCAAAACCAAGCACAGCTCACATACCAATAACCCTACCTCCAAAACTTTAAAATCTTCCTTAGGCGCCTTGAGCATATCTGCCATAGCACCAGTGACCCCGCCGCATCTAGAGCAAAAGCCCTCACAACCCTCAAATAGGTCACAAATAAACAACATATGCTGATCACTTCTGCCAAGAAAGTACTACTCCTCTCACATCCATTTCCTGTAATTACCAAAATCATCAATCTCTCGCTCTTCACTCGTATTTAAGCACTCTCTAGTCTCTCCCCTTCACAAAAATGCAAACCTCGACAAGGAAACCCTATATCTAACTACCGTCCAATCCCCAGTCTTTCTTTTCTATCTATAAGTTAACTGAACGAATTGTCCTAACCCTGCTCAATGACTTGCTGGTGGCTCTTCCAATACACTCCTCGACCCTCACCAATCTGGTTTCACTAAACACCACTCCACAGAAACCCTATTTGCCTCTCTGTACAATGGACTGGTCCTGCCGCCAGCCAGTCTTCTGCCTTTGTCTCCTTCACATCTCCGCCGCATTTGATACCATCTATCACAGCCTCCTTCTTCATCGACTGTCATCTTGGTTTGGCGTCTCCGGCACTACTCTACTATGGTTCCAGTCCTACTTGTCTTCCAGATCCTTTTCTGTTAAAGCCTCCAGCCAATCATCGCAACCCCTCCCACTCTCTTGCGGTGTCCCTCAAGGCTTCGTCCTGGGACCACTCCTCTTCATCCTCTATACCACACCACTAAGCCATCTAATGGAATCCTCTTCTGTTGACCACCATCTCTACGCAGACCACACCCAACACTACATATCCTTCTCCCAAAGTTCTTTTTCCACCTCCATCGCACAAGTACTCAATGTGGTCAATCTAATCTCTCAATGGATGTCGTCAAACCTCCTCTGCCTCCTCAACCCTTCCGAAACAGAATTCATCATCCTAGGCCTTCCTGACCAAATCAAGAAAATCCCTGACCCTTTGCAGTGTTTGTTTTGTAGTTATTGGGATAATTGGGGCCTCAAGTAAGGCTTTGGGGTCTCAAGTACCATAGCACCGGCACTGCTGGTCATACCTAAATCAAGATCTGTTATTGAGCTCTTTCAATTGCTGCATCTAGATTTTATAACTCTCTGCAATCCTTTATGTGGCCTGAGGTGACGTCCCGTTTGCAAAAAGGTGTTGGGGAAATGTCTCACTTCCACGTAGTCAATGGGTCCATAGACATGAAAAATCACCGAGGTGCTTGTCGGCCACGTTGCCACGAATGACGCTATGGCCACATCCAAAATGGCCGCCGTCATTCTGGGTCATCTTTTGCTTGAAAGGTCATGGTCAAGGACAGAGTTTGCTACATCAACGATTTCGATTGGTCTCAGATCAATAACCTCTGAGCAATAGCCCCGGCCGTTAACCCCTAGAAAAATTACCCCCGGTCAATAACCCCCGGCCAATAACCCCCGAGGAAAATAACCTCCGAGTCAAAACCCCCGGCCAATAACCATCAAACTGAACAAGTAAAGCATGTTAAAGTAAACTTTACTATTTCTTGTCAACTTATTGTCAACTTCCGACTTCCCCGTTTTATCTCTTTATTATTTGTTGCTGTACTGATCACCGCGGACGGCGTGGCTACAAGGGTAACCAGCGTCGCTGACATAAGGGGGCCGTCCATAAATGACGTCACGCAATTTTGGCCGATTTTGAACCCCCTCCCCCTCGTCACACTTCGTCACAAAAAGTAAGACCCCCCTCTGCAAAATGACGTCACAAAGCTCTGACCCCTAAAACCCAATTTCCATGGAGAAGCAAAATGCTCCTTCATGGAACAAATAGGGAGAGCATGAATATTTTAAAATCTAACGGTGACCAAATATTGAAATAATTAGAAAATTATTAATAATGGTGCCCGTATACATTAAAATAATAAAAAAAAATTATGAAAATTTAATACTCACAAGTGCTGTCATTGTTAAAATTAAATTGTTGTTAATTGTTAAATTTAATTACATAGACCTGGTGTGACGTCACACCTCTCAGACCCCACCCCATGTCACACATCGTCACAAATTTCCGACCCCTCCCCCTAGGTGCGTGACGTCATTTATGGACGGCCCCTATATGCCACTGACTGCGAGCGTTACTGAAGGTCAGTCTGCCTCGTGTCCTGTCGCTGGCGTTTAACCTATGCAGCCTTAGTATTGTTCCAAGATGCCACAGTTAACAGGCCCCTCCATGAACCTCCAGTGTCAATTACAGGACTGAGCCATTCTGAACCATTCCTGCGGACTGCAGAGTTGTCTTGCCAAGAGATGCCTCCCATACCAAGCAGGTGCTTCGATCTACATTGCCAGCAGTGTAGATCGAAGCAGCTACTGCACCCTGAGAAGAAACAAGTGACGTTGCTCGACCTGCACAGAGCATGTCAACTATACTTGTGACAGGTAACCGTTACGAACGCCACAGGCAAGACAACAACCACGCAACTGGGTTCAGCTGACATTAAATGGCGCAACTGGGTTCAGCTGACATTAAATGGCGCAACTGGGCTCAGCTGACATTAAATGGCGCAACTGGGCTCAGCTGACATTAAATGGCGCAACTGGGCTCAGCTGACATTAAATGGCGCAACTGGGCTCAGCTGACATTAAATGGCGCAACTGGGCTCAGCTGACATTAAATGGCGCAACTGGGCTCAGCTGACATTAAATGGCGCAACTGGGCTCAGCTGACATTAAATGGCGCAACTGGGCTCAGCTGACATTAAATGGCGCAACTGGGCTCAGCTGACATTAAATGGCGCAACTGGGCTCAGCTGACATTAAATGGCGCAACTGGGCTCAGCTGACATTAAATGGCGCAACTGGGCTCAGCTGACATTAAATGGCGCAACTGGGCTCAGCTGACATTAAATGGCGCAACTGGGCTCAGCTGACATTAAATGGCGCAACTGGGCTCAGCTGACATTAAATGGCGCAACTGGGCTCAGCTGACATTAAATGGCGCAACTGGGCTCAGCTGATATTAAATGGCGCAACTGGGCTCAGCTGACGTCAATGCCTCCGACCTCCACTCCATGTTCACATGAGCGGAACAAGGTTGTAGAGTTCGTAGACGACACTTATCTTATCGTCGCCCGCTCGATGAGGGACACGATCAGCGAGGAACTCGAGGTAATTAAAGGAATGGGCTACAGTTAACAATCTCCGGCTGAACACGCATACAAGTCCAAAGAGATGCTGGTCGCCCGACGATTGGAAACATCAATCTTGCCACCCCTGCTCCAGGGCATGGAGCGTGTAACCGAGATGACGATCCTCGGCGTCATCCTTAGGGGCGATCTCCGGGCCACATCGCACGTTGAACGGGTCTTGGATCCCTTCAAGCACTTAGGGTGCTGAGAGCCCATGGGCTATCTCCCGAGGCGCTGTCCACCGTTGCCAGGGCCACGACAGTCTCCCGCCTCCTCTACGCATCGCCCATCTGGTGGGGATTTAACATCAGCAGAAGATCGCTCGAAACTCGAACGCTTCCAGAGGAAAATGCAACGGATGCAATTCCTCTCATCCGACATCGACCCACTCACGGCGGAGGCCGCTGACGAGCGTCTGTTGAGGGCGGTGATAGAAAATGACACGCACGTTTTGCGGAGACTCTTCCCACCCACCGCTCAGCGCCATTACAACATGCGCCCCAGGTCTCACCCCTTCCAACTCCCCATAAAAGACGACAGAAATTTCATACCGAGAATACTTTACAAAAGACAAGCAAGTAACGCACAAGTTGGTTTAATTTTGCGCAACTGCCGAAATCGCCCAGCAATGTGAGTGGCCTGACTTCGGTCTTGCAGAGCCAGTTGTAAATGCAGTCTGGTAGTTTGAGATAAGAGAGCTTTCGCGCTAGGACAGACTGCCGGACGGTGTCAAAGCCTTTGCAAAATCGAGCGAAATGATGGTAGGCTACTGTTGGAGTCCTCCCTGAAAAGTGTGGTGATGTGGCGAAGTATCGAATTTAACATGTCATAATAAGTTGACTTAATTAGTTGAATTAGATATATTAGGCCTACACCTGTTTCTGCTGCTACACTCGGCCAAGTTGTAGGGCCAATGGAAATCGTTCATGTAACAAAATGTCCTTGACGATGAAGATGACCCCTGAATGACGAAATAATCATGATCAGAAATGAATTCTACAAACTGAAATCATTAGCATTAGAGTTATTGCACGTCCATATACTGTAAGAAACAAAAAGTGTATTTTGACTATTTTCCAGTAGGCCTAGGCCCTATATGGCCGACGGCGGTCATATTGGATTTTGGCCATAGCGTCATTCGTGGAAACGTGGCCGAACAAGCACCTCGGTCATTTTTCTTGTCTGCAGGCCAGCTGACCACGTGAAAGTGAGCAATTTCCCCAATATAATTTTGCAAACGGGTCCACACTCCACAGCCAAGTCCACAATTGCTCCCTTTGTCTGCCCGTTCTGCGCAGTCGATAATACCATTTCGTTATCGACTTAAGACTCTTTCAAATTGCTTATCCACCAAAGGCTGCATGCCTCTGTCGTATACGGATCCTCTTCTGAATATATTGAACTGAACTGGTCTTGGTTTTGGTGCGCCAGCGAATGAAGCCTTGCGCATTAGAAATCGGCACGAGAGAAGTTGCTAGTTACAATTACATACATAACGAATATTTATTAAATTGAAATGGATAAGACACACATTAGGTAATAATATAATAATAATATCTTTTCTTTAATTGAGCGCCTGACAAACGCACTGCGCTGTACATTTACATGCTATGCTTTGAAACAATCTTAACTCGTTAACTACTAACAGAACAGTCAGCCTGTACCCGGCGCTAATAGCAGCCTACAAAGCGATATCCGCCCTAACGGGGCGACGAACTAGCTACCTCTCGCACTCTACGTCCAGGTATATATCCAACGCGCCACCGGACCCCCTGACATATTATTGAATTATTGATGGTAATTATTGATCCAAGACCCGTTCAACATACTATGACAAAGGGTGCAAATCTTAGGTAAGTAGAGGGTAATCATGCGTACCTGGAGGTCGTGTGACAGGGTTGAGACCGCAGGCTTTCGTGATTTCTTGGAGGTTCTCTGCCGTAGCGTCGATATTGCTGCCGGACATGGTCAGTTGTCCCCCGCCGTTACGAGCACGGGCGATATAGGCTTCGTTGACGACGAACGTAGACGACTCACAATGTCCAGGTATATATCCTATCAGAAAGAGACGACATATGGTCAATGATTACTTCAAATTATATAGACAGGGATTTAGAGGCTCAACAATGAGCCACTCGCCTTTAATTGCCCATCTCCCTCTCCCTCTCCCTCTCCCTCTCCCTCTGTTTTTCTGTCTCTGTGTCTCTCTCTGTCTCTCTCTCTGCCTCTCTCTCTCTCTCTCTGTCTGTCTGTCTCTGTCTCTCTCTCTCTGTCTCTCTCTGTCTGTCTGTCTCTCTGTCTGTCTGTCTCTCTCTGTCTCTCTCTCTCTCTCTCTCTCTCTCTCTTCTCTCTGTCTCTCTCTCTCTCTCTCTGTCTCTCTCTCTTTCTCTCTACTATTTATCATATTTAAACCTAAGCTTCCACAGCCCTTAAAACCGTAGATAATTTCTTAGTTCTGTCTGCACTTCTCTCAGTTCTCGAGTCACGAACTTAGGACTGGCAAGAAGATCTTCGCATTGCCTTGCCTCAGCTACTAGCTTGCAGAGGTTTACTATCATTTGGTCGAAAGTCATTTGGTCGAAATCATTTGGTCGAAATCATTTGGTCGACGATGAAAACATCGAACGATCAAAAAGTCGAATGATCGTTTGGTCGACAATCAAAAAGTCGAACGATCAACAGATCGACAATCAAAAGGTCGAAAATCAAAAGATCGACATTCAAAATGAAGCATGTTTAAGAGAATTCCGACGATTTTACTACAAGTGCGCACACTCAAACATACATACACACAGTCCGACACACACTCACATACACACTTGAACCCCGATCAGTCTGTGAGAGAGGAGGTTGTGAACTACAGAAAGTTATATGAAAACAAAATTAATTAGCCAATAAATCAAGGGAAAGAAGAAATTCAAGGACTGTGCTGAACGGCTGAAGAGAGTCGTTGCTGAGTATGGAAAGCGCCCGAATATGGACTATTTGAGGGGAATTGCTCACAACCTTGAGTTGCAAGCATAGGCTAATAGTGACATTTTTATATGGACAATCTTTATATAATGACGCTATAGATGTATAAAACTAGCCTTAGCATTGAATTAGCATACAAATGATAAAACTTGCAGCAATATCGTCGGAATTCTCTTAAATATGCTTCATTTTGAATGTCGATGTTTTGATTTTCGACCTTTTGATTGTCGATCTGTTGATCGTTCGACTTTTGATTGTCGACCAAACGATCATTCGACTTTTTGATCGTTCGATGTTTTCATCGTCGACCAAATGATTTCGACCAAAATGATTTCGACCAAATGACTTTGCCTGTCTTGCAGAAGTCTTTGAGGTATTAAGTTACCGCTTTGGTTCTGTTTCCACGATGTTCTCTCTCTCTCATTTTCTGTCTGTCGCTCTCTGTCTGTCTCTGTCTACCTCTGTCTGCCTCTCTCTGTCTTTGTTTGTCTTTCTGTCTCTCTCTGTCTGTCTCTCTCTGTCTCTGCCTGTCTCTGCCTGTCTGTCTCTGCCTGTCTATATGACGCTCTGTCTCACTATGACTCTCTCTCTCTCTCTCTCTCTATCTCTGTCTGTCTCTCTCTGTCTGTGTCTGTCTCTCTCTGTCTATGTCTGTCTCGCGCTGTCTCACGCTGTCTCTCATTGTCTCTCTGTCTGTCTTTCCCTGTCTCTGTAGTATCTGGTTCTGCTCATTCTCTTGTGTCACTTTGTTCTCAACGTCAAACTTATCTGTTCCAAATTCAAAATTCCTGATCCGCCATAGGCTTTTTTTCTGTTTCAATGTTGACCTTATTACAGTTTGGGGCTTGTGCACCGTACGTTGTTGCCATGTGCATTAGACACCAGTGGGCAGTGGCGCTATTTATAGGGCTAGTATATGTGTGTACGTATTTAATATGTATGTATTGTATACGTAAGTATATATGTATATGTATGTATATGCATGATGACCGACTCTTTCTCTCATCCGGTATTGAAAACTGCAATCAGTCATTAATTCAGCAGCTAGTCCATCAGCCTCCATCTCCCTTAATTCTTTCGATTTTTATAGACTAAAAGCACATAATTATCGTGATATGTCATGAGGATTACTCCTGACATTTCCAAAGCGTTAATTTACGGCTTTGTGTTCGTTGTGCATGTGTATTTCCTTTTTAAACGACTAGCTGTGTGGTAACAAAGACTATTAGCGTCGCCCTCCTCCTTTATCCAGGCCTGGGACTGGCACTGTCAGAAAGCGAACAGTGGCGTTCGTTACAACTTCAGGAATGTCTTATTCTGCACCAGAATAGCCTACATTGATTGCGCATTTCGGTGTAGAATCAGCACCAACGGAATACATAAGCAGCGCAAAACGGTGCAATTGTGACATCATTCTGGCCGGCATCAGAATGTTCGTATAACTTACAGAAGCAGGGCGATCTCACTGTTCCCCAATGCCGCGTCCCCTTAAAGCGCGCATAGACTACACGTCATGGTTTCTCTCCAGTCTTATTTAGAACAGTCTTCTACTACCGCTCGGTTTCGCTTACTGTGGATGACATAACATGTTTCAACAGTTCTAAAGGCATTCGTCTACACCAGACTGAATGTATACACGCAGCGATTATTCAGCGCTCGTGAATAAGCTGGTGCCCTGAACTTAGCTGTAGAGTAGCGTTTTGAAAACTTGGCGAATTCGATTACGCTTCTGCCAGAATACGCTGCTCAGCTTCAGCTACAGTTACGATCATTTGCAACTATACATGTACATGCTGATCTTTTATCGATCTGTCATATTTTACACTTTGTAAAGATTAGATTGGAATGAATAGGATTTGATCGTGCATACTTTACCTCCTTGCGTGATGTTGATTACTAATGGCGTTGTTGCTCCTTTGAGAATGCAGTAGACCTCCAGCTCCACTGTGTAGGCCGTGTTGTAGTGTTCGTCCGGGTACGTTGCTCTGACCCGACCGTAGATTACGTTAGGTACCTGGAGTATTTTGTCGACAACAGTCGGGGGTCGCCATCCCTCAGGGGGTGAACACGATTGGCAAACGTAGACATGCAGAAGGACCAGCGTCCAGAGAACGGTAGTCAGTCGGAAGTCGGCCATTCCTGTAGGCTGTAGGACCTTCGACAGTTGACTCAACGGTGTATGTGCGTGAACTGCAGATAATACGGGCAAAGGACGCACCTGAGGTTTGCCCGACGACGAAGCACTGAGATCATAAGCTAAACCTCAGTCTAGCCCGTCGGATGCGAGTAGGATTATTTCTGTCGACTATATAATAGGGTTCTGCCGGGAGTTACGCTAATTCGATGCAGCCCCAGACCGTGTGCCGTCAGCGCAACTCAGCTAAGGATAACTCAAGCGAGGCCTATAGCGCGAACCATGGTGCACAATCAATCGTAATAAACAATTCACATGAGAAGTACGGTTGCATTCAACGGCCAGTCATCGTCCTGACTTTTCAGTTCCAACAGAACACCCTGGATAATCAACGCCTTATTCTTCACAAGATTTTTTGCTAACAAAACTTAAAAAGAAAATCCTCTTGATTTTGAACCTGAACATATAAAGTGAGCATTCATTGTCAATTTGTCAGGGCTTGTCAGCCTATAGGTCCCTTACAGTCATTGGGGAAGATAACAGATCAGGTTTAGCAGCTCAAGGTAATAATTGTGCAAGTGTAATGCGTGTATATATAGATGTTAATAATGCAGTCAGCTGCTCTAGGCCTATAATATAGCCATTAAATTTATGTTTATTCTAATGCATACAACGGAATCTAATTTTGAGTGATACATGCAACATTATGCATTATAAAATATGAAGGCTTGTACACAGACAGAGGCATACTGCCAGAGCGGCCGGACACTACATAACATAACTTAACATAACTGCTTTCAATCCATTGTCCTGTCGACGACTTTGTGTTTTGTTCATCATCATCGTCAGTGCCTGTGCTTGCATCATCTAGGTCAGAGGTGGCCAACATTTTTTGGCTTGCGAGCCATAATATTATTGTTGGTAAGATTGTCGAGGTGCTGCGCGCCTCGACGATCTTCCTTCGGACGCCCATTTTGCCCCTCATAAACTTTCTGGATCCGTCACTGCCTCTAGTTAACAAGCAACCGTATCCAGTGTTGTATAGTAAACACCAATAAGATGTCTGTACTACTGAGGACCACATTTTCTCAGTTTTCTCGTCATAATGCCAGGGTGGTCTTCTTGCTCGATGAACCGGAAAGTTTACATCAACATCGTAGACCGTTGCAAATCGTTGTGCTTCTGTAACTAGACTGCCTTGAATGTTCATTTTCTCTGAGCCTAGCAATGACCTGATCAGGTTCTGACTGCACTGACGTATCAGCTGAACAGTAACACGCCATATCAGCAGAGGTTGATAGCAAGATTCTTGAAAGGGACCAGTAAACTAAAGCATTTCCAGAAACGATCTGTAAGGTAGGCCTATGCAAGCCTACAGTCACCTCGAAGTCTAATCGCTTGAGTAGGTGCATGTACGATACGCCAAAATTATGAAATTGAGGACTAATTGTGAGCTCAGTCCGAGAACATATACAATGATTTTATTATTTTTTAAACAAAGAAAAGCACTTTTCAAATGAAAAACACATCGATTAATTTCTGAAACCAAAAAACTGAGCAGACGTTTAATGTAAAAAATTTCTTTCCCCTCTGAAAAGCCAATGAAGATCTCTGCTCGTTCATTCCCCCCATAGGATGGACGCCCCTGGTCTCATATGCTATACTATCAGTTTCTGCCAAATACTAGAGCTAACACCTTGAATGGACCTAAAAATAAAAAGTAGCCTACTCGAGAGATGAATTTATGGTATCTTTTCTAAGTGACTCCAAGTCATGAGGCCTTGGGCACTGAGCATACGGCCTACTCACGAATCACGATGGCCAAAAACAGACTACTCCGGAGCACATGATTTGAGTTCAAGTAACCCCCTGTGCAAGAGTCTGGCTTCTGCATCGTCCACCACGCGGTCTACAATAGGCTGATGGGGCGGGAGATAACCCATTCGCTAAACCCAAGTAGGAAGCGTTGGCGTTTGAGGCGGTCGCTTGCGGTGGTGTTCCCCCACCAGGCGGGGAAGGCGTAGAGAAGGCGAGCAATGTGGAGGAGAGCAGAAGGACGGATGCATGCACCCATGCACAAGTTCTCTTTCGGTCCCTCTGCAGGAGAGGACCGGAACAATAACTGAGATAGGGCGAAATTCGATTATCGTCCTCGGTTGGGCCACGTTAGGCACAGGTTTGATGACAGCGACCTTCCTTTGTCCCGGAACATGGGAGTGGGAGAGTGAGAGGTTTATGATGTCGACCAGGACTGCAGTGTATACCGGAGCTGGAAGCTTTAGTAATCAGGATGGGATCCCATCCGCCCCGTCTCCTGCTGTGCGACGCATCCGGTCCAGAAGGTAGAACATCGCATCTACGTGATGAAAGGACGATTGTCATATAGGTCACACAGGCGGTCGCTCGTTTTGATGGAGGCACATATTGGTTGTCGTTGTTGGAGATTCTGGCGTAGTCATCACTGCAGAGCTTAGCAGCGGTCATACCAATGGGGGTCGAGGTCCTGGGCTGCAGCGGCCTACACTTCGCGCACACGCCGAGGTATATGCGACCAGCTCTCATGAGGCGATTCTATGATTTAGACCGAGAGGTACCGAGTTCGAGCCCCCGTTGGGCGGATATGTTTGTAGGCTGCTATTAGCGCCGTTGTATTGCAAGCTGTCTGTTCTGTTAGTAGTTAAGATTTAAATTGCATAACATGTAAATGTACAGCGCAGTGCGTTTGTCAGGCGCTTATTAAAGAAAAGATATTATTATTATTATGTGCGCAATTGATGCTTTACAGTCGGCGTAAGGAAGTGGGAGTCAGCCGTTGTCATCGTGGTCGAACGCAGAGGGTAGAGAAGGTCCATGCAGCGTATTATGCTGAACCGCTCGGTCTGCTCTTCTTTTGCATTCCGCGCTTCAACCATTCTTGACCCACACTCTGCTGGAGAAACAGTCACTGTCATCTTAGCAAGATGGCAAAAAGCGGCTTATTCTGGGACGATGCCACCCACTGGGAATTGTTTCTTACCAGCATTAGTTGCAAAGCTGCAGAAGCCATCTCCCTGGCTGAGAAAATGGCTTAGATATCTGCAACATGGATTGTATACAACCGCCTTAGACTTAATCTCAACTGTATTTGTAACCATCATCATGTCCCGCTCCAAAGGATAGACTGCTAAACCCATTGGAGCTTCTTTATGACCAGCTCCAATGGATAGACTGCTAAACCCATTGGAGCTTCTTTATGACCAGCTTCAAAGGATAGACTGCTAAACCCATTGGAGCTTCTTTATGACCAGTTCCAATGGATAGACTGCTAAACCCATTGGAGCTTCTTTATGACCAGCTCCTCCAAAGGATAGACTGCTAAACCCATTGGAGCTTCTTTATGACCAGCTCCTCCAAAGGATAGACTGCTAAACCCATTGGAGCTTCTTTATGACCAGCTCCTCCAAAGGATAGACTGCTAAACCCATTGGAGCTTCTTTATGACCAGCTCCTCCAAAGGATAGACTGCTAAACCCATTGGAGCTTCTTTATGACCAGCTCCTCCAAAGGATAGACTGCTAAACCCATTGGAGCTTCTTTATGACCAGCTCCTCCAAAGGATAGACTGCTAAACCCATTGGAGCTTCTTTATGACCAGCTCCAAAGGATAGACTGCTAAACCCATTGGAGCTTCTTTATGACCAGCTCCAAAGGATAGGCTGCTAAACCCATTGGAGCTTCTTTATGACCAGCTCCAAAGCATAGGCTGCTAAACCCATTGGAGCTTCTTTATGACCAGCTCCAAAGGATAGGCTGCTAAACCCATTGGAGCTTCTTTATGACCAGCTCCTCCAATGGATAGACTGCTAAACCCATTGGAGCTTCTTTATGAC
Organism: Aporrectodea caliginosa; assembly: GCA_020284085.1. Lineage (NCBI taxonomy): Eukaryota > Metazoa > Annelida > Clitellata > Crassiclitellata > Lumbricidae > Aporrectodea > Aporrectodea caliginosa. The sequence goes on from JACEVL010000929.1 coordinate 91,500, forward strand.
CAGCTCCAAAGGATAGACTGCTAAACCCATTGGAGCTTCTTTTCCCAAATGTCTTCTCTTCTAATTCTGTGCGTAACGTGGGTGTGACACTGGACCAGAAATTGACCTTATCTGAGCACGTGAAGACAGTTTGTCCTACACACTTTATTGTTTTGCTTCACACGAACGCCGCTGTTTCTCTGCCAAAACTGCTTTTACTCTGATGCACTAAAGTGGATTTTGTGGTAAAGCGATCTAAGGGGACCTGCACCTGCTTCGGATCAATCAATTTCAATCCCTTTTAAATGCCGCAGTTGGGCTTATTGGTAGGATTCCACAGTTTTGTCACGACTGTCCCGTTCGACTGTGCCAGTGCAGCAGTCGAACGAATTTTTAGTTCTTCCAGTTTAACAATGAACCATAAACATCCTCAATTGAATGACAAGCACTTTCGGAATTTAGTCTTATAGAAAGTAAATAGGGCGATCGAATTTATAGACACATGTAATTAAGACTCAGTACTTTTACTTTTTACTTTAAAAGTATTATTTGGAAGAATACTTTTTACTTTTACAAAAGTATAATTTGCGAGAAGTACTTTTACTTTTACTTAAGTACGAAAAGTCCTGTTTACTTTTACTTTACTTAAGTACATTTGCCCGATACTTTTAACAACACTGACGAAAGATAGGACGAAGATGAAGAGGTTTGGAGGCAGTTCGAGTGGAAGAATCACCAGTGGCATACATGAACTATAATAATTATTCTCAAACCTGGGAATACTTCTATTTTGCTAATAGACAATAATAATACTGAATTCTGTTATGATTGTGATTATAATTAATGCGAGTTTTGCATAATAAATGATTGGATACTACCTTTCGTCATGCGAAATTCTGGCGTCGTGAACAGGATCATGGCAGAAGTTCTGCGTTTAGCTCCTGCTGTGCGAATAAGTGGACGCTGCCGAGTTCACGAAGGCACGGAGGAACGGAGGAACGGAGGAACGGAGGAACGGAGGAACGGAGGAACGGAGGAACGGAGGAACGGAGGAACGGAGGAACGGAGGAACGGAGGAACGGAGGAACGGAGGAACGGAGGAACGGAGGAACGGAGGAACGGAGGAACGGAGGAACGGAGGAACGGAGGAACGGAGGAACGGAGGAACGGAGGAACGGAGGAACGGAGGAACGGAGGAACGGAGGAACGGAGGAACGGAGGAACGGAGGAACGGAGGAACGAAGGAACGGAGGAACGGAGGAACGAAGGAACGGAGGAACGAAGGAACGGAGGAACGGAGGAACCGAGGAACGGAGGAACGGAGAAGGAGCGACGACGACGACGACGCCGAAGCAGACGGTGAAGAATTCGACGGAGAAGTCTGCTTTTTTATAATAGGCCTAATATTCGTTTATTAATGCAAACTGACAAGTACGCAGTAAGATTACATGACATAGTAGTAGCATGAGGGGGGCGATAGCGCATTGGATAACACACTGGCGTAGAGAGCGAGAGGTACCGAGTTTGAGCCTCCGTAGGGCGGACATGCTTTGTAGGCTGCTATTAGCGCCGTGTATTGCAGGCTGTCTGTTCTGTTAGTAGTTAAGATTGTTTCAATTGCATAACATGTAAATGTACAGCGCAGTGCGTTTGTCAGGCGCTTGATTAAAGAAAAGATATTATTATTATTATTATTATTATTAGATAATAACAAGTTTAACTGGAGTCGATTTTGACTGTATGGCAGCCTCCAAGGCGCCCATGGGTATCGAACCCGCGTCCTTCTGATCTTCGTACCAGCGTGTTACCATTCAACCATCTCCTCGTCTCGGTCTCATATAATATGTAAAGTGAGTCGTCTCCCTTAGCTATTACGTTTGAGCTGTGGGGTTGAACGGGTTCGGTTGTATCTGACATTAGTACGGGTTCGGACGGTGTTTGTGTCTTATAATCCATGTATATATGACTCATATGACGGTACATAGTAGTTCACAAAGGAGTGCCAGATTCCTACGTACGGTTTATCGTATAGGCCTAGTTACGATGCGCTCGCTCTGCTGGCCAGCTGCAGACGATGGAGAGGCAAGAAAGTCGCAGCAGAAGGCAGTTAGGATCGAAGCTGTCGGCCAACGCGCTGATCAGAGGTTCCAGCTACAGATGGCCATTCATGCCTTATTAGCGAAGAAGGAGATCTTGGTCTTGTGGATATAATTGGTGGCATCTGGGAAGAATAAACCGCTGGCACTGACTAGAAAGGCGGTCGGGTATGATGATGCTGAGTTCGGGAGAGAGAGAGAGGCTGGCATTTCAGATGCAAAATATATGACGACTGACGAGGAGAAAACTGAACGCTTGAGCGAAACTGAGCGACATATGCCTGCAGAGAGAAAGAACTGGAATTTGTTCTGAGGTGGATGAAGCTCGAGCAACAGGAGAAGTTTAAACAATAAGGGCAATATTGAGCAACAGACTGTGAAGATCTGAAGAGGCGGAATTACGCAAAAGAGAAATGCAGCTGCTGCAATAAAAAAATATGGCTCACATGGAGGAGGAACTCAGGGAGAGAAAACTGCTAGAAGAAGAAGAGACAAGAAGTAGAGCGAAACTATTAGTAGGCCTATTATCATATTCGTTTATTATTGACACTCAAGACAGCTGACACACCGCAACTGATTGCAACAAGTTAAACAGAATAATAAAGATAGAGTTCAAAATATAAAACTAATCGTAGGCCTACCCCTAGAATTATAGGGGACGTGGGGGCAAGTTGGCAGATAAATCAGTTTTTTTTTACAAATGATCGTCTACGATGATGCCAACACAATTAGTGTTTGTCCACAGCGTATCTATTACTAATAGCTACATTCTAGCACAAAATCAGGCATCCTAATATTTTGTAAGTTTGCAAAAAATGATCTCAAAAAATTTCTAAAAGTCAACCAACTTGCCCCTATGCTGGGGCAAGTTGGTTGCCTGCTTGGGGCAAGATGGTGGGCATTGGTGGCAATATAGAAATACACATAAATCTTATCTTTAATAATGGGAAATGAATGCATTATGGTTGATCAAATTTGATTCAATTTAAAAACATTTAGTCTTAATAAAGATGTCACACACAAAATTTAAAATTATTTAATTAAAACTGCAATGTTTAAAATGCAATGACCAGTTCATGGGCAAAGGCGCAAATTTGTTGCCGGGTCATGCCAAATTCCCTGGCACTCATTTCGATTGCGTATTCACACAGTTCTTCAAGAACATCTGGGAACACTTGTCGAAATCTTCCACCATGAAATGGGAATTGATCATTTTGTTCGCTTGAGATAGCGACGAAGCGTTGAATATTGTAAGCCTGACTAGCTTAACTTGGACGCTTGCTGCCCGCTTTAACTTCACCGATGATTGCGATTAAACCAGCCGATAACCAAGTTATGTCCAGTTCATGATCCAACGTAAAATGAACAGGTTTCAATACACACCAGTTTAATGAAGAAAACTAGGCACAACAATAATTATTCTAATTGCGGGGCAAGTTGGTTGACCGGTGGGGCAAGTTGGTTTCATCCGCCATCTTGCCCCCGCCATCTTGCCCCAACAGGTCCACACTACAAAATCTTGTGACTATGATTTGTACAGCGTGACTTTGGAGAAAAAAGTAATATCAGTAACAACTCACAATAAATGCTTAACAAAACAACCCATTTGTCAATTTTTTTGCATTCATGTTGATTAAGATATGCGATATTTTATAACAGTGAAATATTTTTAGAGGTAAATAGGGAAACTTATTTTTCAACTATAAACGGGAAAGAAAGCACCGTATCACGTAGCCGCCATTTAACAAAAGAACAGGCTTTGCTATAGTGTAATGATCTATAAAATCCTTACTAGAGGCTATTTTTAGAATTGCTTGTGTCCGCCCCTGAGACCTCTAGCGGTAGGAACGTGGCGAGCCGATGAAACGATGGTGTCGGGCTTGGCCTCGGTAGTTTCGCCGTTGATAGCATTATTATTGAAATTTTCCTTCAGCCACTGATCACGCGCTAGGCACGCTCTGGTACAGCAGCAGAACCACTGACTCATCCCCTACGTCATCGATTTTCTGTCTTATTTCGTGTCCATATAAGGTTAGCATTTGAGGCTGATTGCTGATTGGTAGAAGTGGTGTTAAGAGCTCTTGCCGCCACCTAAAATTGTCACTTGCTGCCGAGACGTCCTAGAGGTTAGATCCCGTAACGCTGGATTACTATGGAGTCGTCGCCAAGTCGTCCAGGATTAGTTATTCTTGAGTCCCCGTTTTCCACGTAGAATAGATAAGGAATCAAGAAGCGTTTGAAGTAGCCTCATCCTAAGGAAATGTGAATTTGTAACGGGAACTTATCGTGTCCGCTGGATTATCTTCTGTCGTCGTAACCTATAATTGCACTTGGATTATTAATCATGTCCTTTGTTCCAAAGATGGGTAAATAATCATCTGTTTCTTTAATTTGATTGTAATTGCAAGTCACTGCCAGTAGAAACTGCGTAGGATAAAGTTAAATGTTTTACTTGAATTGTTGTATATAATTGAGACTGTTCGTTGCATAATCTTTAATAATAATTTCTAACTATGTCTCGTGAATCATTGCATTCTTTGGAAGTAGGTGAGCAAGGTGATATCAGACCTCTTTCACCAGAGTTGCTTCGAGCCTCTATTCTTGAACGCATGTTGGAAAGTATGGAAAAGGTGTCGGATGGACAAAATAGACTAAATGACCGACTAACTGACGTCACTGATGGACAGTCTGACATAAGACAAAGACTAGGAGACCTGTTTGAAGGGCAGTCTGAATTGTCTAGATCCCACTTTGAATTGTCTAGAAACCAATCTGAATTGTCTAGATCCCACTCTGAAATGCAGAAAGACCAGAGAAGTCTGTTGGATAGGATAGAATGCTTAGAATCAGATAGACGAGTACGTAAGGAAGTGAGTACCACTACGAACCCTGACTTTTCGGAACCTCAACCGGAAGTTGCCGAACTCCCTTCCGCCGCAGCCTTACCCTTGGAAACCTTCGTCAAGAAACCAATATTAGCAGAATCGGATGGATTTGAACCCGAAACCCTAGGCCCACGCAGGAGCACTAGATTAAAGGATCGGCCACAGCCTGATTACCGTTTCCCTGTGAAACCTGGATTTAGAAAGGAAACTGGTGCCAGACCTAAAGACTACTCTACATTATCGAACATCAGCAGAGCTCAAATCTCACTTCAAAACGTTACCTCTCCTTTACATAAACCGCCTGTAGTAGCGCACAGTCGGGGAGGAGATGGCGAACGTCACACTTGCTCATCGATAAACTTCCTGTTAGACTGTTTCCCTGCCACGCATTATAATTTTATAGCATAAAAACCATCTTGCCCCCGCAACCAACTTGCCCCCACGCCCCCTAAGTCTCATTGTCCACTTTTTTGAAAAATCAACCTAACGCTATATCCGTTATCGGAATGACCTGGGGCTATGTCCTGAATAGTCTAGCAGCCACTCTAGCTCAACTAGAGACGCTTTCTTAAGCTGTATCTGTGAGTGCTATATACTATATAGCTCTATGTCCATAAATTTGGACCTGATTTGGACAGTGTCTCAAAGCTATAGACTCAGTATAGAGGAAAAAGTTCAGTCATCCAATAGAATCATTAATTTTGTATCAGGTGAATGTGAGATATAACCGTGATCGAGCGAGGTTTGAAAAAAGAATTATACGGCGTTATGTACATAGCCAATACCAGCGAGAGATCTTAACACGTGACTTGGACTTGTAACCTACAGCACTCACTTTGTCAGCAATCAATAATGTTATAGGCCTACAGCTCTATGTCCAAAAATAGTCACCCTTGCCATAATTATAGCCAAATTACTCATAGTCGGTTTACATTATGATCGAAATATACATATAATCATACAAATGGAAAACATTGTTTTCCAAAAAGTTTAATTTAATTGCCATCAATGAAACAATGCAAAAACAATTTCGTCAGCATATCTTAAAAATCGTTTTTCTCTGTTTCGCAAAAAGTGGACATAGAACCTTATAGTTCTAGGGGAATCTAGGGGTAGCCTAAGTAATGTTAACTGGAAGGTTCAAGAGATGGAACTAGTATTAACTATTACATTTTCTCAAATGACTCTCATATACCATGACTAAAGGAAAAGGAGGCGCAGAGACAAGCAGACAGAGTTAGAGCGAGCGAGAGAGAGACAGACAGACACACATAGAGAGAGATAGAGAGATAGTGTGACAGCCAGAATTAAAATCTTTGACGATGCGCTCAAAAACAGCATTTTTGCAATACTTATACAATCTGTATTTAAATGCCCGATCAAGAGGTTGTGGGCCGCACGGATCCACAATGTCTACAAATTATGACGAAACTAGCATTTTCCCCCGGCTTTGCCCGCGTTTTCGCCATGCGTAATTTTAGAATTAGTGGCATCTGGGAAGAATAAACCGCTGGTGCTGACTAGACAGGCGGTCGGGTATCATGATGCTGAGTTCGGGAGAGTGAGGCTGGCATTTCAGATGCAAAATATATAAAGGATATACTTACTTACTTACTATATAGGCTATGCTGAAGGGCTTCAAATATTTTAAATGTTCACATATCTGAACGATATTTAGAGGTGAAATAGTTTTCCCCCGTGTAGCCTATTTGAATTTAATTAGGCCTACCTGTGACTCAGCTGCTGCCTCGTTTAGCAAAATAATAATGAGTTGAAAATAGTTACTGTACCGCACGGGTTATCTCTACCTTATATAAGACTTAGCCCTATTATTTGTTTCCCGGGCTAAATATAATAGTAGACGAAGCTCGGCCGTTATTGCGATTGTAATTTTTCGGAGCGATCCGCGTCTTTTAACGAAAGCGTCTGATTTGCATTTTTAGCCTCGCGTGACGTAAGACAAAGTTTCTCTTACGTCACGCCGCTTACGCGAGGCTAAAATATGCAATTTAATGTTCGCCGTTATTGGTATTAATGTAGGGCCTACATCATCATTTCGAAGTTTAAAATGTCCATATATCAGAGTTTAATTTAAATTGCGAGCTGAAAATAGTCGCGTTTACCTACACATGACCGTAATAATGTTTTGTAACATTTTTCAAATCGCTAAAGCGTTCCCGTTCGGAGCCTTTAGACTACAGACAAACAAACAAACATAGGGCCTACATACAAACAAACGGAAGGACAACGTAAACAGACTTAGACTTATAGTAGGCCTATAGATTAAAGGATTGTGTTGAAAGATTATAAATTGTCACAAGCAATATACAAAGAGTCATTTAACAGCCTGGATAAGAGGGACGGAGAGCCATAATTTGCTATGTTTATTTCACGTCTAAAGGCTGTTTTGTCTTACTACTTCGAGAGCTGACCAAATTGTTTAGTGTGTGATGGACAGGGCCGCATTAAAGGGGGGGTGCTATGGGTGCTGCAGAACCCGGGCCCGCAGTGTTGAGCGGCCCGCATTTTCGAAATTTCTTTGTTAATGAGCTTGTTTTTAGCTCATTATTAAATCTAACAAAATGTTGTAACACGAATAAATACGAAGTAGGCCCTAATAATTAATTTAATTACTTATAGCTATTTAACTACGGACATGACGGTGTCCGGTAAATAAATTTAGTTAACAATAAATGTTGGAATGTAGTTTCTTTGGGCCCATAAAACATCCATTTGTAATTTTCCAAGTATTGTAATTGTAATTGTAATCGAACATTTATATAGCGCCGCTCAGAAATCAGTAGCGCTCTCGACCTGCGTGAGTGCCTGCATCAGGAAACAAGAAAGTCTTAAGACGTCTACGGAACTGGGAAGGAGAGAGGGCTAGTAACTCAAGGCGAAGAGAATGGGGAAGAGAGCTGATGGGCCAACACGGGCAAAGCACCTAGAGTGGGCCAGTATATAATTGTTTCAGTCAACGAACAGAGTGCTGCAGCCTTTAAGCGACAGAGGTTATCGGATGTATACCGACTTTGGCTGGTTGTAAGATTGATAGCACCTGATAGCCTCTACATGATGTAGGATTGTAGGTCAAAGCTTTCTTCTGATGCCTTACATTTGAGTCATATACTTATAGGCCAGCCGCCCCACACATTATAGGTACCTTGTATGTTATCCCATTTCCAAGACTTTAGGCAGTTAATAATCACTAGTAAGCATGTTGTAAATTATGTGCGTGGTGGACCGGTCGTTGTCAGAGGGGGGGGCTTGGAAAGCATCACAGCACCCGCACCCGCGCTAGCCTCAATGCGGCCCTGGTGATGGAGTGTGATGCTTTCTGAATCTTTTTAAACGATGATGTGTTCTGTTGAGTTGAGTTGAGTCGGGTCGATTCGACGAATCTAGGGTCGACTGTTGTTTACGGTATGGCTAATAATACCGGTGATCTGCCGCCAGCTCCAGCAATGGCCCGGACCCGGCAGCTCTTCGCTTCGTTTCGGTGGGGCAGGTGGAGGTAGGTACAGTTCTTCCCAACCCGGATCTATGCAACTGGCAGTGGAGCCAAAGCTTCCAATCAATTATAATAGATCATCCCCTACTGCTGCAGCAACTACGGTCGCCTAAAAGGGTATTGTGGTTCCTATACTATTAATGACGTTGTTACAACCGAAGGCTATTAGTTGCTGTCTGAGCGCACAAGTGTTGAGAGTAGATGTCACGGTTTTGCCACGTTGCATTATCTTAATGTTCGTTGCTGGTCAGCCAGACAAATGTTTTCAGGTATATCCTGCATAAGGTGACTACGCAGGTGCGGAAGTATCAATCAATCAGCCGTTTATTGAATCAACAACAGCACAATTAAGTAACAATCAGTCATTTAAAAAAATGTTAATCTGCTGATGCCATCAACAGGACAGCCCTAAAGGATAAAATAATCCGCTATTGCAGGGCTGCCTCTTTTCCATATTACATTTACTGATGGCAAGACGATTTTTATGATCATATAGTTATAGAAAATTCAACTTAAATAACAATGTTAGGGCTAAATCATAGCCAAACAACTAAATAACAAAACATTGCAGTACAAGATTTAAAACAAACAAACAAACAAAATCAAAACAAAACAGATTATAATGTTCACAGTTGTACATTATAAACACTCTTAACTAAGGTACAATCTATCGAGTCATATTCTTTTTATGTGTTCAATGTTTCAGTTGGCTTTAAATTGAGCCATGTGTAATATATTTATTAAATTTGAAGGAAGAGAATCCCAAAGTGGTGGACCTGAGCATTTAATTGAGAACTGCTTAGTCCTGGTTCGTGCCCCTGGGGTTCGATATTTACAGGATGCTCTAGTATCATCTCCATGGATAGCTACACCCTTAAGGAAATATTTATCAAACAGTGATGGAAGAAGCCTATAATGATAACAGTACATGAATAGTCCAATTTGATATTTTGTAATATCATTCAATTTTAGAATATTGTGCTCTTTAAATATTAATTTTGTACTATCAGACCATCCCAGTAAGCAAGTCACACGTATGGCACGTTTATGGAGAGTCTCAAGGCGTTTTAATCTAGAGGAGTAGTTTGAGCCCCAGCAGATATTACAGTATGATAAGTAAGGAAAAAACTGCGTGTAGTATAACTGTCGGAGAACAGGTTTAGTCAGATAATGCTTAATTCGTGACAGAACACTTATATTTTTTTGCTAATTTCTTTGATACATGTGTGATATGCTCAGGGCCTAGGACAGGGGGGGCCACAGGGGCCATTTGGCCCCAGGCCTCACTTGATAAAGGGCCTCGGAATTTCGGAATTACGCAGTTATTTATTGAAATGGGGAATTACGGAATTAAGGAGTTATTCATTGAAATGTAGGCTAACGCTATACAAATTCTAATTATTTCGTGACGAAATCGTTGACGTTAAATAATTGCAAAGTGTAAACAAATTTCTCGTAAATCTGTTATTAGTTGTAAAATTGAAAAGTTGTCAACACTCAACAGTCTAAACTCTATCGTAACTCGTTACTCGTAAGTCGTTTGAGTCAAACACTCAAACCTAAATAATGTTTGAATATGAATATATTGTTCTTATCATCCGATTCGCTATGGATAGTGTAGCCTACACAGTACACTATACAATATAGGGCCTATATTCTTACTTTCTTAGTCTCTTAGAGCAGAGGTTCTTAACCGGTGTGTCGCGACACACTAGTGTCGCGTAAACATGGTGTGTCGTTGGTGTGTCGCGAAGAATAATTGGTGTGTTGCTAATTCTCACAGCATGCGTCAGTCACTCTTACATTACATTGACTTACTTACTTTAGCAGTTTAGTGGACGTAGGCTGTGACAATTCGTAGAACTCTCTTTATATATTTTATCTGATCGAAATCTGGAGCGGCCATGCAGTGTTTTCCTTATACATGTAAGTTTATTGTAGGCTACAATTATTGTACATAGTATAATACTGTTACACAAACCCACTGCAGTCTGCAGTACACACGTTTCCGACCGCGCCGATGAAAACATTTAGGCCTACCCGTTACCATGACATTCGAAATGGACAAATTTATCAGAAGAAAACGAAAATTTAGCGAATCTAAAACTGATTACGCAGAATCAGATTTTGGTAGCTGTAGCCCTAATGTGAATTAGTTGATAATTTGATAAGTTATATTTCGCAATGAAATGGAACAAACTGGTCGGAGGTGCCTCCTCAGTCAGCTTACATATTGCACTTATACAAACTGTGGATCCTCGTTTTAATATGATCCAAAGAAATATCCAGGAGCAAAAATCCCATTAACTGTTAGGCCTACTAAGATAGAGTCGTAGGAACGACGTAAAATCAAAGAATTAGATCAGTAGAATTAGAATTTTAGAATCATTAGAAACTAGAAAGCATTCAGTGTCAACATTATCATCCATTAAAAATGTTAACAATTAAAAAAAAAATTTTAAATAAATGAATTGGTTTAACTTTAACATTTTTTATTTTAACGATATTCACGTATTGCATGGTGTGTCGCCAAATTTATTTGCAAGTTTAGGTGTGTCGTGAGCCAAAAAGGTTAAGAACCTCTGTCTTAGAGCGGTGGTGTAGCCAGGATTTGGAGTTTGGGGGCAGTGTAGAAAATGAATGGGGTGGTGGATGAATTCGAGCGGAACGAGGCCGACGAGTGCAGGATTAGGGGGTTTGTTTTTAACTTATGAAATTGATATTTAATCTACATTAAAATAGTTTTAACATACAATATCAGTCAATTTGACTAACTTTACCACATTGTCAATTTTATTGAAAAAATAGCAAATATTTCCCCTAACTATTAGTCTGTTATATTATATATATAGATTTGAACCTTTCTGTTGAGTGTTTGAAAGATATCTGAAAAAGGCCTTTAAAATTAGTTGTGGCCCTGGGCCTCCAAATCCTGTCCTAGGCCCTGCATTTCTATCCGTGTAGGCTGGCTTGTGCTTAGCCTACATAGTGGGGTCCGGGTGCTGCCAATATTGGCGAAATCGTTCACATCTGGCAACCAACGCGCCCTTTTGGTTCCAGATAGTACATCGGTAGACGAGTCCAAAAAGCCCGGGACACAAATTTTCACGGCCCTCTAGCGGATGTGGCAGCCATTTTTCAAAATGGCCGACCATAATACATATTGTTCAATATCTCAGCTTCTAGTTCCCTTGGAATCGTGATTTTGGTGTCTAAACATACATATATAGGGGCAAGGATTCAAACGAAAGTAATTGCAAACACCCATCTAAGCGAAATTGGCAGCCATTTTCCAAAATGGCCGACCGAAATATATTTTTGTCAATATTTCATCTTCTGGTACACTTAGAATTGTGATCTTGGTGTCTAAACATACATATTTCTGGGCAACAATTCCAATAAAACTAATTGCAAATACTTAGCTACACGAATTTGGCAGCCATTTTCCAAAATGGCCGACAGAAATAAGACTTTGTCAATATCTCAGCTTCTAGTTCACTTGGAATCGTGATCTTGGTGTCTAAACATACATATATAGGGGCAAGGATTCCAACAGAACTAATTGCAAACACTCATCACGAAATTGGCAGCTATTTTCCAAAATGGCCGACATAAATGAAACTTTGTCAATATTTCAGCTTCTGGTACACTCAGAATTGTGATCTTGGTGTCTAAACATACATATATAGGGGCAAGGATTCCAGCAGAACTAATTGCAATAACTTATCTACACAAATTTGGCAGCCATTTTCCAAAATGGCAGGACAGAAATAAGACTTTGTCAATATCTCGGCTTCTAGGTCACTTAGAATCGTCGTGATCTTTGTGTCTAAACATAGTTAGGGCAAGGATTCCAATAGAACTAGGCCTAATTGCAGGCACTAATCTACATGAGATTTGCAGCCAGCGAAGCCATTTGGGGAGGTGTGGATTCCCGCATTTTGAAAATCACCTGCAATAGGCTCATGGCGTGTCATCTATGCATATATTATAATTCAAGCTAATTCGTTTTATCATACTGTTTCTGTAACTTAGTGTTGTGTTCATGTTCATGTGGGAATAAAACAAATTCTGTTATATCAGCAATTCAGGATGGTATTCTCCTTAATGTATATTGAACAATATTTCAGTCCACATTTCGGAACCAGTGTCGAGAGAAAGTACTCTCTCAGAGCTACACAACATCGTCCACGTCATTCATGGTCACTTAGGTCTCTACACAGACAGAGACCAGTACACTGTAGAACAGCTTTCACACATTGTCACCGTCACCTACAGCCCGTCTCTCAGTCACACCTGAGCAGTTCACGACAGGCATGAGACGCTTCGGGATGTGTGGTCCACTACACTTCCTAGCCTCCTTGGATCGTTTGCAGCCAGCCCCATTCACCAGGACATGGTAGTTTGGGAACAGCTATGAACATCTGTGCCTAAGCATGACCTGCCTGGTAGGCAGCTCTCTTTGTGTGTTCCACAAGTGCAGCTTTAGTCGGTGCACGGAAGGCCATCCGCTGGTCTGCCTTTCTGTGAGAACAGATACTTCCGTGCCTCATTCACCTTCTCGTCATTGCTCGCACCGTCATACAGAAGAACTACCAAGCGCTCCAGTACATCGAGCTGACCATCAAGAGAGCTGGGAGTTGATGCTAAGGTGCAGTAGGCTGGGGTGATGTCCTTGAATGTCTTCTAAATGTCCCACACGGTCCTTTTTCCACAGCCAGCTAAGGATGATACTGTACTACATCCGCTAAATGCGTGCAGGAAGGGCGAGACTATACGCACTTCTCCAGAGGCCGAGAGCATGTGCCATCTCATGGGTTGGTAGGTATCTGAAGCTTTTGCCTAAGGCAAAACCAACCCACAGTTGTTCTTCAATGCTGAGCTGCTGAACTGCTGCTATGGCTAACAAGTCAACTGCGCATATCATCACTTTACGATAGCCATGCATGTTTGGCAGCATCGGAGACATGCAGGAAAATCTTTGTATCAGCTTCCTCCTGAGTACAAAGAGCAAGTCCATTTGTGTCCCTTGGCTGAGTACAGAGCACCCCTTGTGGTGTGTGGTCATGATCTGTCTTTCTGTTTCTATTTCAAGTTTTCCTATTTGCAGACACAAGAAATTAAAAAAACTCTGACTTGTTTTTGTCGATCCTCAGAAATTCCCGCCAGTTTCTAAGTAGAGCATTAGAAGATTCAATGTGCCAGTGGATTCCCTTACCCCTCACACTGCGTGTGAAAGTCTTCAAGCTGCCATGCACATATTTATCCCATACCACATCTACCTCATGCACATGCTCTAGCTGTCTTGTGGTGTAGGGCAAGAAAATATAGGAGGCATAATCTATGACCGCTCCATTCAGTATAACAGCATCAACAGTAGGTACACCCAGCGAAGGACCTGGGTGGAAAACTGCGATGGCATCATCTTTTGAAGTGGGAACCAGCCCTTCTAGGCAGCTCACAATGTCTGACTTGGTTCCTAGCCGCAATTTGCCCATATTCGAGAGTGATGGACTGATAGTGGGCATGCCTGATTCTCATGTGCAAAGAATTCGCCCAGGTCTCCTTCACGAGTCTGACAGGAGATGTACAATCTGGAGTATAATGAACAGTCACTCATCACAGATGACAACGTTTACTTTACTTGTGACTTGTCCGGTACAGGTGGACGACTGAAGAGAGGTAAGTTATTTCGTTTGATTGGGTCATTGACAGATCGCGTTTGGGTAACAAGACGTTCGTTGACAAATGTTTCATACTGTTTTCCCAGTTTTCTCAAGGTTCCGCATTGTGTTGATCACTGCTGTATCAGCCAGATCTCTGGTATCCCGGACAAGTAGGTCATTGTTCTCATCGATGAATGGGTTTCCCATCTCCTCGATTACATTGCATGCTGACCCCCTTTACCTGGTTGAAAAATGTTACCTGCGTGCTTTTTGTCTGTTCATGATGTCGAAAGTCAGATTCATTTTCTGGTTTCCTATCGATGCCTGGAACTCTTCGATCTCTGGTCCAGACACCATCCATAGTACGGTTGCAGGGCTTGTGAGTTCTGTGTGAGGCCTAAAGCACCACCGTCATCCTTCACACAGGCGTTGTTCCGCTCACGGGCTTGGTCTATGGAGTATTGGAGAATGCACGCCCCCTTTTCTTTACTGTGAAGTTGCCACGCAGAAATTCATGGTACACAGCAGGATAGGTGTTTGCAATTACTTCTCTTGGAATCCTGAGCCCTAAATATGTATGTTTAGACACCAAGATCACGATTCTAAGTGACCTAGAAGCCGAGATATTGACAAAGTCTTATTTCTGTCCTGCCATTTTGGAAAATGGCTGCCAAATTTGTGTAGATAAGTTATTGCAATTAGTTCTGCTGGAATCCTTGCCCCTATATATGTATGTTTATACACCAAGATCACAATTCTGAGTGTACCAGAAGCTGAAATATTGACAAAGTTTCATTTATGTCGGCCATTTTGGAAAATAGCTGCCAATTTCGTGATGAGTGTTTGCAATTAGTTCTGTTGGAATCCTTGCCCCTATATATGTATGTTTAGACACCAAGATCACGATTCCAAGTGAACTAGAAGCTGAGATATTGACAAAGTCTTATTTCTGTCGGCCATTTTGGAAAATGGCTGCCAAATTCGTGTAGCTAAGTATTTGCAATTAGTTTTATTGGAATTGTTGCCCAGAAATATGTATGTTTAGACACCAAGATCACAATTCTAAGTGTACCAGAAGATGAAATATTGACAAAAATATATTTCGGTCGGCCATTTTGGAAAATGGCTGCCAATTTCGCTTAGATGGGTGTTTGCAATTACTTCCGTTTGAATCCTTGCCCCTATATATGTATGTTTAGACACCAAAATCACGATTCCAAGGGAACTAGAAGCTGAGATATTGAACAATATGTATTATGGTCGGCCATTTTGAAAAATGGCTGCCACATCCGCTAGAGGGCCGTGAAAATTTGTGTCCCGGGCTTTTTGGACTCGTCTACCGATGTACTATCTGGAACCAAAAGGGCGCGTTGGTTGCCAGATGTGAGCGATTTTTCAGCTCCCGTACCCCACTAACAGCTCTACATCACAGCGGCGCCGCCAGGATTTTATTTGTGTACGCACAAGAGGCAGGAGACCACCCTTAAGCCGGGTCCCGGGGACGAAGGTATATGGGGTACGATTGAGGAGCGTCCGAAGGACGATTGCTGAGGCGCGCAGCACCGATAGGGGGAGGGGTTTGGGAGGGGATGTGCCTCCTCCACATTTAAAACGTTTTTGAATTTCCACACTGTAATGGTAGCGTTTTAAGCAGTTATCTGAACAACATTGCTCTATAATTTTAGCGCTGGTAGGAACCAGCTGTCACTCGTAGCTAAGATGTAGTTTGAGTCGTGTTTGAGTTTGATTGCGGACAATAATAGCAAACCAGACATTTATTGAAATGAATATAAAAACTAGAAAATATGTTCAATTTCCAAGAACGCCATAAGCCTTAAGGTAAACTTATTGCTGACCAGACAAAATTAGCAGAAATAGTTTACAAATTGTACACAAACCAAGAAAGAAGGATTCAACTAGGGGAAAGTTGCTAAAGATGGACCACGTAAGGATGATCGTCTTTTTTCGCCACATATTATTATCTTATAATATAAGTCTTACTTTGTTTACGTTGTCCTTCCGAATGTTTGTTTGTCCGTTGTCTAAAGGCTCCGAAACGGAACGCTTTAGCGATTTACAAAATTTTACAGAACATTATTACGCCACGGCATGATCAACGCGACTATTTTCAGCTCGCAATTTCATTTAAACGCCGATATATGGCCATTTTAAATTTCCAACTTTTCGACGAGGCTATATCTCAATACCGGTCTCTTACACCATGGCCATAGTAAGGCCAGTTGTTCACGTCACGCATGCTAATTAAATATGCAATCTTACGTCACACGTAGCATTTAGGTCAACGCTCTGATTCGCAACCAATCACGATGACCGTTGATTTAACATCAGAAGAATTTCTAGGTCATCGGACTTAAAAATTCGCCAATGCAACACTTTTGCGATACGAAATTTTTAACGAACGTTTTCATTTGAATTTCTATAGATCTCAACCCAACTATATTTCAACTCAAATTTTACTTTAAATTCCGATATTTGGACATTTTAAGTTTCGATGTGGTCAGAGTTTCAATGCCATTGAATTCTAGCTACGCAGGAGTATAATTGTATAGAGTTGTATTTTAAACAATTTCAAGCCAGCGCGTAAAGTCGCCAGAGGGACACACGAAAAATTTTCACATCGTTAAATTCAAATTCACGGGCGCTGACGAAGATGTCGCTAAATTCAAATACACGGGCGCTGAGGAAAACCCGGAGGAAAACCCGGGCGAACGCCGGGTAAAAACTGCTAGTAAGAATATAATTATACTACACGGCCATTACATAGATTAGGTATTGATATACAAGTAGATATGGTATAATTTTCATTTAAATAAGTTTAACGAAAAAATATTAAAAATTAAAAGCATCAGTGATGTTTGCACAGTTTCATGCACCAAGTTTTGTTTACATTTTCCACTGATGATGACTGATCCAATCTTCGTTATATCCAACCTCCATGCATATCAAACACTCCCCAGCAGCCTCTACACTGAATAAACTTCTTTTGGCTTTAATTTTCAGTCCCATTTACTTGTAACTGACAGATGCAATGGCTGGTCAACTACACATTCGTATAGGTGACCAGCTGCCACGATTTGATTTTCTGTGAAGACACGCAGCATAATATGTATTCGGATTTCCACTATAGTGCGCCCATCTGAGATGCTCATGCATTACTACTTTGTTAATGAATTAACATGTCTAAAGAAAAACCAAAACATCAGGGGTGGACTGGGGAGTTCAAGCGGCCCGGGAAAAAAACAAAAAGCGGCCCTAACTTCATGACTTTTATTTTCTTTGTGCATTTTTTCATGCATACCCGAGGGCCAGTGACCTCCAAAGTCATGGGTCACTTTACAAATTACATTATGCAATAACAAAAAACGATAAATCGCATATATAATTTATAATTATATATAAAATATTAAGAATGCGTCAACTCAAGTTATAAATCAATTTATTCGGACTCACTGTGATGGTATTATTGCTGTTTATAGTATTAGCAACTTCTTTAAGCCGGGTGCCATTTCGGCTACATGATCTATAATTGTGTCATTATTCAGTTCACTTAAAACATCGGTTTCTGTTGACATAAGCATAAAAGCTTCAAGGTGTGTAGATGACAATGAGCTTCGCAAGCGATTCTTAATGTATTTCAATTTAGAGAAAGATCTCTCACAAGCTACTTGGGTAGACGACAGAGTCAATAAAAGTTTATATGCACTAAAGAGATGCTTGTATGCTTGCCCATAGAAACTGTATTTATGTAGTACAGAAAAGCAGCAAACAGGACATTTTTTGCAAAATTTGCATTTTCGAAGTTCCTCACTTTTATCCACAACTTGGTCGTCCCAGTGTTCATGTGGCGAATCTTCACTTTCACTGACGCTGTCCTCTACTGAATCATCGAACATTTGGAGAAGGTTTTAAATAAATCGACTAGATTTCGGCATTTAGCTCCATCTTTACCAAGAATCTTTAGTTTCTTATCTCTTACTTTCTCCGCACCACCTTTACATTTACGTTTCGGATTTATATCACTCATAACCGTAACATATCTTATTTAATTAATATTACTTATTACTAACTAACAAATTTAAAAGAAATTTTATCAAAACAAACTCAGTGGAAGACGCCGGAAGTAGAATGGAAGATGTAAATTCTTATCTAACATGGCGGCCGCTGGCTGTACGGAGCACTGTAGGTAAGTAAGTATGCATTGCTCTTTTTCAGTTAATTTACAAACCGGTTAACCGAAACTAAAAACCGGTTAACCGATGCCGCAATTTTTTGTAAAAAAACCTGTATCATCTGTACTAAATTGATTAAATTATTATATCACCGGTCCTGGCGGCCCACCGGGAATCTTCCCGGTGTCCCGGCGGCCCAGTCCACCCCTGCAAAACATCAGCTATGCACAACAGTTTGCTCTAGTTGCCTAAGATGGATCATAGTCGCATAACTTGGACCACACTTGTTTCATCTTAAGCACCGTGCATCCATCCACTTCCAACTCGTGCTACTTTTCAAGCAGTCATTGTTCTGGATTTTATTGCAGGGTATCCTGTAAAGAAATAAAAATCTTAGTTATAAAACGAATTTCATCCTTTCCAGCAAGTCCCTTCTCAGTTTCTGATTTATTTTTACCCCAAAACGATTATTAGATCAAGCAATGTCAATTGCGTTTTTGTCTGATTTCTCGATCGTTATACCATGTAGCGTACGTCTAATTATTTCGTTTAAGCCATCTTGTGACCTAGCTAGGACAACATTACGCGACAATCCAGTTTCAATCCTTGTGGCCAATCACAGAGTGGTTCGTCTTAGGCGCTGGTCCATCTTTAGCAACTTTCCCCTACCGAATCGTAAAGCCATGTGGTGATGACGTAGTTTTACTAAATGTTCAAGGAACAAAACATTGAGATATTTGGAAATTTGAAAGATAACACTCAAGAGAAGCCATTTGCCAGTTCAAAATCCGGTAAGATCAAGCCGAGGAGACAGCATGCATGGTGCTACGGTGGTAATCGGTGATGATGATGGTCGTGTGGTGGCGCATGAGTAGAATCAGGATAGGATAGCTTGAAGAGTTCGGTTTTCAGTCGTGAGTGGAAAGCAGCAGAGGAGAGTGCATGTGGAGCGGAGGTTAAATTAAGAGGTGAGGTAGGAGGATGAGACTTTTGGGAGTCTTTTGGGAGTCCGTTCCAAAGAGCACGTGCAACGGTTGCAGAATTTCAGAGAGGATGAGACTGGAGGCCGAGATAGTGAAAAGTATGATGATGAGCGAGTAGACCCGGGCGGTTAAATGGTGACTATAGCGCTGCTGTCGAATGTAAGAGGGTTTAGATCGATGTTTGAAGGGCGTTGTAGGTAAGAGATACAATTTTGTAATGGATGCGCTGAGGGACTTTTAGGCTTTAGCCAGTGAAGTGATTTGAGAACAGAGGTTATGTGGTGGTGTTCGGGAGTTTTGGTGACTGTTTGCAGGCGTTTCATATGAGAATAGTCGATGTTGTAAAAAAAGGATTTAAAGTAGTCGAGTTTTGAATGAACAATTGAAGTGGCTATTGTACACGCGGTCTTGTAGTCAAGTATTGCGCGCAATTGACAAATTCACGGATACAGCAGGTTCGAGATGTGATCGGAAAATGTAAGGTTCTTATCGAAAATGATTCCAGGACTGCGAACAGGAGAATAGTAAGGTACGGGAGAAGTGAGATCTGTCGGACAAAGGTCGAGAGGGTAGGCTAGCTTGTTTAATTGCTCGAGGAGGCCAATAAGGAGAAGTTCTATTTTTAAAGGGTTAAGAAATAGCAGGTTAGTGGTCATCCAAGCTGAAATCTGAGTGATGGTGTTGCGTAAGTGATTTAGTGCATCTGGAAGGCAGTGAGGGGAAAAGATATGAAATAGTTGTGAGTCGTCGGCATAGAGGTGATAAACAGCAGAGGCTGAGGAAGTGAGTTTGCTAAGTGGGTGGTGTAAAGAATGGACAGCAAAGGACCGAGAACAGAACCTTGAGGAACACCGCAGGTGAGGGACTGAGGGTGTACGGATTATAGATGCGAGACCAGCGGCATTGACAGTGAAAGAGCGTGAGGAAAGGTATGAGATATAAACCATTACATGGCGTTAGACTGTAAGTTTACCTATTAAAACTAGTATCTCAGTTATTATTATTTTGTAACTTAATAATATTTCACTATTTCTTTTGCAATTTTTCATTTCTTAGCCTTTCAGCGCTGTACGCACTTGCGTAACTAAACGGCTTAACCCATCTTATAGGCTACTTGATCACAGCTGTGGATTGTTAGCGGTCTGTATGCATCACAGTGGGCGAAACAGAAGCTTGTGTTTATAATTGCTTGGTCTCGGAGTGGGCTCTGTGACCTCTGTCCTGTTATTTTCTCCAGATCCACAGTTCCAGACCAAAACTTTTTTGGTTAGCTTGGTCAACGGACAAGGTAATTAACGATCTACCGAAACTGTGATCGAACAGTTATGCCATATGGATCTGGGACTAGGCCTATTGGTCATAGGCTTTTTGGTCATAGGCTGATTGGTCATATGGACTATTGATCATAGGCTTTTTGGTCATAGGCTGATTGGTCATATGGACTATTGGTCATAGGCTTTTTGGTCATAGGCTTTTTGGTCATAGGCTTTTTGGTCATAGGCTGATTGGTCATATGGACTAGGCCTATTGGTCATAATTTTTATGGCCCGTTGGTCACAGGACTATTGGTCATACGTTCAGGCTTTGAAAGGACTGTGAGTAGGCCTATATAATAAATAACAAAAACGTTAAGTTTTCTAAAAATATTAAGAAATCTAACGACTACATCGAATCTAAAAAATACTATATAGACTAATGTGTACGGGTTCCGAAAAGAGTTAAAGCAAAATGTTAAAACTTGTAACGTTATATTGAAGAAAGCTGCTAAAGTCTATATCGTCCAGAGAATATCTGCGAGATGCCAGGTCCTAAACGCAACACTACTTAAAAGATACGAAGGCTAATGCAAGGAGATGTTAAAATAGCTGTTTGGCCATATAATTATTGCAACAGCCCGCATTACACACTCCTTCAGTACGCGACATCGCTTGACGCTGCGTCGTTTCAGTGCACGCTAGATACACCAGTCAGTGACCAGTGCATATTTTAACTGTATAATTATTGCGACAAATATCTCAGTAGTTTTAGGGTTTGTCCCAGTAAGTTTGGTGACTAAAGTCTTGTCGCAAGTAATACTGTACTTTTAGTGTTAGTTTACATTGAAAGTATGGTTGTGGCAAACTTTGTCCCAGTAGTCCAATTCGTTAAAATATGCACTGAGATAGGACCTACACCCTGGAAGAATGCAGCTTTTTTGCTTGGTGCTATCGTTCTCTAATCCTATCAAAACTTCCACATCGTTCAGGCTATCCTTGTTCAGCTCAAAGCCCAGCTCTAGGCCCAGGGCCGATGAGAGGGGGGGTCAGGGGTTGCTGCCCCGGGGCCCGGTTCTATGTCAAGGGCCCTTGGCAGGGGCCCAGAAATGTCTAAAACTTTGTTCAAACTGAAGAAACCTGTCCGACTATTTCAATTATTTAAGTCAAAACTTCTGTGGTCATATTAAAGTTGAATAATTTGAATTTGAAAACACTGCTTATCAGTATTTTGAGATTCATCAGCAGTCCGCTTAGAATTGATTATAGCTTTTCTGGCAGGCATAAATCTTTTACTGGGTGTAAATGTATGAATTGAAATTTGAGTTATTATCAAAATAAATAATACTTTAACTCAATGCTGGATTCATTCATTCATTCCGGAAATTTATATAGCGCCTCTTTAAGAAGCCTACTTAGAGACGCTCCCAGCTCAGCCACGGCCAAAGAGAAAGGACTTTAGAAATTGGTAGAAAGCGTGGCTGAGCTGGGAGCGCCTCTGAGTGAAGCGTGCGTGGCGCCCTCTACCGAACGCGCGCACTGTCGGGGAAATTCGTCAATCCGGGTCTGATAATAAAGTCTCGGGTTCAAATCCACCGAAGGTCTTGCTAACATAAAACCACCAGGGTCTCTCAATTGTACCAAGGATTGGGCCGCAGATATGTCCCTAGCTGCTCGATCTGAGGCTGTAGCATAAATGCTAGCTGGGTTCTCATTTCCACCGACAGTTTGATTTGTGACTGCCTGACCAGACCTTTCTGTTCTGTTGATCTCATTATCAATTGTTTGTTTTTGTTGTTGTAGGATTTGGCTCAACAGATGCTCGACAGCGTGTTGGCGCTCTAGAAGCGTTCCTAGAAGTTCTTCTACTCCTTTCTGGCGCAGAGCTTCATTGGCTCCCTCTAGCGAATCTATCATTGGTTCATTATTTTGACTGTGACTTTCGTGATTTGAGTCTAATTCTAAAGTTTCATTACCAACCACACTTGCATCTTGTGATTCAGACATTTCCTTGTCTTTTTATTTTAGACAAATTAAAGGTGAACAGAACTGAATTTGAAAACAAAGTGTTTAAAGAGTTCTCACTAATCTAACGACGCAAAGTTCCTATTGTCTTAGTCGGATACAATTAACAAAACTCACTACCTTATCAACTATCGGCCTGACAGAGATTCTCGAGTGTACACTAAGGTTTTGTGTACTAAAGAACAGAAACTTTATAGTTTAACATGTACGATCACGTGTTAAGAACCAAACCCCCCCAAAACCCCTTTTTTAAAAAACCCCCAAAAAACCCCCCTTTAAAAAAAAAAAACCCCCCCCCAAAAAAAAAAAAACCCCCCTTTTAAAAAACCCCCCAAAAAACCCCCCTTTTGGGGGCCCCCCCCCCCTTTTTTCCCCCCCCCAAAACCAAAGAAAAAAAAAAGACAAAACTTGGCCAAAAAAACCCAAAAGGGGTTTTAAAATTTTTTAAAGAAAGGCGGGCCTTTCGGGGGGAAAAAAAAAAAAAAGGGGGGAAACCCCCCCCTTCCCAAAAATTAAATTTTCCCCCGGGGAAAATTTTTTAAAATGGGGGGCCCCATTTTTTTAAAAAAAAACCCCAAAAAAAAAAAAAAAAAAAAATTTTTTTTTTTTTTTGGGGGAAAAAAATTTTTTTTAAAAAAAAAAAATTTTTTTTTAAAAAAAAAAATTTTTGGTTTTTTTTTCCCAAAAAAAAAAAATTTTTTTTAAAAAACCCCCCTTTTTTTTTTTTAAAAAAAAAACCCAAAAAAAATTTTTTTAAAAAAAAAAGGAAAAAAAAAAAAAAACCCCCCAGCAAAAGGGGTTTTTTTCCCCCTTTTGGGTTTTTTCCCCCCCTTTTTTAAAAAAAAATTTCCCCAAAAAAAATTTTTTGGGGTTTTTTAAAAAAAAAAAGGGGGTTTTTCCCCAGGGGGGGGTTTAAAAATTCCCGGGCCCCTTTTTTGAAACCCCGGGGGGCCCCCCCCGGGGGGCCCCAAAAAAAGGGAATTTTTTCCCGGGAAACCCCCCAAAACCCCGGGGGCCCCCTGGTTTGGGGGCCCCCTTCCCTCGGGGGGCCCCCTTTTTTAAAAAAAACCCCCCCCCCGGGGGGGTTTTTGGGGGCCCCCCCCGGGGGGGCCAAAAAGGGGGAAGGGGGGTTAAATTTGGGAAAATTTGGGGAAAAAGGGGGCCCCAAAGGGGGGCCCCCCCCCTTTTTTTTCCCCCCCCCCCCAAACCCCCCCAAGGGGAACCAAAAAAAGGGGGTTTTTTGGGGTTTTTGGGGGTTTTTTTTAAAAAAAGGGGGCCCCGGGCCCCACCGGGTTTTTAAACCCCCCCCCTTTTTTGAAAATCCAAAAAAAAAAAAACCAAAAAAGGGGGGGAAAGGGGCCCCCCCCGGGGGGAAAAAAATTCCCGGCCAATTTTTCCCTTTTGGGGAAAATTAAAAAAAACCCTTTTTTAAAAAAAAAAAATTTTTCCAAAAAAATTTTTTAAAGGGGGGGCCCTTGGGGGGCCCCCCCCAACCCTTTTTCCCCCCCCAAAATTTTCCCCTTTAAAAAGGGTGGGGGGGGCCCCCCCCCTTTTTTTGGGGGGGCCCTCCCCCCCGGGTTTTTAAAAACCCCTTTTTTTCCCCCCCCCGGGGAAAAAATTTTTTTTTTTAAAAAAAAAAAAAAAACCCCCCCAAAAGGGGGGGCCCCCTTTTTTCCCCCCAAAGGGGGTTTGAAAAAAAAAAAAAATTTTTTTAAAAAAATTTAAAAAAAACCCCAAAAAAAGGGGGGAAACCCCCCCAAAAAAAAAGGGTTGGGGTTGGGGGGGGTTTTTTTGGCTCCCCCCCCTTAAAAAAACCCAAAAAATTTTTTTGGGGGAAAAAATTTTGGGGGTTTCCCAAAAAATTTACCCCGGGGGTTTTAAAAAAAAAGGGGGGGGGTTCCCCCCCCTTTTTTAAAAGGGGGGCCCCCCAAAAAAAAAAATTTTTTCCCCCAAAAAAAAAAATTTTTTTAAAATTTTTGGGGGAAAAAAAAAGGGGGGGGTTAAAAAGGGTTTCCTTTTTCCCCCCCAAAAAATTTTTTTTTAAAAAGCCCAAACCCCTTTTAAAAAAAAAAAAAAAGGGGGGGAAAACCCCTTGGGTTTTTGCCTTTTTTTTTAAAAAAAATTTTTTTTTGGGTTTTTGCCCCCAAAACGTTTCCAAACCGGCCCCCCGGGTAATTTTTTTTTTTTCCCCCCCAAACCCCTTTTTTAAAAAAAATTTTTTTTTTTTTTTTTTCCCCCCCTTTTTTAAAAACCCTTTTTTTCCCCCCCCCCTTTTATTTTAAAAAATTTTTTTTAAAAAGGGGTGGAAAAACCCCGGGTTAAGTGGAGGTTTTCCCCGGGGAAAACCCCCCCTTTTTTTTGGGGGGGAAATTTTTTTTCCCCCCCAAAAGGCCCCCCAAAAAAACCCCCTTTTTAAAACCCCCCCAAATTTTAAAAATTTTTTTAATTTTTTTTTTTTTTTAAAAAGGGAAATTTAATTTTACCCCCCTTCCCAAACCAAAAGGGGGGCCCCCCCCCAAAAATTTTTTTTAAAAAAAAGGGAAAAAAAAGTTTTTAAAAAAAAAAAAACCCCCCCAAAAGGGAAAAAAGGGGGGCCCAAAAGGGGGGGAAAAAATTTTCCTTTTAAAAAAAAAAAGGTTTTCTTTTTTAAAAAAACCCCAAAATTTTTTCCCCTTTAAAAAGGGGGGGCCCCAAAGGGGGGGGGCCCCCCTTTTTTTTCCCCTTTAAAAATTTTTCCTTTGGGGGGGAAAAAAAAAGGGGGGGGGAAAAAACCCCTTCCCTTTTAATTTTTTAAATTCTTTTTTCCCCCTTTCCCCTTTTTTTTTTTAAAAACCCCCAAAAAAATTTTTTTTTTTTGGGGGGGGAAAAGTTTTTTTTTTTTTTTTTTTTCCCTTTTTTTTCCCCCTTTTTTTCCAAAAAAGAAACCCCCCCCGGGTTTTTTTTCCCAATTTTTTTTTTGGGGGGAAAAAAAAGGGGCTTTTTTTTTTTTTTTCCCCCCAATTTTTTAAACCCTTTTTTTTTTTCCCCCCTTTCCCTTTTTAAGGGAAAAAAACGAAATCCCCAAGGGGGGCCCTTTTAAAAAAAGGGGGTTTTTTTGGCCAAAAAAAAATTTCCCCCCCCGGGGACGGGGGTTTTTTTTAAAAACCCCTTTAAAAACCCCTTAAAAATTTTTTGGAAAAATTTTAAAATTTTTTTTTTTGGGGGGGGGAAAGGGTTTTTTTTTTTTCCCCCCCCCAATTTTTGGAACCCTTTTTTTTAAAAAAAGGGTTTTTTTTTTTGGGGTTTTTAATTATTAAACCCCCCTTTTAATTTTTTTTAAAAATTTTTTCCCCCAAATTTTTTGGGCCTTTTTTTTTTTTTTTTTTTTTTCCGGGAAAACCCAAAAAAAAAGGGGGTTTTTTTTTTTTTTTTGGTTTTTTCCCGGGAAATTTTTTTAAAAAAATTTTTTTGGGTTTCCCCCTTTCAAAAAAAAGGGGGGGGGTTTTTTTCCCAAAGGTTTTTTTTTTTTGGTTTTTTTTAAAAAAATAAATTTTTCCAAACAAAAAAGGGTTTTAAATTTTAAAAAAAAAAATTTCCCAGTTTTTTTTAAAAGGTTAAAAAAATTTTTTTAAAATTTTTTTTTGGAAAATTAAAGGGGGAAAAGGGGGGGAAAAATTTCCTTTTTAAAAAGGGAACCCAAATTCCTTTTTTTCGGGGGAAAAAATTTTTGGCCCTTTTTTTTTTTAAAATTTTTTAAACCCCAAAAAAAATTTTTTTAAAAATTTCCTTTTGTTTTTCAAATTGGTTTTAAAATTTTTCATTTTTTTGGGGTTTTAAATTTCCCCCTTTTTAAAAAAGGCCCCAAAAAAAAAAAAAATTTTTTCCTTTTTTTTTTGTTTTTTAAAATTTTTTTTTTAAAATTTTTTTTCCCCCCAAAAAAAATTTTTTCCCCCCAAACCCGGTTTTTCGGGGAAAACCTTTTTTTTTTTTTTTTTTCCCCCCCCTTTTTCCTTTTTTTTTTTCCCCCCCCCAAAACCCCCTTTCCCCCCCCCTTTTTTTTAAAAACCCCCCTTTTTTTTTCCCGAATTTTTTTAAAAACCCCCCCTTTTAAAAAGGGGGGGGGTTTCCCCCCCCCGGGGGGGTTTAAAAACCCGGGGAAAACCCCCCCAAAAAATTTAAAGGGGAAAAAAAATTTTTTTTTTAAAAAGGGGGGGGGTTTTTTTTTTTGGGGCAAAAAAGGGGGGTTTGGGGGGTTTTTGGTTTTTTTTTTCCCCCCCTTTTTTTTCCCCTTTGGTTTTTTTTTTTTTTTTTTAATTTTGGTTTTTTTTTTTTTCCCCCAAAAAAGGGGTTTTTTTTTTTTAATTTTTTTAAAAAAAAAATTTTTTTTAAAAATTTGTTTTTTTTTTTTTTCCCCAAATTTTTTTCCCCCTTTTTTTTAAAACCCCCCTTTTTTTTTTTTAAAAATTTGGGAAAAAATTTTTTTAAAAAAGGAAAAAATTTTTTTTAAAAACGAAATTTAAAAATTTTGGGAAAATTTTAAAAAAAAAATTTTTTTCCCCCCAAAAAATTTTTTTTTTTCCAAAAAAAAATTTTTTTTTTTTCCCACTTTAAAAACCCCCAAAATTTTTTTAAAAAAAAAAAAAAACCCCCCCTTTTTTTAAAAAAAAACCCCAAACCCCCCTTTTTGGGGGTTAAAAAAACCCCAAAAATTTTTTCCCGGAAAAATTCCAAAAAAAACCCCCAAAAAAAAAGGGAAAAAACCCTTAAAAACCTAAAAACCCCAAATTCCCCCCAAAAAGGGGCCCCCCAAAATTTCCCCCCCCCCCCAAAAAAAACCCCCCCAAAAAAAAGGATTTGGAAAAAAAAAAAAACCCCCCCCCTTTTCCCAAACCCAACCCAAAAGGGGGTTTTTGTTTTTTGGGGGGGAAGGGGGGGAAAAAAAACCCCGGGGAAAATTGGGTTTTTTGGGGGGCCCCCCCCCCCCTTAAAAATTTTCCCGGGGGAAATTTTTTCTAAAAAGGGGGGGGTTTTTTGGGGGGAAAAATTAAAAAAAAAAAATTTTAAATTTCCCCCAACCCCCCCCCCCAAAAAAAACCCGGGGAAAATTTTTTAAAAAAAAAAATTTTTGGGAAAAATTTTTAAAAAAAGGGGTTTTTTTTAAAAATTTTTGGTTTTCCAAAAAAAAGGGAAAAAAAAAAAAAAACCCAAAAAAAAAAATTTTTTTTAAAAAAAAAAAAAAAGGGGGAAAACCTTTTTTAAAAAAGGGGGTTTTTTAAAAAATTAAAATTTTTAAAAAATTTTTTTTCCCCAAAGGGCCCCTTTTTTTTTGGGGGGGGAAACCCCAAAAATTTGGGTTTTTCCCCGGGGGGGGCCCCCAAAAACCCCTTTTAATTTTTCCCCTTTCCCAAACCCCCGGGGAAAACCCCTTAAAATTGGGGGGTTTTTTGGGGGGGGCCCCCCCGGGGGGGAATTTAAAAAGGGCCGGCCCACCCCCCCTTTTTTTTGGGGGGAAAAACCCCCCCGGGGGGGGGGGGGGGGGGGGGTTTTTTTTTTTTTTAAAAAAGGGCCCCGGGTTTTAAAAAAGGGGGGGCCCTTTTAAAAAAAGGGGGGGGCCCCGGGTCAAATTTTTGGGGGGGAAACCCCCTTTTTTGGGGGGGGGCCCCCCCCCCCCCCGGGGGGGCCCGAAAAAGGGGAAAAGGGGGGGAAAATCACCGGGGGAAAATTTTTTGGGCCCCCTTTGGGAAAAAAAACCCCCCCCAAACCCCCCCTTTTGGGGAAAAAATTTCCCCCCCCAAAAAAAAAAAAGGGAAAAAAAATTCCCCCCCAAAAAAAGGGGCCCGGGGGGGGTTTTCCCCGGGGAAAAAAATTTTTTTTTTAAAAAAAGGGAAAAGGGAAAAACCCCCAAAAAAAATTTTTTTGGGGGGTTTCCCCCCCCCGGGGGGCAAACCCTTTTTTTTTGGGGTTTCCCGGGCCCCCCAAAAAAAAAATTGGGTTAAAAAAAATTTTTTTTCCCCCGGGGTTTTTTAAAAAATTTTCCCAACCCTCGGGGTTTTTCCCCCCCCCCTTTTTTTAAAAAATTTTCCCTTTAAAATAAAAAGGGGGTTAAGGGGATTTTTTTTTCCCCAGCAAAAATTTTTTTCCCCCGGGGGGGAAAAAAATTTTGGCCCCCAAATTTAAAATTTTTTTTTGGGAAAAAAAACCGGGAAAAAAAAGGGGGAAAAAAAAAAAGGGGGGGGTTTTCCCAAAAAAACCCCCAAAAAATTTTTTTTTTTGGGGGCCCCCGGGGAAAAAAAATTTTAACTTTTTTCCCAAAAAGGGGGGCCCCCCAAAAAAAAAGGGGGGTTTTGGGGGGGCCCTTGGGGGAAAAGGGGGGGGAAAAAAAAAATTTTTTTTCCCCCCCTTTCCCCCAAAAAAAAAAATTTTTTTAAAATTTTTGGGGGAAAAAAAAAGGGGGGGGTTAAAAAGGGTTTCCTTTTTCCCCCCCAAAAAATTTTTTTTTAAAAAGCCCAAACCCCTTTTAAAAAAAAAAAAAAAGGGGGGGAAAACCCCTTGGGTTTTTGCCTTTTTTTTTAAAAAAAATTTTTTTTTGGGTTTTTGCCCCCAAAACGTTTCCAAACCGGCCCCCCGGGTAATTTTTTTTTTTTCCCCCCCAAACCCCTTTTTTTAAAAAAAATTTTTTTTTTTTTTTTTTCCCCCCCTTTTTTAAAAACCCTTTTTTTCCCCCCCCCCTTTTATTTTAAAAAATTTTTTTTAAAAAGGGGTGGAAAAACCCCGGGTTAAGTGGAGGTTTTCCCCGGGGAAAACCCCCCCTTTTTTTTTGGGGGGGAAATTTTTTTTCCCCCCCAAAAGGCCCCCCAAAAAAACCCCCTTTTTAAAACCCCCCCAAATTTTAAAAATTTTTTTAATTTTTTTTTTTTTTTAAAAAGGGAAATTTAATTTTACCCCCCTTCCCAAACCAAAAGGGGGGCCCCCCCCCAAAAATTTTTTTTAAAAAAAAGGGAAAAAAAAGTTTTTAAAAAAAAAAAAACCCCCCCAAAAGGGAAAAAAGGGGGGCCCAAAAGGGGGGGAAAAAATTTTCCTTTTAAAAAAAAAAAGGTTTTCTTTTTTAAAAAAACCCCAAAAAAATTTTTCCTTTTCCCAAGAAAAAACCCGGGGTTTCCCCCTTTTTTGGGCCTTTTTTCCCCCCAAAAAAAATTTTTTTCCCCTTTGGGAAGGGCCACCCCCCAAAATTTTTTTTCCCCCCTTTTTTCCCCCCCCAATTTTCAAATTTTTTTTCCCCCCCCCTTTAAAAAAAATTTTTTCCCGGGGTTTTTTAAAATTTTCCGGGGAAATTTTTTTCCCCCTTTTTTTTTTCCCTTTCCCCCCCCCCCCCCTTTTTTTAAAGTTTTAAATTTTTCCCCGGGGTTTTTTTTTCCCCAAAATTTTTTTTTGGGCGAAAAAAAAACCCCCCCTTTTTTTTGGGGCCCCAAAAAAATTTATAACCCCTTTTTTTTCCCCCCCCCCCCCTTTTTCCCCCCTTTTTAAAAAATAAAAGGTTTTTTTTGGGGGGCCCTTTTAAAAGGGAAAAAATTTTTTTTTTCCCCCCAAAAAAGGGGGGGCCCCCAAAAAAAATTTTTTTGGTTTTTTTTTCCTTTTTGGAAAATTTTAAAACCCAGAAAAAAATTTTTTTTAAAAAAATTTTTTGGGCCCCCCAAAAGGAAAGGGGGGAAATTTTTTTCCCCCCTTTTTTTGGGGGAAACCCCTTTTTTTTTGGGGGGTTTCCCAAATTTTTTTGGGGGCCCCCAAAAATTTAAGGGCCTTTTTTAAAACCAAAATTTTTTTCCCCTTTTAAAATTTTTTTTGGGTTTTTTTAAAAATTTTTTTTCCCTTTTTTGGGGAAAAAAGGCCCAAAACCAGGGGGTTTTCCCCAAAATTTTTTTTTCCCTTTTCGGAAAAAAAAGGGGGGGTTTTTTTTAAAAAAAAATTTTTTTTTGGGTTTTTTTAAAAATTGGGGGAAAACTATTTTTGGGGGTTTAAACTTTTGGGGTTTGGAATTAAGGAAAAAAATTTTTCCCCAAAAAAAAAATTTTTTTAAATTTTTCATAAATTAAACAAAAAAATTTCCCAATTTTTAAAAGGGGAGGGGTTTTTAAAATTTTAAATTTTTTAAAAAAAGGGAAAAAGTTTTGGGGAAACCTTGGGGAAAAAAAGGGGAAAAACCCCCCTTTTTTTTTAAAAAAATTTTTCCCTTTTTTGTTTTAAAAAATTTTTTTTAAATTTCCCCCAAAAACCCCAAAAAAAAAGGGGCCAAAATTTTGGTTTTTCAAATTGGTTTTAAAATTTTTCATTTTTTTTGGGGTTTTAAATTTCCCCCTTTTTAAAAAAGGCCCCAAAAAAAAATTAAAAATTTTTTCCTTTTTTTTTTGTTTTTTAAAATTTTTTTTTTTAAAATTTTTTTTCCCCCCAAAAAAAATTTTTTCCCCCCAAACCCGGTTTTTCGGGGAAAACCTTTTTTTTTTTTTTTTTTCCCCCCCCTTTTTCCTTTTTTTTTTTCCCCCCCCCAAAACCCCCTTTCCCCCCCCCTTTTTTTTAAAAACCCCCCTTTTTTTTTCCCGAATTTTTTTAAAAACCCCCCCTTTTAAAAAGGGGGGGGGTTTCCCCCCCCCGGGGGGGTTTAAAAACCCGGGGAAAACCCCCCCAAAAAATTTAAAGGGGAAAAAAAATTTTTTTTTTAAAAAGGGGGGGGGTTTTTTTTTTTGGGGCAAAAAAGGGGGGTTTGGGGGGTTTTTGGTTTTTTTTTTCCCCCCCTTTTTTTTCCCCTTTGGTTTTTTTTTTTTTTTTTTAATTTTGGTTTTTTTTTTTTTCCCCCAAAAAAGGGGTTTTTTTTTTTTAATTTTTTTAAAAAAAAAATTTTTTTTAAAAATTTGTTTTTTTTTTTTTAAAAACCAAATTTTTTTCCCCCTTTTTTTTAAAACCCCCCTTTTTTTTTTTTAAAAATTTGGGAAAAAATTTTTTTAAAAAAGGAAAAAATTTTTTTTAAAAACGAAATTTAAAAATTTTGGGAAAATTTTAAAAAAAAAATTTTTTTCCCCCCAAAAAATTTTTTTTTTTCCAAAAAAAAATTTTTTTTTTTTCCCACTTTAAAAACCCCCAAAATTTTTTTAAAAAAAAAAAAAAACCCCCCCTTTTTTTAAAAAAAAACCCCAAACCCCCCTTTTTGGGGGTTAAAAAAACCCCAAAAATTTTTTCCCGGAAAAATTCCAAAAAAAACCCCCAAAAAAAAAGGGAAAAAACCCTTAAAAACCTAAAAACCCCAAATTCCCCCCAAAAAGGGGCCCCCCAAAATTTCCCCCCCCCCCCAAAAAAAACCCCCCCAAAAAAAAGGATTTGGAAAAAAACCCCCCCGGGCCCCCCCCCAAAATTCCAACCAAAAAAAAATTTTTTTTTTTAAAAAAGGGGGGGGGGTTGGGGGCCTAAAAAAAAATAAGGGTTTTTGGGGAAACCCCCCCCAAACCTTTTAAAATTTTCCCAAGGGGGTTTTTTAAAAAAAAGGGTTTTTTGGGGAAATGGAAAAAACTTTGAAAAAATTTTCGTTTTTAAAAACCCCCCCCCCCCTTTTTAAATTTTTAAAAAAAAAAAATTTTTTAAAAAAAAAAAACCCGGGGAAAAAAAAAAAAAAATTTTTAAAATTTTTAAAGAAAACCCCGGGGGGTTTTTTAAAACCCGGGTTTTAAAATAAAAAAACCGAAAAAAAAAAAAATTTTTTTGTCCCCACAGCCCCGGTAAAAAAACGTAGGCCTACGCTTGTCCCCAGAAACAGCTTTTATAACTGTATATATATATATATATAGAATTTGAAGTAAATGGCCATATCACTGGCAGAATAAGAAAAATATCCCACCTCATTTTCAAGCAATAGATCTTAAATCAGCTAAACTGAAAAATATGTAATAATGAGAAGAATTTACTTCTAAATCTGATAAAAAAAACATGCGAAGAAATGAAAACAGAATTACATTGTAATTTACTACTAGAATAAAAAAATAATTCACCTAATCCAGTGTAATAAAAGAAGCAAGGTTATCTGATAATATTTATCAGTTTACATGTTTCATCAGTTTTTGCTAACTGTGCAATATTCACAATATCCAAATAATCCAATGTTGCCGAAAAATATATAGAACTTTATATGACCCTTAAGCCGATACTTTAGTTATGTCAATAGGCAAGGAATATCATACATCGCGTTCAGTAATCAAAATCAATAGCTGTCAAATTCCAGGGCTAACGAAACGTTTACAAAATTATTCTGAAGATCTCGTGACTTGACTATGCTTCTGAGATAACATGGAAACAACAGTAAAACAAAAATAATCAAAGGCAGCAAATTATGTTGAAACTGATACATAAGTATTAAGTAATAAATGTTTTAGTCGAATTGCTCCTTCCGGAAGATAAACTTTGCAAGAATGAGCAGGCTTCAGAGAACGAACTGCAACACCCATGTTAAGCAGAATATTCTTATTTTTCAGTGTTCTTCACTCCTATATGCCCAAAAATCCAATGATGACATTTCTCTCTACTCAACCATTTTCTTAATTTCTTAGTAGGACATTCAGTTTCTTTCTTTCCTTAAAATCGTCATTTAAGCATTTCTTTAAAGATTGAGTTTCTAAGGCATAGGACACCAATAGGCCTACAGTTCCTGTGACTGTCTTTATTATAGTTACAAGTGTTCTCTATTCCTGCCCCGCATAAAACACTTCGAATTTGTTTCATGATGTTCTAACTGACTTTACTAGCTTTCTACATACTAACATTTCAAAAGCTTCCATCCTCGTTACGTTCCAATTAAACTTTCACTAAATTCATAAAGTTAATTTCATCTTCAATTATGCTCTGAGCATCTCCTTTCACTTCTAAAATGACCTTTGCCTATTCCTTCTTTTCATCTCAGCACTGCATTCGCTTTTGACTGTCAAACTGTTGGACTCACTCCTGATTTTAATCACTGGTTTTCTTTTTGCATCTTCACAATTATTTGCTAATCCAGCATAGCAGATTAAAATTTAAACATTGGAAACAACTTTTTAACTAGTATTTTTCTTCGTTCGAGTAAATTATATTTAAAAGAGCATTTGAAAGAGTTCCAGAAATGTTTCTTTCTGGGGGTGTTCATAGTAGTGATAATAACAATGACCAAGGAAGGTTTTTAATTTAAAACCAGTTCCACAGCTTAAAAAGAAAATTATTTACGTCAGCGTTGTTGCCGAATTAGCTGCGAACCGATGTTCGTTATATCAACTTGGTTTCGTATTTGCACATGTAAGATTCTGCTCCAGAGTAAATTTTTGCTTTATGATATATATCACACTTGCATGGTTTCTCTCCAGTGTGGATTCTTAAATGGTATTTCAGTTTATCTTTATGTACAAAAGTTTTCTCACAGACATCACAAATGTAAGGTTTTTTCCAGTGTGGGTTCTCGTGTGGTCTGTCAGTGTGGCTTTCAGTGCAAATGCTTTACCACATATGTGACACTTGTATGGTTTTTCTCCTGTGTGAGTTCTTTCATGTTGTTCCACAGTGGATTTCCGTGCAAATGTCTTAGCACAAAAAATGCACAGGTATGGCTTCTCTCCCGTGTGTGTTCTTGAATGCAGACAAAGACTACTGCGGAATAAAGACATTTTGCTGCACAAATTGCATAGGCATGGTTTTACTTCAGCGTGAATTCTTGTGTGTTTATCCAGAGTACATTTATGTGCAAATACTTTATAACATAAACTGCAAAGATATGGCTTTTCCCCAGTGTGGACTTTGCTGTGTTGCCTGAGATAAACTTTCTGTGCAAAGGCTTTCTTGCATAAATTGCAGTTATACGGTTTTGCTCCAGTGTGAATTCTGCTGTGCTTTCTGAGATCGGTTTGCAGCACAAAAGCTTTCTCACATAAATTGCAATTATATGGTTTTTTTCCAGTATGAAGTCTGCTGTGCTTGTTGAGATTAGATTTCTCTGCAAATTGTTTTTCACATAAATTGCATTTGTATGGTTTTTCTCCAGTGTGTGTTCTTGAATGCTGACGAAGATAATAATTTGATGAAAACATTTTGTTGCATAAATTGCATAGGTATGGTTTTTCTCCAGTGTGGGTTCTTGTGTGGTTTGTCATCCTAGATTTATCTGCAAATGCATTGTCACATATTTTGCAAAGATATGGTTTTTCTCCAGTATGGATTCTGCTGTGCCTTCTGAGATGGTCTTTCTTGGCAAAGGCCTTCGCGCAAGAATTGCAATTATACGGTTTTTCTCCCGTGTGTGTATGTCTGTGGCGTTCTAGGTTGCTTCGAGATCTAAATGATTTTTGACATATATCACACTTGTACGGTTTATATTCTTTGTGTGTTCTTAAATGCTGATAGAGATGATTAAGGCATGAAAAGGTGTTGCTGCATATATTGCACTTTTGTGGTTTTTCTTCTGTGTGGGTTCTAGTATGGTCTATCAGTGTAGATTTCTGTATAAAGGTTTCCTCACATAAACTGCACTTGAAGAGTTTTTCTCCAACATTGTTTCTTGAATGCACATGAAGACGATTATTTTGTGAAAACATTTTTATCAACTAAATTCTATTTGTAAGGATTGTCTACCATCTATGCACAAGCATTTGAGTTATAGTCTGCACGGCTTTTCCGAATTTTTAGGTAAGAGCTTGTCGTCATCAATCTCCACCATCTTGTGCTTCACTAAAATCATCACACCAAATAGTAGTCTACTGGTAATCAAACTGATACTATTTTGGTAAATGTGCATTTTATCATGTTTTATTGATAATGGAGGTAGACGTGTATTTTAACATATTTTATTATTTCAATGATTTGCATGATAACTGTTATGAATCCAGGTTCTATAAAAGCAGGATTCTTTCATCAATCCCACTTCTATTTAGCAAGAATGTTTTTCGTCAATTGGACCAACCCTGAAACCAATGAAATGGCGGACCTGTGTCGGGAGCACCTCTAGCCTAAGTAGGCTAGTTACCGTGAACCGGTGCTATATAAATGTTATAGATGACCTGAAAATCTATATAAGTTTTAAATTATTCTACTGGAGAGGATAGCAGTTAATAAAGAATTAATTAGGCTACCTCAAGTAGGCCTACACGACTTCACATTAAATGGAATAAGTTCTACATGAAGTTTCCTTCCAGCGTTGTCTTCTTTATATTCCACGTTTGCTGCAATTTTAATCCAGATCTGATAATGTGCGTGGCCATTATGATTTGCAAAATTATTTGAAATTAATCTAGTTTTGGTGCAGTGGAAGCCTCTGACACCTAGCCTAAGGTGCCGTGTTGCTTTGCGACTAAGTTTGTCACCTCTGAAATTTATGCTCTGTGCTAACGTATGATCAAACGATGACGTCACTAATACCAGAAAAATCGTGCATGGAGATCCTTCTTCATAGAAATCGATGGTACAAGGTGAGTTTTAAAAAATACCGTTAACAAATTCAATTTTAATTGTACGTTAGATAATCAGACAGTTTGAAAGACCGGTAAACCCGTAGTTTAGGTTGGTAAATTATTTTATATCGTCGAATTAAAATGGAAGCGGGATTGATGAAAAAAATTGTTTCCCGAAATGGAAGTGGGGTTGATGAAACCATTTCTGTGTTTAAATACAAGTTGGATTGATCGAAATAATTTTTACCGTAAATAGAAGCTGGATTACCGAAACTAAGTTTTTGCTGCAATAGAAGTTGTATTGATAAAATAATTGTTTCCGTAAGTAGAAGCTGGACCCATGAGAATAATTATTTGCTTAAATGAAAGTTCCGTTGATGAAAAATATTTTTTGGGTTAAATAGAAGTTGGGTCATTTTTTTCATGAAATGGAAGCTGGATTGATGAAAAATATTTCTATATGAAATGGAAGCGGGAATGATGATAGTTATCATGGACATTAGTAATCTGCTTACTTACCAGAGTGAAGTTCGGCATTGAAGACATTCAAATAATTTACCAACCTAAACTACGGGATTACCCAAAGGCCTATCAACTATTTTATCGTTTTCAGTAGGCCCTAGAATTTCCTCTTCATTTTCTGTGGAACGTTTCGAAACGTGAAAGGGTCCAACATGCACCGTTTAGCTATAAGCATTTGAATTCAACCGTTGACAAGAAGCAAGTAAATCAGTATCCTTTATTTGCATCTGAGAAGCAAACATGCATTGCATTGCATATTACATCAATCACATAGGCTACAGCCGCTACATAATTGAAATACACTATAACAGAAGCAGATTTTATAGATATACCTGCACAGATTAACCAAAGATAGGCCTTCATCAATTAGTAAAACTACTTTCAGCTCTTTCCAGAGCTGCGTTAATGCGTGTAGTATCATGAGAGGTAAGAAATAGGCCTACAGGGGACCAGGATGATAGTGCAAATACGAGTCTGAGAGCAACCTAATAAATATTGACTTAACAAAAGTGACATAAGCTACCGTTTCAAAAGAGTGACAGCTTATAAAAAATCAAGAGTCAAAAATGTATTTTATTTCATTATTTATAATTGATCGCGGTTCTGAATAATCTCCTAATCTGTGACTTGAGCACAAATGGATATTACATCGCTATTGCTTTGTTAGGAATAAATAATATATCATCATCATCACGGTCTATGGGCTCAGTGTCCGTTGGTGTCAATCGCATGTTTCACCATCCATCTCCATTTCTCTCTCTGTCTCTCTGTCTCTCTCTGTCTCTCTCTGTCTCTCTCTATCTGTCTGTCTGACTGTCTGTCTCTGTCTGTCTGTCTGTCTCTGTCTCTGTCTCTGTCTCTGTCTGTCTGTCTCTGTCTCTGTCTCTGTCTCTGTCTCTGTCTCTGTCTCTGTCTCTGTCTCTGTCTCTCTCTCTCTCTCTCTCTCTCTCTCTCTCTCTCTCTATATATATATATATATATATATATATATATATATATATATATATATATATATTTTATATATAATATGTAGGCCTAGCTATATTCTGTCGCTCTTTCGACGTGGTAATTTTCCTGTCGCCTTCTTCTTGATTGTTCTGTTATTTTTCACTCTTTTGCTATGTGATTCCTTCTTCATGCCACTCCTATGATAGCCTACTAACCAGATTCTGAGGCGTTCGATCGAGCACCCAAGCTG
Organism: Aporrectodea caliginosa; assembly: GCA_020284085.1. NCBI lineage: Eukaryota > Metazoa > Annelida > Clitellata > Crassiclitellata > Lumbricidae > Aporrectodea > Aporrectodea caliginosa. The sequence continues at coordinate 129,232 of JACEVL010000929.1, forward strand.
ACATCTGCTGAACAGGGAATTATACATCCTTCTTCTACGAGAACCATTTCAAGACATTCACTATAAATGGATTAATAGCAATCCATATTTGAAGTTTCAATTCTTATGAGTTTGTACATTGTGGCGTCTGACTTGTTATTCAGTTCTATAGAATGCGTCAATGACTTACGATTGGACAAGGCAACAGGAACTATGAGAATGACTATGTTGTCGACAATAACAACAAAAGCAACAAAAATAATAGAAGTAGTAATAGGCTAATAATAACAATAAGAAACAATAGGCTGTAATAACAATAGGCTATATTAATTGCTGTCTGCCTTCGCCTCGGGGCATGTATCCGATGGGCATAACCGAAACTTGATGTTTTAGTCTAAGTCTTAAAAAATCGGCCCATTGGTCGCAGTGACCGGTTGATTCTTAACTGTCCTTCTGCTGAAAGAATAATTATTGTCAATATCATAACTCGATCGTGCTTTGAAAATTCATAGCGCTATGTACACGAATTTACGATCTATGCCTTTTAAAACCGGTTTGTAATTGGTTAGCGCTGCATCATTTTATTATGTTTCCATAATATGTTGCTCATCTCTGAGTTTTCTAAACTTGCCGTAAATTCAGAAGCGTATGGCTGTTCTTGACGGACTATTCTGTAACTTCGTTGGTTCTAAGACAGGAAAAGTAACAGAAGCCTACATGGTCCATCATATTTTTATGCATTTATTAAAAAAATATATGTAGCGCTTTGTGTATCAACAAAACGATGTCAAATGTCAATAAGTATATCCTGGGACTATTCAGTAATAATAATCCCAGGTATATCACAGTTAACAATTAGCTGCAGCAAACATTGCTCGGATAACATGAAAAAGTCACCAGTGGGCGATTCGCGCACTCACGCAGAACCAACCAACAGCATCTCAACAGTTGACAGATTACAACAAATTCTGAGTTCCTGAAGTTCGTACGTGTTGAATCTAGAATCAGTATGATTGACAGCAATGTTATCTGCCGCCAATATATCTAAAGGTTGTCTCTTTTGGAATTAGTTTGATTTTCGCCTAATGTAAATTTTGAAAGTACTTGCGCACTCATTTGAACACATGTGTGCAATGACTAATTCAGACAGCAGACTAATAAATAAATTTATATTAATTGTGTCAGATGGAATTGTCTTTGTAAGTCTTGTAACTGACCGTAAAAATGTCTTTCATTTTGCGATTATAATTAACTTTTATTTTGTTAGGTTTGACAAACGATTCAAAACTGCACGGAAAATAGAAGGTGCTATTTTTTAATGGGTGAAGTTAATATTAGGTGAACTTGATGAGCACTGGCAAGGTTTTTATGTGACTCCAATCTCAGGTAACTTGCAAGGGGCTCAGCGTTTTCGATCATAGAGTGGAAAATTATACTCAGACAGCCTCAGAAATCCTCCTAATCACTGGTGATGTCGGAAAGCATTTCCTCAAAGCGCCCATTAGGAAATGCCTTCGAAACTGCAACACAAGATAAGATAGGTAGTTCCCAGCTATGTCAGAAATCATTTGTGCTGGATACTCATACAAACGAAAACAAGAAAAGCCGTTCCAAACAGAAGACATACGAATGCGAGTTATGTAAGAGAATATTTGAGTACACCAGTCATCTGAAGAGGCACATGAGAACTCATACTGGAGAGAAACCATACCACTGCCAAGTATGTCAAAAACGCTTTATCTGCTCTTCCAGTCTAAAATCTCACGTAAGAATTCATATCGGAGTGAAACCATACCAGTGCCAGTTATGCAAGTTTAAAACTAATAATAAAAGTTCTCTAAAGAAGCATATAAGAACACATTATGTTGAGAAACCTTACCTTTGCAAGGCCTGTCAGAAAACATTCTCAAGCTCTTCATATCTGAGGCAACACGAAAACAACCACTCTAGAGAAAAACCTTACCTTTGTAAGGTATGTCAGAAAACATTTTCAAGAGCCTCACATCTGAGACTGCATGAAAAAAGTCACTCTGGAGAGAAACCGTACTTTTGCAAAGTATGTTCTAAAACATTCTCATGCACTTCAAATCTGAGAAATCATGAAAAAGTTCACTCTGGAGAGAAACCATACCTTTGCAAGGTATGTCAAAAAACATTCTCATGGACTTCAAACCTGAGAAGTCATGAAAAAGTTCACTCTGGAGAGAAACCATACCTTTGCAGAGTATGTCAGAAAACATTTTCATGCACTTCACATCTAAAAAAACACGAAAAAGCCCACTCTGGAGATAAACCATACCTTTGCAAGGTATGTCAGAAAACATTTGCAAGACCTTCACATCTAAGACTGCATGAAAAAAGTCACTCCGGAGAGAAACTGTACTTTTGCAAGACATGTCAGAAAACTTTTTCCGGCCCTTCAGGTCTGAGAAGGCATGAAAAATTCACTCAGGGGATAAACCATACCTTTGCAAGGTATGTCAAAAAACATTCTCGCGCGCTGAAATTCTGAGAAGTTATGAAAACATTCACTCTGGAGAGAAACCATACCTTTGCAAGGTATGTCAAAAAACATTTTCATGCACTTCATATCTCAGAAAACATATTAAAAACCACTCTGGACATAAACCATACCTTTGCAAGGTATGTCAAAAGGCATTCTCAAGACTTTCACATCTGAGACTGCATGAAAAGTTCACTGGAGAGAAACCATACTCTTGAAGTAAATGCCAGAAAACTTTCTCATGCACTTCAAGTCTGAGAAGTCATGAAAACATTCACTCCGGAGAGAAACCATACCTTTGCAAGATATGTCAGAAAACATTTTCATGCACTTCACATCTGCGAAAACACGAAAAAGCCCACTCCGGAGATAAACCATACCTTTGCAAGGTATGTCAGATTGTCAGTAAACATTTTCAAGAACCTCACATCTAAGACTACGTGAAAGAAGTCACTCTGGAGAGAAGCCATACCTTTGTAAGGTATGTCAGAAAACATTCTCATGCACTTCAAGTCTGAGAAGTCATGAAAAAATTTACTCTGGAGAGAAACCATACCCTTGCAAGGTATGTCAGAAGACATTTTCACGTACTTGGCATCTGAGACGACACGAAAAAAACCACTCTGGAGAGAAGCCATTCTATTGCAGTTTGCAAGGTATGTCAGAAAACATTCTCAAGGCCTTCACATCTGAGCTTGTACAAAAGAATCCACTCTGGAGAGAAACCATGCCTTTGCGAGGCATGTCAGAAAGTATTCAGAATATACTTACATACAAGAATATACTTACTTACTTTTCTGACACGACAAAAAAATATTGGTAGGAGATGAAGATTCAAACATACGGAACATTTTGCGCCTATAAAAAAGTATTAGATTTAAAAAAATGAAAGTAGGCCTAACAAGGAATGAGAGCAAGCTTGGAATGTAATAAATTACTATAATAATTATTTTCCTTTGTATTCGCTGTCTTTTGTTGTAGGCCTACAGTTAATACTTTGGTAATATTATTGTTGAGATATGAGTAACTTGAAACAGAATTTCAAATATATATAATTTTTTTAATTTTAATCAGTTTAGTTTAATCACTTTTCTGACATATGGAATGATGAAAGTTGTCTCACGTGGCCAGTGATTGTTACAAAAACTGTAGATTCAATGCTGCAAAGTAACATTCCCAGTTTTCAAGGTGGAGAAAGCATACTGGATTATTACAAAAATATTGAGCAAATGAAATGTACGGAACATGTTTATTCGACGACAATAACCTGAGTCTCAACTACAGACAGTTTCACCGGATACTGAAAAATGAGACACTTTACAAGGGCAACTGACAAAAAGTAATAATCTGAAAGACCTGAAGTGTTGCATAGTGACCGATGAAAATTGTCGGTCCAACGAAGCAGAAAACGGAAGTGTTGAGTTACTCAGTAGCATAGCCTACGTATGAATGAATTCATGCTAATCAATTTATATATTAAAAGTAACGAGCTTTAATTGCAGTCAAAACTGAATGTTCATGGTTTATTACTCTTGGACCTGTTGGTCACGTTTTAGACGTTATAGGGATAATTTGAGTTCGATTAACTGTATGTTTAATTACGCACCTCAACAGTGTTGAGCAATTTTATTTTGCCTTGATGATATACCTACTTTCCTTGAGCAAGGAATGTTTTTTCCTCTGTTTAAATTGTTTTTCATTGTATTTCACTCACTCGCAATGAGATTTTTCGTTGCCTTGTTATTGTTATTTTTATTCCCTTATATTATAAGGGAATAAAAATAACAATTATAAGGCTTATAATCTTACATAGCCTAGTGAACTAAGAATATTCCTGTTTGACTAAACACACTTTCAAACTTATTAAACATGTAGGATATTTGCATATATGGAACACTTTAAATTTCATTACGGATTGTGTTTGTGTCAAAGTAGACACTTCAGCTACACTGAGGTCAGTTATTTTGGTGTTGGTCTAATGATAATTTTTTACATGATCAAGGATCATGCTTGATTTGTTTGCTCTTTGCTCTCTAAAAACTTATTATAGGCAAACTCTCACGCTGTTACTATAGTTTAATACACTCCCACAGTATTAACGATAATTAATTTAACGCGTAGCCTATATGCCGTATAATCAACAGTCATTCGTCTTTCACATCTTCAGTCGGTCCTAAATGCAGCTGCCAGATTAATAGCACGCCTACCACGGTACTCTCACATTTCTACCTTCATGTTTGAACAACTGCACTGGCTTCCTCTCTATGCTCGCATTAAATTCAAAATCCTCATATTTTTAGTCTTCGAGGCACAAAGGGGTCTTGCCCCAAACTGTTTAGCTGATGTATTACTCCGGCCTCTTTCAGCCTCCTCCCATCGACCACTACGCTCATCAACAGACTTGAGCTTCTAGTACCTCATTCTAGAACAGCAATGGCTCAGTCCCGGTCCTATACCTCAATTGGTCCCTCTCTTTGGAATGTGCTGTCTCCTACTCGCTCTCGAATTCTAGCTAGTAACCTCTCTTCCACCTTTGCTTTTCTCAAAACCTTTTCCTTCTCTTGTGGCCTTGCTCAATAGGAGCGCCTCTGAATGGTTCACCCTAGGAGAGGCACTTTATAAATAATACAATACAATACAATACAATACAATACAATAGTGATGGTCAGTGTTATTTAAGTTTCAGTTTAGCCTAATTTTCACAGTTTTATTTTAGTTTTGTTTTAACTTTCCAGTTTGATTTTAGCTACGATTTTCAAATCTTTTCAGTTTTAGTTTTAGTTTCAGTGTTCAGAACTTTTCAGTTATAATTTATTTATGTAAATATTCAGCAGAAGCAATATATGTCATTTTTAAAATTATGATAAACAATTATTCATTTCGATTACCAAGAACTGATCGTATTAAATTCAGGCTTTCATTCTATATAGCTGCAGGTGGAAGCACTCGCAAATAACCGTTGTAGACATGTCCGCAATTATTCGGTTCGTGCGCAACAGAGCAAAAATTAATTCAGTTTTCAACTGTCAAGTTTAGTTGTAGTTCTAGTTTTGTACTTTTCAGTTTAGATTTAGTTTTAGTTACAGTTTTCAAAACCTTTCAGTTTCAGTAGGCCTATAGTTTCAGTTAAGCTAATAATCGACCTATAGGCTAGTTACCGTTCGATAGAGGCGTTGCTAGGGTTGGCTAAGCAGAAAGCATGTTTCTTGAGCTGTTTCGCAAATTTAAACTTCGAGCATTCAGTGCAAAATAATTTTACGATCGCGGGGTAAACATCAGCATCATTAGGCTACTATTGATCACGTAACAGATAATTATATTATATTTTAGAGTCGTAAGCCCGACGTGCAGTTCTCTACATGCGTTCTCTACGTTTTGGCGGCATTAGGCCTAAGTACTTATTCTTCGCGATTTTTGTTGTAAGCTCCGAACATCTGCGAAGGTTATGATATGTGCTAATTACTCGTAAAATAACTTGAAATTATTTGAGTAGGTTACGGAATGTTAGACCTTTCAGATTTATAGCTGCGAAGCTATTTTACGACTGAATGACATCTCTTGCACACGATGAAATCTCCTTGTTCACAGATATCGATGCTCGAACTATGTATGACGTCACTTTAATTAACGACATTCGACAAGGTAATCTTTCAAATTTACCGTTAAGACACCAAAGTTCGATAATAATTATGTGAGTTTCCGCAGATCTGTCAATTTTTTTCTTCTCAGTAGAATATCCTCGTTAATTATCAATGGAAAATTTATAAACTTGCGCACAGTGCTTTCTTTTTATCCATCTAGTTTAACTTACGGAAATCTTGTTTGTTTGTTTGTTTGAGCCACAGGCTAAAAAGTCAAATCTTGCGACGACTAATTCGATCACTTACAATCATTCAATCGTCCTGAAACTTGGCAGACAGACTCGCCCTCGCAGACACTTCATTCTGTAAAAATTTCAGCTCCCCAAAAAGGCTAGCTTATAGAATCGGGGAATAAACTGTTCGAATCGGGGACTCAACTTTTCCGGGTAAACCCGTAGTTTAGGTTGGTAAATTATTTTATATCGTTAAATAAAAATGGAAGCTGGATTAAGGAAAAAAATGGTTTCACTAACTGGAAGTGGGATTGATGAAACCATTTCTGTCTTTAAATAGAATTTGAATTGATAGAAATAATTTTTACCGAAAATAGAAGCTAGATTGATGAAACTAAGTTTTTGATGCAATAGAAGCTGGAATGACGAAAATAATTGTTTCCTTAAGTAGAAGCTGGACCCATGAGAATAGTTCTTTGCTTAAATAAAAGTTCCATTGATGAAAAAATATTTTTGGGTTAAATAGAAGTTGGATAATTTTTTTCACGAAATGGAAGCTGGATTGATTTAAAAAAATTCACGATGAAATGAAAGCGGGATTGATGATAGTTATCATGGACATAGGTAGACTGCTTACTTACCAACGTCAAGTACGGCATTGAAGACATTCAAATAATTTACCAACCTAAACTACGGGATTACCCTTTTCCGATACGCAGCGTTGCAATTGGCCGCAAAAAAACGGGCGCGCTGCCTGATTAAACGCACGCTATGCCGTAAAATGAACGCGGACTATATATTTGTAGAGGTAACTGCTTCATAAGACGCATTATAGGATACTAGATGGATATAGTAAAAAACTTTGTTTTTACGGGCTGTATTTTATTCTATAATAAAACTTCTTCAACCAATTCAGTCTTGGATGACAGAAACCAGATTACTTTAAGCCAATGAAAAACGGAGTTACTGCTCTTCAGAGCTCATCAGATAGTCACTCTGTAATACAGCGCAGCTATTTAGACAGCTATTTGGGCGTTGCGTTTGACTCAACCCTGTCTTTTCATCAACGCATTGGCTTTTTATGCATTTATATATTATCCACTACCACTTTTGTGATATCTTCAGAATTAGACCACATTCTGTGTCGGTCCTGATTTCTTTGGACGGTGTCCTGGTCTCCAGCCGTCTCTACTACTGCAACTCTCTTCTTTCTGGAATTTAGAAGGCTAACTCGATGCAACTTAAAATATTCCAAAACACCTATGTTTTCAAAAATATGAGAATAGGCCTATGTCACCGCTATGTAAATCACCACCACATTCGTTACCCATCGAAAAGTGAATAAGTTAACAGGCAGGGTTAACTGTGTACGAGACAACATTTCAGTAAAAAAATATGGCTTGAGCAATGTGCTCCGGGATTCAACTGGGTAAAAGTGTATTTTAAAGTATTTCATTATTCGTCCGTTGTAGCATTATTATATTTCATCAATACAACTTCTACTTTTAGCGAGAATCCTTTTCATCCATCCAGTTTCTTTTTAGGCAAGAATTCGTTTCATCAACCCAGCTTCTATTTAGGCAGGAATTATTTTTCCTCAATACAACTTCTATTTAATTAAGAAATATTTGTCATCAATCCAGATTCTATTTAAACAAGATTTATTTTAATCAATCCGACTTCTATTTAGCAATAATTCTTTTCGTCAATCCAACTTGTATTCGACCAACGCTGAAACCCATGCAATGGCGAATAATTTAAATACGTTAAAATGTTAAATAGGGCCTACACTTTTTCCTTCAACTGCATTTAAGATATTGAATTAGGCCTATTATTTCTTTTAGGATTTATAGCGTGTAGGCTTTATAGCTTCGTGGGCTCTACGCTTGACTGAAATTGTAGTTTTAAGTCTTTGTTATATTGGTGGATTGAGAGCAGTGGCTTTGTAATACTTCAATGACGGTTGGCTATAAACAAATTCAAATCTCATAACTTTGCTTTTTAATACCGCTTTTAGCGTCATTTAGGCGTAAACGAGTTTGTTAACTTTGCCGCTGTTCCTAATTGGTGAGAACTGCGTCATTTATTATGTCTCCAGTCGGTATGATGTTAAATTTCAAGACTGGCAGTTAATGCAGAGCAATATGTTTGTTTTTGACAGGTTCTGAGTCAGGGAAACTACAAGGCCTAGCAATCTTCATTTCTTTTATTGAATTCATTTATTCTAGTTGCTCTCTTGGGGATTCCATCGAATGTGCAATGCAAGAAACTATAGGCCTACAAAGTTCCCAGCTAAGTCATAATTCATTTCTGCCGAATGGTCGTACGAAAGAAAAGGAGAAAATTCGCACCAAAAAAATGACCTACGTATGCGATTTATGTGAGAAAGTGTTTAATTACGCCAGTCACCTAAAGGGACACATGAGAATCCACACTGGTGAGAAACCATACGAATGTCAGATATGTAATCGAAGATATTCCCAATCTTCTCATGTAAAAGATCATATTAGGATTCATACTGGAGAGAAACCATACCTTTGCATAAAATGTCAGAAAACATTCACCTACTCTTCAGATCTGAAAAACCATGCTTTGACCCATACTGGAGAGAAACCATTTAACTGCCAGGTATGTCAGAAGAAATTTCCAATATCATCCAATCTACACAATCATGTCAGAATCCATACTGGAGAGAAACCATACCAATGTCAGATATGTGAACGGAGATATTCCCAATATTCCAATCTAAAAGTTCATACTAAAATCCATACTGGTGAAAAACCACATCGATGCCAATTATGCCAGAGGGCATTCACACAACTTTGTAATCTGCAGGCTCACAGTAGAACTCATACCGGAGAGAAGCCATTTCAGTGTGAGGTATGTAAAACATCATTTTCTCACTCTTCATATCTACAAGTCCATTTTAGAATCCACACTGGAGACAAACCATATCAATGTCAGGTATGTAAGAACAGGTTTCTCTGTTCTTCTAATCTACGAAAGCATGTTAAAATTCATACTGGAGAAAAACCCTACCAATGCCAGTTATGCCAGAAAGCATTCACACAAAATTATTCTCTAAGAGTTCACAGGAGAACCCATACAGGTGAGAAACAATTTCTATGCCATATATGCCATAAACTGTTGTGTAATGCTACCAGTCTACAAAAGCATGTTGAAATCCATACTGAAGATAAACCCTATCTGTGCCGGTTTTGTCAGAAATCATTTTCACAGTCTAAAAACCTGAAAATTCACATAAGGCTCCATACCGGAGAGAAACCATACCTATGTGAACTTTGCCCGAAAGCATTTGCATACCATGGTAAATTCAAGACTCACATGAGAACCCATACTGGAGAGAGACCTTACCACTGTCAGGTATGTCGAAAACGTTTCTCCGAATCTTCCAGTCTAAAGAATCATGATAGAATTATTCATAGCGGACATAAACCATACAAATGCCATCTATGTCCGAAAAAGTTCGCATACCATTATTCTTTAAAGACTCACATGAGAACTCATACAGGAGATAAGCCTTACCAGTGCCTGCTATGCCAAAAACGTTTTTCCCACTCTTCCAGTTTAAAATATCATGAAAGAGTTCATACTGGAGAAAAACCATACCTTTGCCAGGTATGTCAGAAAGCATTCTCATGCCGTTCTGGCCTGACAAGTCATGAACAAACACACTCTGGAGTGAAACAATTTTTGTGTCAGGTTTGCTCAAAGACGTCTTCCAGCTCAGCAAATCTACTATGTCATAGTAGAATTCATACTGGAGAAAAACCATACCAATGTCAATTATGCCAGAAATTATTCACACAACCTTCTTATCTACGGCGTCACAAAAGAACTCATACAGGAGAGAAACCATACCAATGTCAGATATGTAAACGAAACTATTCCCAATCATCTCATCTTCGAGAACATATAAAAATCCATACTGGAGAGATATACCAGTGCCAGTTATGCTCGAAAACATTCACACGCCCAACTGGTGTCAACACTCACTTGAGAAACCATACTGGAGAGAAACCATACCAATGCCAGTTATGTTCCAAAGCGTATAAATACCGTGGTGAATTCAAGAGTCACATGAGAACCCATACTGGAGAGAAACCATATCAATGCCAGCTATGCATGAAAGTGTTTAATTACCATGGTGATTTCAAGAATCACATGAGAACCCATACCGGAGAGAGACCTTTCCTATGCCAGACATGTAAAAAGAGTTTCTCCAATTCTTCCGGTCTAGTTTATCATGTTAGAGTTCATACTGGAGAGAAGGCCTATCTATGCCAGGTATGTAGAAAAAGTTTCACCCGCGCTTCCGCTCTAAGAAGTCATGGAAGAATTCATACGGGAGAGAAACCGTACAAATGTAATTTATGTGAGTTTAAAACTATTCGAAACGACCACGTAAAGAGGCACATGAGAACACATACTGGAGAGAAACCACACTTATGCCATCTATGTCAGAAAACATTCTCACGCACTGAATATCTGAGAATTCATGTCAAAATCCACTACGGAGAGAAACCATACCTTTGCCAGGAATGTCAGAAAACATTCTCAAGCACTTCAGATCTGAAAAGACATAAAGGAATTCATAGGGAGAGAAACCATTAGTGTCTGTAAAAAATTATTTTCGGAATCTACAAAATCATGTTGGAATTCATACATAAGCCACAGAGCATTCTCGTGCAATTCAGTTATTTAGAGAAACAACAAACATTATTCTCATTAATTTGAGCAGGATCTAATGTCTGAGAGCAGAAGAAGTCTATGTGGGATTATTGTATATAGGTTTCAGATGTAAATAAAATCTGTATAAGTTTTAGATGTGTTTAGGCTACATGACGCTAACATTGGACACACTTGCTCACTGCTCCAGTCTTAAAAGTCTATATTTGCCGTAAATGCCTGAAAGCATTAGAACGCTCTCGTTTTCGCGATTCACACGAGAACACCTGCTAGAGAGAAATAATTTCTGTATAAGGTGGATTAAAAATTATCGATTTTCCAGTCAATGAAGTCGTGCTAAGATCGAAACTGAATCGAGCTCATCCATTGTCGGTTATGCCTGTCAGTATTCGCAAGACATTTCCATTCAGAAGGAAAATACCTTGAAAGAACCCAAAATAGCAGTTTTATGGGAAATCAAATGTACAATATGTGTAATCTTCAGGATCATGTCAAAAGTCAGAAAGTTATTTCGATTGAAGGTGTAGTTTGAAGGAGGATCTTACAGATCTAGCCTATGCAGAATATCTGTTAGTATATTTCGTATGATGACAAATTTTTGAAGCGGTCTTTGCCGTAGATATCCTCCTCCCAGTATTTGTGACACTTGAAAAAGAATGATTGTTAGGTGATTCATCAAGACGAAAGTTTTTATTTCTAACGGAAAAAGATTTAATTTATATACAGACTGGATTGATCAGCAAAAAGAAAATGACAGGTTATGATATTGCAGGTTTGGAACGCACCATGACAATTTATGTTTTCTTCGGCGCTCATTTCCGTTCTGTTCTACTTTAAACGTTTCAGTAGTTTTTGCCAAATCTATAACTCAGAAAAGTTAAATAATTTTTTTATTTCCAATTGGTTTAGTTTCATTCACTTTTAGCCTTGTGACATTATGAAAGTGGTCTAAAATGGCAATGATTCATACATAAAGTGAGGAACTGTCGGCACTGTTAAAAAGAAATGTTCCATGTTTTTGGAAAAGTTATACTTAAAAATGATAAGAAAGTATTATCTTTTAGAATGTGATAATCAGATTGAAATGAATGAAGCATAGGCCTACTTATTCGAGTTGAACAATCTGAGTCTGAACCGATGCCGACCAAAATAGCATTCGATGATCGAAGCAGCAGAAAATGGAAGTACTGAGTTGTTCATTGCGTTTTAATGCGCAGGATCGTATCATCAGTTTTTTTATTCAAAGCCAAGAACTTCAGTCATGCGAAAGAACTGAATGTTCATGTTTGACCAAACACCCTAAGGACTTGTTGGCTATGCGCTTCTGACGTTAAATTTTATTAGCCATTGTAGTTCAGTTATGCGTGTGTCTAAGTAGGCACCTAAACTTATATTAAGCTATTTTAGTTCGTCGTGATTATTAAGTTTGTATTCTTTATATCTAAGGATCATTACTTTTCACTCACCTGCGAACATTATAGTTGACTCTGGATATTTCTGTTTGACAATACACACGGTTCATTGTGTACGTATTGCATTTTTGAAACATTTCAAACTTAGTTAAGGTATTCTGTGTCTGTCTTTGAACTAATCGAAACTTTTTAAAGTTTCAAGTGGCGACGTGTTTTTATTGTTTTCACTCACTTCTGTAAACTCTCACTTTGTGTTTGTAGGCTACGGTTAATGCAATCACAAAGCAATAGAAATGACTATTTCACAGGTATAATTTTTAGCAATGATGTTTTAAAGTTTGCTACGATTTAATTCTCCCGGCAAATCAAATTTATTTGATCTATTATAATTGCTGATAGTTGGATAGCAACAAACCCTCAGTAACATGGCATCCATGCGCGGCCACCGGTGGAAGACAAGTCAAGAGTTAAATATAAAAAATACGTTTGCTGCACTTCAGACTGGTTTTAAACCAGTCGGTCGTTACAGCAATTTTAATAGATGCTTGTTTTACGCCCTCGCCACACATGGACAAGAACGGTGGAAGCTGCCCTGAGCCCAATAAACTGTTGTCTGCATACGGTCTGGAGACGATTCCAGAATAGAGGCAGCTGCTGCGCGTCTTGGTAACGGCAACGCTTCAAAGAGGAGCACGCCATAGATGATGATGATCATAATAATAATAATCTTCGTTTAATATTTTCAAACTTACAAGTACGCAGTATGATTACAATTCGGTATGAACGGATGATCAAAAGTTATTACAGGAGTTGAATTTAACTGTCTGGCAGCCATGCAAGGCGCCCCTCACGTCCTACTACTCATTTTCTCCACGCCATCTGGCGAATGAAAAGGCTGAGTCGACCTTAGGGAGGGTACCGGGAAGCGATCTTGCGTCCGTTGTCTCTTCGTGCGAGAGTGTTACCATTACCCTCAACCCCTGACGACGATGATGATGATGATGATTAGTAATGTAATGTAATGTAATGTAATGTAATGTAATGTAACAAGACATTTATATAGCGCCACTTAAGAGTCTAACAGAAGCGCTCAACACGTGGCCATCAAACAGTTGAAAAAATGCGTCTTTAAGAGTCGAGAGAAAACCATGTAACCACATGCAGCATTAGTGGCACGAACAGATGGCGGAAGAGTATTCCAGATCCGTGGCGCCGCAATCGAGAAGTCCCGACGAGCACGTGTGGTGGTTCAAGTCATTTCGCGAGGCCGACCGGAGAGCCCGCCGACCAGTTTGAGTGCCAACTGGAAGGCACAGTTCAGCAATGTAGTCCGTAGCAGTGCCAGTCGTAGCCTTCCAAACCAGCGTAGCGATCTTGAAATTAACACGATCAGCAACTGGAAGCCAGTGTAGCTCACCCCGCATGTAGTCGGATATGTGTGAATATTTCGGCAGGTCAGCCAGAAGTCTGGCTGCTGCATTCTGAACGAGCTGAAGTTGACGAATGCGGAACTCAGGGAGGCCCAGGAGGACTCCATTACAGTAGTCAAGACGTGTGAGAACAAAAGAGTGTATTAGTACAGCCGCGGCGTTCAGCGAGAGCGTCCTCCGTATAACTCTGATCTGTCTGAGCTCGTAGTAACTTGTCCTTGAAATATGTGTAACATGATCAGCCATCGTAAGTGTAAATAAGTGTATGCTTCACTATATCCATAGTTGTTAAAAACGGTAAAATCAAAATAAAAACGTCGTTTTATTGAAAAAAATAAAAACACAAAAAACGACCAAAAAAACGGGAAAAAAATAATTTGACTTTCCTACATCTTTTACTGCATTTTAAAATTAAACACCTTGTTTGCACAATTTAATTTTAATCAGCAATAACAATTTTATTAGTAGACCTAAACACCAAATAGGCTAGGCCTAACAGTAATCTACAACAATTATTTACTTTTTCATAATTTTGTTTTAACAACAAATTGAGAAAATAAAAATATTGAAATATTTTCAAATTTAGGGTAAAGTGGGGTAATTTCGGCATAGGGGTAATTTCGGCACCCCCGAGTAGCCGAGAAAATACCGTGCAGCAATAATGCTCTATGGTGTGACGTCATAGGTCTGGACCTTACAGTCTTAGAAAAGTTATAAAACATTGTAAGAATCGTATCTCTAGCACCCTTAGTAAGTCATTTTTGTTTTGATGCATTTTCTTAACTGTATATCAATTCAGTCACAGCGTTGCTAAAAATTTGGTATCGATCATATAAGTAAATGCTATGTTTTTTCTGCATGTATAAACATTGTAGTGCAGAACCCTGAGCGTTATTAATGTGTATAGCAGCCTTCTATTTTTCTATTATACGGTCAGAATAATGCCTACATAGGAGGTAAATTCGGCACTCAAATCTTGTCTAATTCCGGCAGTGCCGAAATTTGCTCTAGAGTAGTGCCGAAATTACCCCACTGTCTTGCTTCACCTGGCCAAGGTTAAATCCCTACTTAATTCTGCAAACATCCCATGCGTAGGCCTAGTTAAAACGCAAGAGTGCTTGTACAGGCAAAGTGGATTATTCGGGTGGGATAACTTAGCCAAACCCTACCGTGTACGATATGCTCAGTGGTCGAACGGTTATACATCAGGTTAGCAGTAAAGGCTGCTCTTGTTGATGGGCGTCCAAAGAAAACAGTCGCTAAACAGTGGGATTCCACTACAAACTCTTCAGGACAATGTGAAAGGAGCTTGCGTGGACGGAGGTGTGACAAAGTGTTCTGCGGGTTGACCAACCATTTTAACTGATGATCTGGAAAAAGAGCTGTCGGAAATTTGATTTTCATATCCAACAAACTGTTTAGTCTGTCAGACTGTCATCGAAGATCGTCAAAGAACCAACGTTTAGTTATTGCGAACTTATTGGAAGTGAGCACCGATCTAACGACAGCGAGAAAACTTTTGATCAAATCACTCCTTTTTTTCACACTCTACTAGCCTATGTCCGACCACCAGTGCTTCTGGCCTGAAATTGACTTCGCTACCGTCGACTGACGTTGATAATTCATCAGTTCCAGAATCGTCACTTCAAAACTCTTCTTGTTCACACTACGTCTGAGGCTCGATCTCGTCAGAACTATGACAAACCCTGTCTGCAGTTCGTCCAACGGAGAGGACCAACTTTGATCAGCTAGGGATCCTGGCAAAAGGAAAAGCAATGTATGGTATGCAGAAGTCTTTACAAGTTCACCCTTCAAAAGGTATTTGGTGACAGACGAGACTGCAAAGCAGAAAATTCAACGATCGTCCAGAACGCTGAGAAGGCGATCAAGATAAAGAAGCGTGATTCTGCAGCAGCGGAAGCAGCTGTGAAAGACAATGACAAGTCAAAGCTCAGGCCTACATCGAGTCACAGAACCGTCCACACAACTCTGTGTCTGTTTTACGAGATTCCGTATAACGAATCATCCGTTCCTTGGTGGCAATGCAGCCAATGCGAGAAATGAGTGTGCGACAACTGCGCTGGCATCATCAACAAGCAGACTGTCGTGGATTCTAGATGCAGGCTTAGTAACTCACTGATGGCATGTTTATTGCACTGCAAAACTGTTTCCTTTTTATGCTTGTTCATTGTTGTCGCAAAATTGTTGGCTTACTGTACAGTAGCTAAGACAAAGATTTCTTTCAAAGAGCTCTTGCATGTTGGCAGTGGCCTCAACTCGCCCGTCCATTTGCACTGCTGGGAATCGGATATGTCTGAACAGTTTGTGAAAAATGGTATAATTTGTGTCTCTTAATATTAAATGACGGATAAGATATAGGCTACTCACATACACTGTGTAAATGAACCCCCTATAGCTACCTAAAAGGTCAAACTTTTATTCCATACGGAAAAAGTTTGAGATGAAAAAACCTAGGTAGCCCTTGGTAGCCCGAGGGTTAACAGATTCCCATTTATAAAAACCAAGAAAAATTTCTATTAACAGAGTTCCAACATGCATTCAGTTCATCTTCCTGTCTCACCGTGTATTTAGCTACGGCTGAGGTGTAAGTTAATCTCGCAAGTAATCTCGCTACACCCTGCGGCCACGGTCCCCATAACTGTGAGCTTCCCATGTTTGAAAACATGCTTCCTTGCCCGAATTCTATACAAATAAACAATGTTTCCCCAGATCTGGCCATCTAAGCTCTCCATTTCCCCCAATGACTAGCCCTAACTCTTCCTCCCCTAGGTTCTCTCATTCAATTCTTTGCTTGTATAGGCCTATGTTACAGGGAATGTGTATAATCAGGAAATATGCATAAACCCTGAGTCATAAACCCCTCAGACTCATAAAGAAAGTGCTCAACAACGCAACACCAGAAGAAATCCATATCCAAATATAAACCCCTCAAACATACCTATAGGTATGTATGAACCCTGTATATGCTATACAGTGTGATTCTCGTTAACGATAACGATAACTAAAATGTTCGTTAACGAAAATAAAATGATTTCGTTAACGATAATAAATAACTATAACTAAAAAATATCATTAACTAGAACTATAACGAAAATAACACTAACGAAAATTCATCATTCTTTATTTTCGTTAATACAAAAATAAAAATAGGAAGTGCAATATGGACGATTCGACATAAATGAGAACGAAAAATGCGATATTTTAATTATGCAATTTGTCAGTACTTTGGAAACTCGTGTATTCATGAAGCTGAATGCACCCATGCTTCAAAGGCTTTCAAAGCTCTGAGCATATTGTGAAACACCGTGTTAATACGCGCAATTTTGCTTATTGTCTTAATTATTGTAACTAATTAGTAACTAAAATTAACTAAAATAGAAATCCATTAACTATAACTATAACTATAACTAAAAAATAATACTAACTATAACTATAACTATAACTATAACTAAAATAAAAAGCCGTTTACTATAACTGTAACTATAACTAAAATAAAATCTGTAAGAAGAATCACACTGAGGTTATGCATGTATATAGGCTACCCTGAAAATTTCAGGGTATATGTTACATTTGCTGTTACATTTCACACTGTTTGATTAGCCTCTACCGGTTCCAGCGCAGTTAGCTTGACCGCCACACAACGATTCCATCTGAACCACGGTCCGCAGAGCAACTTCTTCATCTTTGGAGACTTCAGCATCCGGCAGAAGCTCGTTGTCTCTGAGTTTTTATTTGTTTCTGATTTATTTCTGTTGTCACTTCACCTGACGGTGGAGAGTTGTCTACGGTCGAAGTAAAATCTGCATGATGTCAACTACTGAGTTGATAGGCAACCTCAGCCGCGAGCTTTGTAGAAAAGTGACGAAGAGCACAGTATTTGGTCAGATGATTTTGGTATAGCCTACCATGATCCATTTCAACATTTGTGATGTCCACTAGGCATGGACTGCATGTCAATCAGGTCCACTTGTCCACGTGAACCATAGTCCGTCATCACTCGTTATGTTGGCGTACTTGACTACCAATACATGAAACAAACAGATGCTTCAACGTTCTTGTGAAATGTAACACAAGATGTTACACATACCCTCAAAATTTCAGGTTATGTGTGTAGAAATCTGGTTTAATGTGTTATTGTAGGCTTTTCAGGGTATGTGTGTAGAAATCACTTGACATTTTCAGGGTATATGTATACACCCCGGCTTTTTCAGCGAATGTAGGCCTATACAATCCTCGATGAATAAGGGAATATACATATACCCTG
This sequence comes from Aporrectodea caliginosa, assembly GCA_020284085.1. NCBI lineage: Eukaryota > Metazoa > Annelida > Clitellata > Crassiclitellata > Lumbricidae > Aporrectodea > Aporrectodea caliginosa. The sequence continues at coordinate 147,365 of JACEVL010000929.1, forward strand.
AAATTTTCAGGGTATATAGCCTACATATTCCCTGATTATGCACATTCCTTGTAACATATATAACTTTCTGTTTGTTTCTATGACTATATTAATCTTGCCACGTACAGCGTTGTGCGTCTGCTAATGCTTTTGAATAAAGAATATACTTTCTTACTTACTTACTCAATAAGGGTTTCGACAGGTAATAATTATCTGTTTAACACAATGATAATTATTATCACTAAACAACGTAATGCTTAAGCATGGACGTCTTTATAATGGCGAAGCTATATATTATTAATTATAATATAGAGGCATCCATGGCTTAAGCATGCAATACGATAGATTGTGACGTCACAATACTCAGCTCAGGTCTCCAATTTATTGAGAGTTTGTCATTGAGTGATTTGCTGGTCGTAAGAAGCGTTTAACGGCAGATATAAATCAATCTCTCATCATCATTTCATTTTCAACGGCAATGGATTTCATTATGAGAGAACGCGTTTTCTTTGTGTTCTTCTGCTTGTCTTTGGGTAAGTTTATAATGCTGCGGACAGAACTTGTCCTAATATTCCAGCGCCCCCACACTCGAGCCCTATAGGCCTAATTCAAAAATAATTAAAACATGGAATACGATAGATGATGATGATGATGACGACGACGACGATGAAAGGCTTACATCTTACACTTGTGCCGCTTCCAGTCGCCGTTGGACGTTCATGCAAACATCAGTTAATCGCCATTTGGAACTGACAATGCGGTCTCTGTCCAAGTAGTCTATTAGAAAAACCAATGCATTCTATTAGAAAAACCAATGCATTCTATTAGAAAAACCAATGCATTCTATTAGAAAAACCAATGCATTCTATTAGAAAAACCAATGCATTCTATTAGAAAAACCAATGCAGTCTTCAAGTAGAAGAATTTGAATGAGTAACGAAGACGTAAACCATTGAGACTTCGTAATTTTTAGACGAAAGCTTAAGGCAGGGATTAGTAATAATTTCTTAATTTATTATCTTTCAGGAGCATTTGGTTCTCTTATTGAGCCGTCTATACAAAATATGGTCGCGGTGGCTGGATCACCAAGAGCAACATTCACCTGTACTTCCTCTAAAAGTGCTGACGAAATGAGGTGGGTTATGTTTCGAATTGGAGGCCAAAAGACCACAGTCATTAAAATATATAAAGATCCAGTTATTCCTGTTGATGATTTTGAAGCGTCTGTCGAACCTGACAATAAGGAGGCTCATATCATCGTCCTAATATTATTGCTAGCGTATCTACAGCCGGAGTTTACACTTGCGATGAAAGCGGAAAGCAATCTGCACAGTTCATAGTCATTAGTAAGTATTTCCAAAGTTGCGGGTACTGTACTGTATAACTAGTTTAATGTCTCATACATTCTTGCCTTTACAGTGTGTCTTCTTAGGAAAAACCCGTCTATCCTTTAGAAGGTTGAAAGAATCATTAGTTCTCGAACTGTGATCACCTGCTGACGCTGTACTGTGGCGACCCCCTTCCTATCCAGGCTTGGGTCGGGCAGTTGTGGGGTAAATCTCTGTCTCAACAGACTTCTGATCCCGGGTTCGAACCCCTGACGTAGCAATGAATATGCTGCCAGTTTCACCGGTATGAGGTAATGAAACTCTAAGGGTTTTATCTCTGAGTCTAGCGCTTCTACGCAACGTCTGTTGCGATGGCGCTACAGAAGCATTTCGAGGGGTTTAAGCCAGAAGGTCGTATCTACGATTTTTTGTAAAATGGACATTTTCACAGAAATTGAATCAACTGACTACAAAGCAGGTACTGCCAGAAGGCCGTAGCTATAAGGCTTCATTTAAGAGAGTTGGTTTGAAGATACAACCCAAATTATGGGTCACATTTATGCCATAAGGATGTAAAAATAGCAGTTTTCATGCCAGAAGGGTTGCATCTTGAAGAAGATACATCCATCTGGCAGTACGTGAAACCCATGCATTGCTTAGATACGTCTCTATGGCACAAATGAATTATTTTTAGGCAATTAAAATTAGCGTGAAAAAATGCTTATTTTACTTACTTTACTCTTCAAACAACTTAAACCACTTACTTACTTGCGTAGAAATTGGAGAGCGTAATATCATCTATGTTATTCTAAAGTTATTAGTTGTTTATACCATTTTGTAAGGGTGCGTTTTATGATTTTACACCAGAATATTGTATCTTCAAAAAAAATTATTATCTTGGCCCATAATTATTAATAATTTGTGCTAGATTGTGCAGTATGACTCAGTGTTTCTTCAGATAGTTTTTGTTGGTGGTTATCTTGCAAATTACACAGAATTTATGATGTTTTCATCATAAAAAGTTTTCTCTTGCCAGAAGGTTGCATCTTGTCAAACTTTGACAAAATTCACCAAATTGTCACGTTATGTGTAAACAATACAATGCATACTTTAATGCATTTTGAAAAGGAGTCTTATTGCTCAGCATTTAGCTAGAAATAATTTTCATTGTTTAAATAAAAAATGCTGAAAAAATTGTTTACAAAAAAATACTGTAACAAAATTTCCGTTTTCTTCGTTTATCTCGAAATGTCAAAAAACCTTGTTACTCCCGTCTGGCTTAAACCCCTCGATTTATAGATTCTACTTCACTTTCTACCAGGGTACCATGGCCAGGCGCTGTGTCCGCGGCTTCTGCTGTGGGCAGACCAATACCTCGCAGGGTATCTGGGTCCTTCTTTCCCACAACTGCACTTTCAGGAAACCGTGATCTGGTTTCCAGGTCTTGGATCTTACTTACTAATGATTTCAAAATGGCGGCCAGTTCCTGTTGACTCTTCAATAGGGTATCCATATCCTTACGCATATCATTAGTTTCATCCATTGAATGCAACTCTTCTTCCATTTCAGTGTTTAATTATTAAAACTGTAAAATCAATGAAACAATTATATAGCGCCGACAGTTCGGTGCAATGTCACTAATCAAGGTGCATCATTGTGCAGTCATTAAAACAATCACCGATAATTAATTACTTACAAGGATCATCATTAGCGATAAACAAACAACTCTACTTATTTAGCGCTTGAATTAAAAACAAGATACAAATACGATACTCTGTGTTTCTGACCTTACACCAAACCACGAAGGTGAAGAAACACCACAAAACCACTGGCAATGTAGAACGTCTTCGTCGCACTGCAGCAGGCGTCGAACCAACAACCCCAGGTTGATGAGCGGTTGATGTTCTCTCCCTTTGCGTTGCGCTTACTACTTAAGACTCAGCCACACAGAGCGCTGTCGCTCGCGCCACTCTTTCGCGCCAAAATCGTGGCGGGCTTTCTCACTTGCACGACTCAACTGCAGGCCGGCAGGCATCGACTAACGCTGACGACCGATCAATATCGACTGAGCTGCAGACTGACCGATGCGTGCCAGCGGACCTCCTTTATATAGGCGTCGGCTCCCGCCTAGAAAGCGCGCGCTCAGCCGGCAGCGATCAATAATTGCCGCCTTTTACAGCGTTGACTGACAGCAGAAATTAAGGCGCCAATCTATTGCGCAGTAGAAACTTATTGGCGCGAAACAGTGCCAAGCATAGTTCGGCACAGTACACTGTGTACAGTATTGAAGTGAAATATGGGCAATCGGCGAATATGTTATTTTATTTCTTGCAGAATTAGTTGCTTAGTTTGTTTGCTTGACAAATTTGTTTAACTATACACTACATTCTATTAACGTTGAAGACTTTCTCTCTTAGCTAAGTCTCAATTCGAAGGACACAGGTTTTTTTTATAATGTCTGAGACTTTCATTGAACTGGCTTGCTATTGTTGCACCTGCAGAAGTTCACCCAAAGATCTGTGCTACTGCATAACACGACCCAGTCTAATTTAACATGCACATTGTATATTGCTATCAACGGTTTTTGTGTTACTGTTCTGGTTATCTTACATGCCTAAGGACAAATCAAGTACTTGTTGTTTATGTTTACTTAGTATAGGTTCAGTACTTAAGGTTGTTACTTGTGTAGAATGTAGAAGTCAATGCCACTACCAATGTTATAATGATGAATGCCTTTCATGCGCACCTGTCGAATCTTGGTTATGCTCTCAATGTTTAACTGACATTTTTCCTTTCAACGGCATATTAAGTCATGATGATTTTCTAAGCACTGCTTGTGATATCAATTCCAACCTGAAATGTATTATTGAACTTGATGGAGCTAAGAAACTTGACATCTTTCCAAATGATCCTGACAGCCGCTCCCCTTTAAATAACAACGATATTGACCCTGACGTTAACTTCTTCGCTGAATTATCTTGGGATAGTGCCTATTCTACGCCTGACTCTTTGACCTCTTTAATTAGTACCCCTCGCCTCTTCACTACGATGCACCTGAACTGCAGGAGCATATTACATAAAGTAACAGATATAATTGACTTATTAGCCCTGCTGCCTGTTTCTATCTTGGCCCTCACGGAAACATGGCTTGATGAAGCTCTGACAGACACTATAAATATAGCTGGTTATCAGCTTGTCCATAAATCTAGAACAACGGGTAGAGGAGGAGGAGTGGGACTGCTGATAGGGGAGGGCATTACTTTCCAGTTAATTGATATTTCGCTAAACAACCTGGCCCCTAAGACTTTTGAAGGAATATTCATTCGAGCATCTATGGAGAAAGACAACTGTCTACTGGGAGCTATTTATAGACCTCCTGGCTCTGGTTTGGAGGAGTTTTGTCTTGAACTAGACCAACTACTGTCCAAAATTGTACGAAAAGAGAAACACATAATAATTATGGGAGACTTTAACATAGACTTACTAAGGGTTGAAGATCACATTGGCACTAGTTCTTTTTTCAATAGCATGTCTTCCCATAACCTTCTTCCAACTATTACCAGGCCCACAAGAATCACCACTCATTCATCAACATTGATCGATAACATTTTTACAAACGCTTGGTCTAGTATCGTTGATTCTAGGATTATTATTTCGGACATCTCTGACCATTTGCCTGTTCTATCCTGCTTTAATTTGGAGATGCGTAGTTGTAAGAATTCCTTTATTGATGACTCTCGGGTTATTAGTGAAGAGGGAAGGGCAAACTTTGGTAATTATCTTTCTGAGGCCGATTGGTCTCCAATGCTTGAAGCCTGTTATAATAAGGACGTCAACAAGGCCTATGACGTATTCATGGTCGAATACAAACGTAATTACGATAAAGCATTCCCGATTAAGCCTAACAGGACCAAGGGGAAACCTGTGTTCAAGCACCCTTGGATGACACGTGGGCTCCTTAAATCTAGCAAGAGAAAAGCCCAACTACATTTAAAATATATAAAAGCTCCTACCCTTGCCAATAAAAATAAATTTATTTCCTACAGGAATAAATTCAAAACAATCAGAATGAAAGCTGAAAAGTATTATTATGCAGTCGAATTTAGCAAGCATAGTAATAATCTAAAGAAAACTTGGAACCTCATTCGCACTATCGTAAAAATGGGTGAACACAGTGTTAAAATTGAATCTCTTAAAATAAATGGAATTAAAAATGATGATCCCAAAACGATGGCAAATACTCTTAATAATCTCTTCTCCGGCATTGCCCAAACTCTAGCTGAACAAATTCCAAATTCTAGATTTTCCTTTACCAATTACCTTGACCCCCCCATGCCTAACTCCTTTGGCCTTATTCCGACTTCACCTGAAGAAATTAATAATTTGAGCCACACTATTCATGACAGTCATAGTCGTGGTGTTGATGACATCGATCCTCATATTGCTATATCTTATATTCCTTTAATTGCTCCCCAGCTTGCTGAACTTATTAATTGCTCCCTTAATACTGGGGTAGTACCTCATGCTATAAAAATTGCCAAAATTGTTCCTATATACAAAAAGGGAGATAGGGATGACCCTACAAACTATAGGCCTATTTCTATCCTTCCTTTCTTTGCCAAATACTTCGAAAAAGTTATGTATGACAGGCTTAGCAACTTTGTAGAAAAATCTAACATCATATTCTCCCACCAATACGGCTTTCAATCGGGTCGCTCTACTTTCATGCCTCTAATGAATATGTATGATAAAATATCAAATGCGTTTGAAAATAACGAGTACTCCATTGGAATATTCTTCGATTTAGCCAAGGCCTTTGATACCGTAAATCATGATATCTTGCTACAAAAATTAGCTAATTACGGTATCAGAGGCACCCAACTAGCCTGGTTTACTAGCTACCTTGATAAACGTCTCCAATGTGTCTCATGTAATGGCGCTCTCTCAAGCTTTAGAATGGTAAAATACGGAGTTCCACAAGGATCTAATCTTGGGCCCCTACTCTTCCTCTTATATATCAATGACTTACCCAATGTATCGCCTATTCTCTCCTTCATCCTCTTTGCTGACGACACAAATGTCTTTTATTCCCATAAATCCTATCACACTCTTGTGCAGACTATAAATAGTGAACTTATCTCTATAGCTGAATGGTTCTCTGCTAATAGACTTTCCCTAAACTTGGAGAAAACTAACTTTATTCTATTTCGTTCCTACAGAAAAATTTGTCCCCCCAGTGATTCACTGCTACTGTCTATGAATGGGACCCTCATATCACAGGTTAGCTCCTCCAAATTTCTTGGTGTATACATTGATCAACACCTTACGTGGAGTGATCACATTAAAAATATCTCGGCAAAAGTTGCAAAAAATATTGGCATACTCTACCGTACCTCCCACATTCTCCCTTCCTCTATCCGAGCAAAGCTATATTACTCCCTAGTATATCCATACATTTCGTATTGTAATTTAGTATGGGCATCTACCTATGAATCCAGACTACATAAATTAGTATCACTACAAAAGCGTGGGGTACGCATAATAGCTGGAGCTTCGTTATTTGCTCACACAAGCCCACTATTTCCAAAATTTAAATTACTTAAGTTCCACCAAATAAGGACCTTCCAGATAGGGGTTTTTATGTACCGATTTACCCACGACCTTCTGCCTCCGAACTTTTCAGGTTACTTTCAGCTAGGATCTGACATACATCATCACTTTACTAGAAGCTCTAAACTTTATCGTGGTATTCATGCCCACTCTAACTCACGAAGATTCTCCATTAAATTTACTGGCCCAGGTGTTTGGAGTAGAATTCCTCTTTCTATTCAGCAGGTGCCTAATTTTCAATGGTTTAAAAAATGTTACGTTCTTACTTGATAAAAGACATGATTGCTTAAGTACTGTTACTCTGTTAGTTAAGATTTACTTTTTTGTTTGTTTCTTTATGCTTAATGAATCGACTTAAGTTTGATAATTACGCATTTGATGTTATCCTGTAAATTCAGGCTGTTAACCGTCCTGCCACTACGTTAATTTAAGGCTTAGCAAATAGGTGTCCCTGTTAGCGGGATCTTTAATCCCTTAAGGGCCTTCCTTGTTGCCATCTCGATATGTGAAGTCTATTACTGTACATAACTGTATTGATGGTTTCAATAAAGATTGATTGATTGATTGATTTGATATTGTCACTTTAAAATGGAAGCTGGATTGATGAAAAGACTGTTTTCCTAAATGGAATTGGGATTGATGAAAACATTCCTGTGTTGATATAGAAGCTGCATTGATTGAGAAAAAAATTCTCGTAAGTAGAAGCTGGATACCTAGCTGGATGGATTTATCAACCTAAGTTTTCGATTCAATAGAAGTTGGATTGATGAAAATAATCTGTTGAGTAATTAGAAGCTGGATTCCTGAGAATATATAGCACGTTTTAGCGAAACTATAAGAAAGCGGCCTCTGTTGATTAGCCCTAATGGATACAGATACACTCGAAGGCGAAATGTCTGTAGACGAAGCGTCGTAGGCAAAAGTCTGTAGACGAGTTATCGTGGAACCTACGTGAAGGACGCACAATGTATTTACTGATGTTTGGGGCAGAGATGGTTGATTGACAGGCAGAGGTGAAAGGTGAAAGGGCAGAATGAAACAGATGACAGACGAGAAGCGAGGGACCGTGCACTTGCTTACTGACGTCAAGTGGGCAACATCAGAGAGCCGACAATAGAGAGCATCTCGTAAACGAGTTTACCCAGCATTATTATCATTGGCCGAAGAAGCGAATCTTTTCAAAGTTATGTTGAGTCTTGGCTGTTGCAAATAAGATGTAGAGATTTGATTAATATATAACTCATCAAGAGACGTCGCTTTTTCTTCTTACGATGCCATTGAGCACAGACGTGTTAGAGATGGTCTAAGTTCCCCGACGATTAACCGCCGATCCAATGGTTATTGCTGTTACTGTTATCCATTGAACAGTGTCTCGCTGTCCTGTCCATATCAACTGAAAATTCAGTGCATCTTGTTGATGAACTCTCATTGTTTATTTATAATGCGGATGGCTAGATAAGCTGTGTCAGCTTCTTCCCCTCATGAATCGTATGTTACATTTGACTCAACAAAAACTCTTTAAGGTTGCTGCACTTTAATAAAGAATATAATAACTTGTTTTTAGCATATTGCCCCTGCCATGCATAACTGCATATTATGCATGTATTATGATTCAATAAACTAAGCTAAACCAACTACTGGAGGAAGTTCTCGCCGTTGTCCGATCAAGTAATCGACGACGAAATAGGGATAGACACCATCACTCAATGTCTTCTCTTCCAGTACAAGTAGTAATGTCACTGAATGATGCCACCAGGGTGGTTACAATGTGCACAACAAGTGGCTTCACTGGAACGCTGCACATGAAAACTGTTGATCAACGTAACTCAGTGGTTGCGTCGAAGTAAATATTACAGACCGAATGAATGAAAGTTTCCTGATATGCCGCTCCTGATAATCAAGAAATTAGAAGGGAGAAAGTTTGTGGCTAAGAATTTATTGCAAGATTGCCATTGTATGGTGTGTGAACACTTATGGAAGTTTCCATCACTTCTCCTTTGCCAGGGAGTGCGAAGTCAACTTTTGGGCGCCCCACAATCAACCCCAGATGGTCTCTCATCGAAAGTACCACTGCTCTGAATTGTCTTTAGTTTCCTAAACGTTGGGCATTGCCAAACTCGATAAAATAGTAGTAGTAGTAGTAGTAGTAGTAGTAGTAGTAGTAGTAGGTGTTGTATCGACCGGACAGTCATGTATTTGTGTCACACTACTACAATGCATAGTCAGGGAGACCGCGTATAGGGGTCGACCTCGGTTTGAGATATCATTGAAATCGCACTTCTGACATGCAAAAATGGTTCCTAAGGTCGATATTGTTATTATTTAGTATTTTTAAAGTATACCTCAGTTTCCGTATGAGAAACTTGATGAACTACAATCGGTAGTAGTTCCTCATGTCCGAGCTCCCCAAATCGGGGTCCTAACGCAACCCCGATTTGTCGGGCTTCGGCTGATCACGTGATCAGTGTCGTTTTTCGGCACGATGGTAGAAGTCAAGTAAGTAAGCAAGGTTTTACATACATGTTTTGAAAAGTCGTTATAACGGCTTGAAATAAAGACAGTGTGTCGGGGTTAATTATTTATAATAGACGAAAATTTCCTAAATAAACATGTTCTTGCTCCGACTTCTTCATGTTTAAATCTTAATAATCTTTTTTTTAAATTGTGACTTATCGAAATAAATACACAATCTGTGGAAAATATTAGCAATAGCATGAATAGTGACTATAATTATTATTATAATGATTTACTGCAGTTAGTGAGGTACGGGTATAGATACTAGACTCACTCCAAGCCAGCGATAAAACCTAGGACTAATATGGATTTCATATTAGTCCTAGATAAAACTAGCGATAGGCCTAGGCCTAAACGCCTTTTCGAACTAACTTATTGTAACGAGTTATGGGTCCTTCCCCACTTCCTCGGAGTCCCCAGCCACCAGTTATGTCTCCCTAGCAACCATTGGATGTTCCCCACCCTCAATGGAGTCCCCTAGCCAGGACACTGCAGTGATGTCCCCTAGGTCTGTACGTGGGACTCAATGGATGTCCCCTTATCCATCCACCACCGTCAGGCGATTCCAAATGGGTCCCATAGGGAATATTTTGATGTCCCTGTATAGGACTCCATTAGTGCCCCTTCCCCATGCGCGGCAAACCGATTCCAGTGGAGTCCCTAGAGGGCATGCTGATGTCCGCAGGACTCAATGATTGTTGTAGCTCATTAGCAGTGGCGTAGCAGCTGTATGGCCTAAATATAGCCTATAACGAGGGTGGAGAAAGCCAAGGGCCCCCAGATTCTCTTCGAGGTCGCAAAGTGCCCAAGCTTTTGACTAAAAAAATTAATGTACTGTGACAAAAACGGGGTTCTGCTCTCTCTCAGGATGCGAGTGTAAGGCGCGTGTCGCTCAGGATGGGAGCGTAAGTAGGACCTCCGTGGTATTCGAAGGATTTCAGCATCCGCCAGCCGACTAGCCGTAGCGATCAGTGTCACCCACCGAAGGAAGAGAACACCGAAGTTCAATCACAATCTTTATTCACCACACATCAGAAGACGAGTAACCAAGCTTTCTCAGAAATATACCAAACCAACGCAACAGGCAGACTCTCAACACACAAGCGCCCTCTATATATATACCCAGCCGGGGCAGGGGTAGGACTCCAGTCACCATGGCCTAGCAGGGATCCTCGGGCAGGGATCCCTGGGCTATGAGGGATCCCTGGGCAAGGGATCCCTGGGCTACGCTAGGGATCCCTGGGCTAGGGATCCACGGGCTGGGATCCACGGGCTAGGGATCCTTGGGGCTAGGGATCCCTGGGCTAGGGAGGGCCAAAGGCTAGGGATCCCGGGCTATGAGGGATCCCTGGGCAAGGGATCCCTGGGCTATGAGGGATCCCCTGGGCTGGGCCAAAGGCTAGGGATCCCTGGGCTATGAGGGATCCCTGGGCAAGGGATCCTGGGCTATGAGGGATCCCTGGGCAGGATCCACGGGCTGGGTCGCCAAAGGCCAGGGAGCCAAAGCCTAGCAGGGTGGTCCAAAACAGGGAGGCCCAAAAACCGAGGGTGGTCCCAAAAACCGAGGGTGGGCCCAAAAACCGAGGGTGGTCCCAAAAACCGAGGGTGGTCCCAAAAACCGAGGGTGGTCCCTGGCAAAAACGCCACATCCTCCTCCCACCACGAGAGATATGCCCCCTATATCTCCCGGGCACCCGCACGAAAAATCAATACAACAATGTGGCCAACGGGCCCTACAAAGTCTATGATCCCTAAAATCACAAAAGCCAAAGCCCGCCTATAAAAAAGGTCCAGCACACAACTAAAGGCCAAGTCCTGACTTCTGTCCGGCTGACTAAGGGCGGTCTACGCGACCATCAAAGTCTCTAAAAATTAAAGTTCGATCGCAGTGGCCATCGGCCCAGAAATCATCCGACAATTAACAGAGGCCAACGGGCCAACGATCAAAAATCAAGACATAACAAAATCATAACAATCACAGCCATTTCTCGGCGAAACACAAACAATTAAGCGATCACACAATAGAACAAAGAGGGGAAGCCATGGTCTCTCTACGTCTAGGACGGAGGGCTTAACGCGTCCCCAGACAAAAAGCGTCTGGGGGAAGGACAAAGGAGGACAGCCATGGTCTCTCGACGTCAGGGACGGAGGGCTTACGCATCCCCAGACAAAAGGCGTCTGGGGGAAGGACAGGGACCGTAACAGAGTCCGGGCCGACGAGCGTATCAGAGTCCGGGCCGACGAGGGGTGCCAGACAGCAGCACTCGGCGAAGGCGCTCACCATCGTTCGTCGCCTGTCACTCGGAGACGCGCAGAGATCGCGAGTCTCTAGCGGTAGCGGGTCGGTAGGCGTACCGTCCTCTTCGGTCGTCGATCCGAGGCGTCAACCTCGGAGATAGGAGGCGTCGCGGCTCTCGGGCCGGGCGCACCAGGAATCAGAGCGGCGGTTCCGCCCGTCTCCTCAAAGTCCTCATCGTAGCTGGGTCGCAGCTTGTCGATGTGCGCGACAAATGGCTTGGAGTTCCGCGTCTTCCGGAGCCGGTAGTTGACCGGCCCGGTCTTCTCCATCACGTAGTAGGGACCGGTATACATCCGGGCCCATTTCGGACTCCGGCCCTGGTATCGTCGCGGCGTGTAATACCAGACGCGGTCGCCCGGGGCGAACGCGGCTGGTCGCACCCTGAGGTCGTATTTCTTCTTGCGCCGTTCTGCGGAGACTCGTAGGTGCTCTCTCACCAAGCGGTAGGCGCTCTCCACCCGCTCGGCAAATTCCTGGACGTAGCTGGAGTAGGTACCAGCTCGGTGGTCGTCATCCGGTGGCCTGCCATAGACCAGATCGATGGGAGCCCTGGTCTCCCGACCGAACATCAAATAATTCGGCGTAAAGCCGGTAGCTTCATGCAGCGAAGCCCGGTAGGCGGCGAGGACATGGGGTAGAACCTCGTCCCAATCGCGCTGATGACTGCTAATGACCTTACCCAGCATGGCATTCATGGTCCGGTGAAACCTCTCAATTAACCCATTACAACTCGGGTGATAGCTGGACGTCCTTACCTTATCAATTCCCAGCAAGCGACTAAGTTCCCGGAACAGGTTTCCCTCGAAGTTAGTTCCCTGATCCGTTAAGATCTGAAGGGGCGCCCCATATCTAACAATTACGGTCTCTACAAGGGCCCGTGCTACTGAGGTAGCCTCTTGGTTTGCCATTGGAATGGCCTCCACGTACTTTGTAAAACCGTCCATTACGGTCAGAATATATACATGACCACGTCTACTTCTAGGATGGGGACCAGTTATATCAATGCTAAGCCGCTCCCACGGCTCCCCACAAGGCAATGGTTGGAGGGCACCCTGTCTAGGAGGAAGACCCCGGCGGTACTGGTTACAGGGAGAACATCGCTGACAAAAGCGCTTCACGTCCCCGGACCATCCCACCCAGTAGGCCCGGCGTCTTACCTGCCAACGCGTTCGGCGAACGCCCAAATGGCCGCCCGTCAATCCAGTATGAGCCAACCCCATAAACTCTTCCCTTTTGCTCCTAGGCACTACGACTTGGTCTACCCCTTCAGGCGTCCGTCGGTAAATCACCTCTTCCCGTAGGCACAACCGGTCCTTCTGAAACCAGCAAACCTTTACGGTCTCACTCTCCGATAAGATCTCCACGAGGTCGGGCGCTTCGGCTCCTTCTCCCAACCAACTTCGGACTATGATCAAATCCGGGTCATTACGCTGTGCGTCCTCCATCGATTCCAACGGTTCAGCATTAGCGCCCGCTAAGGGCGGATCAGGCACTTCAATCACCGCGGCCACTATCTCTCTTTCTTCCCAGCCACATTGGCGGCACGGGCGACGCGAGAGCGCGTCCGCGTTCCCGTGTTTCCGGCCCGGGCGGTGCAATATCTCAAACTCAAATTCAGCGAGGCGTTCGAGCCATCGCCCCTGCTGACCAATCGGTTCTGGCGTGCGTTGCAGCCATTGCAAAGCAGCGTGGTCAGTCCGCAGAACAAACGGACGCCCTAGCAAATATTGCCTGTACAGCTTCGTAAAATAGACGATAGCTAGCAGTTCCTTGCGGGTCACACAGTAATTTCCCTCGGCTGCCGACAAGAGGCGGCTCCCGTACGCAATCACGCGTTCTTCTCCGTCTATCCTCTGCGAGAGCACCGCTCCTATCCCTACATCGCAAGCGTCGCAGTCAAGCACATACATTTCATCATCCTTCGGCAGCGCAAGAATCGGGGCAGATGTTAAAGCAGCCTTCAAACAATCGAACGTGTCCTGGCAAGCTTCGTCCCAGGTGAACGCTCTCCCCTTCTTAGTAAGGGCAAACAGCGGAGCGGCTACCGTAGAAAAGTCCTTCACGAACCTTCGGTAGTAAGAGCAGAGCCCTAGGAACGCCCTTACGTCTCGCAGTCTCTGTGGGACCGGCCACTCCACTATATCTGCAATCTTGGAGGGATCCATCGCCACTCCGTCCGGCGTCACGATGTGACCCAGAAAGCATACGTTCCGGCGCAGCAACTGACACTTGCTCGGCTTCAACTTCAGATTAGCGCCCCTCAACCTCTGGAATACTTGCTCTAACCGGTCTAAATGCTCTTCCGGCGTCTTCCCGAAAATAATAACGTCGTCCAAGTAGACCAGGCAAATCTCGAAGTTTAAACCTGATAAAACTATATCCATCAGGCGCTGAAAAGTGGCGGGCGCATTGCAAAGCCCGAACGGCATCACCTTCCATCTGAATATTCCCCTGCGCGTAACAAACGCGGTCTTATCTGCGTCTTTCGGTTCCATCGCGACTTGATGATATCCGCTCCTTAGGTCTAGCGTACTAAACCAGCTACCTCCTGCAAGCGCGTCCAAACATTCATCAATCCTGGGCAGCGGGTATGAGTCCTTCTTGGTCCGATCGTTCAGTTGCCGATAGTCGATACAAAACCTTAGCGAGCCGTCCTTCTTACGGGCCAACACCACATTCGCAGCCCACTCACTCACGGCAGGTTCGATGATCCCGTCAGCTAACATACTGTCTAGCTGCGCATCGACCGTAGCCCTATGCGGCAGCGGCTGTCGTCTTAACGGCTGTCTCACTGGGCGCGCATCTCCCGTCTCAATCCTATGCGTGCTTACAGACGTTCTGCCTATGTCCCTATCACTCGCGGAAAATACATCATTATATTTTACAAGCAAAGCGCCTAGTCGTTCCCGTATCTCCGCAGGCACTTCTGCGGGCAAATCCGCTAACAATTTATCAATTGGCGAAGCTTGGCCGACCGCGTCCTCGCCGCGGTTGGTCTCGCACAATTCTACCTCTACAGGGTGCAGCTCTCCTAAGGGGCGATCCTTGGACAACCGGACGGGGTCTTCGCTCAAATTAACCACCCTTACCCGAGCATCTGCGTAGTCACCGACAACTACGCGGGCCAGATGGACCCCGGGTTGGATTTCCTTAGCCTCCGTCATCCAGGCTGGCGCTACGGTCGTTAAATTACCGTACATGGTCTTGACCGGGACATCCCTCTGGGACTTAGGGGAAACCAACACCTCCTCGGCGACGATCACGCGCCGGCACCAAATAGATCCATTACCCCTAACCAGGGAAATACGCCTGCGTCTTACAAACAAAGATCCCATACCAAAACCCAAGCGGCAGCGATGTTCTCTCAGCCAGTCCATCCCTAACATAGGCTCAGAAATCTGATCAGAAACCAGGAAGGAAGTATGAATATAAAACCCGTTCGTAATCTTAATGGGCACCCGCACCTCACCAAGGACATTTATATCGGACCCATTAGCAGCCATCAAAACGCGATTGCAAGAGCGAAGTTCTAACCCGTCGACAGTAGATGAAGGCACCAGGCTGACTTCCGATCCAGTGTCGATCAGGCATAGCTGCGGTCGTCCGTTGATCTCACCGCGGATGTAGACTGCGTTGTTCGTAGCACGGTCCGGCATTCTTGGGCGCGTCGTATGGTTCATGACCACCGGGTCCGGTGGCGTCGAAGCATCGGGCTCGGTCGTCGCGGTCTGGCGATTCTGGTATCGGCGATCTCGTCGGCAGTTACGGGCCATGTGACCGGCTCGTCCGCAGTTGAAGCAGGTCATTTCGCGTCGCTGATTCTCCGGAGGGCCTGGGCGGTCTCGCTCAGGTCGGATTTCATGACTCGGTTCGTCGGTCGTAGGAGGGCTTCGGCGAAGCACGCGGAATTGCTCGTCCATTCTTTTCTCCATTTCTTGCTGCCATTTCCGCTGCTCATCTCGCTGAGTGTTCAAGAAGCGGTCCATCTGAGCCTGAAGCTGGGCGCTCAGATCGGTTTCTTGCGTCCCTCGCACTCGGTTTGGCTGTCTGCGGCGATCATCGGCATCGTTCGTCCGTTGATAGGCCTCCAGACGCAGTGCGGTCCGGTATGCCTCGTCCAGGTTCTTCGGTTCTCGCTCGCGTACTTTGAGCGAGAGCTCCCGGTCTCTCATCGCTTCCAGGAAGGCATCCTTCGCGATGATCTGCGTCGTCTCGTTGGAAGGCACCGGGTAGGCCAAGACCACAAGTCGTCGGATCTCATGCAGCAGGTCGCTGAGGTTCTCTTCCGGGCGTTGACGGCGGTAGTACAGCTGGGCGCGGAAGGTTTCTGCCTGGCCTTCCGTCCCGTATCTCTGCCGGAGTCGTTCAACCAATTCTTCGTAACTCGCGCTCGGTTGAGCGCCGAAGTCCCAGAGAAGTTGCGTAGCGGCCTTCTCCAGCGAACATCGCAAGTAGTCGACCCGGTCCGCGGCCGTCCACTTGTTGTGCCTTGCGCAGACCTCGAACTGCACCAGGAATGACTCCAGCGAGCCCGTCCCATCGAACTTTCCTGGCTTCATCGGCGTCGGGCGGCTTCGCAGCAGGTCGCTGACATTTTCTAGCAGATTCGGCGTCGAAGTCCCCGGAGCGTTCGGTCTTTCAGTCTCTTCGCGGAAATTCGGTTTCAATTTCTTCTTTTCCGTCGTCGGTTCGCCCGTCTTTCCTCGGAAGCTCGTTCTCTCCGGCTTCACGGTCATCTCTTCTTCCCTGTCTTCGCGGAAGCTCGGTCTCACCTGCCCCAGATCATCGAAGTCGATACTTTCCAGCAAACGGCTCCCGTCCGGCGGCCCGTCCATCATCGCTCTCCTCGCGGCTGGCGTCGACGTCTCGGCAGGCGGTCGGATCAGACTTGGCATCGGGTAGGCAATCGTATCGTCGTCGTCTCCCGGAAACATCTTCGGTCGATTCAGCGTCGTCGGCGGCAGGAATCTCCGTCAAAACCCCACTGGCTCTGGTACCAATGTGACAAAAACGGGGTTCTGCTCTCTCTCAGGATGCGAGTGTAAGGCGCGTGTCGCTCAGGATGGGAGCGTAAGTAGGACCTCCGTGGTATTCGAAGGATTTCAGCATCCGCCAGCCGACTAGCCGTAGCGATCAGTGTCACCCACCGAAGGAAGAGAACACCGAAGTTCAATCACAATCTTTATTCACCACACATCAGAAGACGAGTAACCAAGCTTTCTCAGAAATATACCAAACCAACGCAACAGGCCAGACTCCTCAACACACAAGCGCCCTCTATATATATACCCAGCCGGGGCAGGGGTAGGACTCCAGTCACCATGGCCTGGCAGGGATCCTCGGGCAGGGATCCCTGGGCTATGGGATCCCTGGGCAGGGATCCCTGGGCTACGAGGGATCCCTGGGCTAGCAGGCCACAGGCTAGGGATCCACGGGCTAAGGATCCACGGGCTGGGATCCACGGGCAGGGATCCACGGGCTGGGGATCCACGGGCTAGGGATCCCTGGGCTATGAGGGATCCCTGGGCAGGGATCCCTGGGCTAGAGTGGCCAAAGGCTAGGGATCCCTGGGCTATGAGGGATCCCTGGGCAAGGGATCCCTGGGCTATGAGGGATCCCTGGGCAAGGGATCCCTGGGCTATGAGGGATCCCTGGGCAGGATCCACGGGCTAGGTCGCCAAAGGCCAGGTCGCCAAAGCCTAGCAGGGTGGTCCAAAACAGGGAGGCCCAAAAACCGAGGGTGGTCCCAAAAACCGAGGCCCAAAAACCGAGGGTGGTCCCAAAAACCGAGGGTGGTCCCAAAAACCGAGGGTGGTCCCTGGCAAAAACGCCACAGTACTTTTTCCGTTTTTCCGTTAAAATAATTAGGAAAATGTCACATTAACTTTAAGTCAGTATGCTCTTCAGTTACATGAGGCAAAGAAGCGACACCTAGCGAATGTCATAGCCTAAATCAGAATTATTGTTAGCACACGTACGTGTTAATTTAAATATTAGCAGCAAGAAAGCTGCAGCAAAGCCTATTCATTGGACATCGGACCCGATTGGTGTCAGAGGCAGGGCCGGCCCTAGCCCAAATGGCGCCCCAGGCAAAGCATACATTTGGTGCCCTCTGATCCTCTGATTACTCCACAGGCCACCCCACGTCACAACCCAATGATGAACATTACACTCAACTGAGTTATTTATTGTTATCGTTAATATTATTACTATGATAACTATAATTATAATTATTTATTATTGCACTAACCCCTGGATAATTTGAATTTTTGGGGAATGGTAAAAAGCAAAAGCACTTCAAATTACCGAAAAAGGAAACAAATCATTTTAAAAATATCCTCTTTATTATTTCTTGTGGTATTAAGAAATCTTCTGCTTGTAGTTTTCTCCATCAGGTTTCAGTAGGCCTAGGCTATATCAACACACAATAAAACTGAAAGCAATTTAAGCAAATACCTGCAATATTGGTAGGCCTATATATTATTACGAATGAATTGCTAGCTGATGACTGGACACTAACACTAACAGTTAAAGTAGTTTCAGTTTTGTTGAAATAGTTGGAGAGCCATATTTTTTGCTTTTTGATACTTCTGTTTCTTATTTTTCATACAATTTTGAGCACCCGATAACTTATGACGCTTCATAGGGTTTGCCGGTTTGACATAATTTCTAAAATAAAATTTTTAATTTGACAAGAATTGGATATAGGCTAGGCCTAATTAAGAAAACTGTTATTAAATGAACAGATTTTTACAGATAGCCTAATTAACTTATAATTAATGCAGCTGCGATGTCTGTTCGGTCGTCGACAAATAAAGATGCATATATATATGCTACAATATTTCTTGAATTGTTGACATTTTCAGTCGAAAGACGTCAGTAGGCTACGCCTACGTCAGCATCAGATTTAGTAATTTTAAATTACTAATCTCATTTCACTTTACCTTGTAACCGGTTGCGGCTTGTCAACCTGCATGATTTACCTTAAACGAATATATATAGGTCTATTACAGTCTGCAGTGCAGACACAAACTGCAGAAATGACCTACAGACACTTGTGAAATAATTGAATTTTAATGGTTAAAATAAAATTAGTGGGGTGTTGAAATTAAATTAATTGACAAGGTTCAATTAAATCAATAATTACTTGAAATTTGTTCCATAGGCGAAAGTCTTGAATTCAATTGAAAATAATCATTGGAATTGAAAAAGTGACTAAAAAGGTGAAACGCTAAAATTAGAACTGTTAAAACACATTTCTGTGAGAATGGCGCCCCCGGCCTAGATTTTGGCGCCCCAGGCAACTGCCTACTTTGCCTGTGCCAAAGGCCGGCCCTGAACAAGTCTTAAGTTTAGGCCTACCCCTGAATGACATAGCGAACAAAACAGAGGAATTACGGTTTATCAATGACATCATTGACATGCAGAAATAGCCTAATTGCAGAGAGGGGATTTTGTCCAGGGGACTATGTCCTACGCAAAATCGGGCGGGGGATTTGTCCAGGGGCTTTTGTCAGGGGGATTTTGTCAGGGGATTACGTACAGGGAGGGGGGATAATGTCCTACACTCCCTAAACACATAGCCTAATTTTCTCCAGTCGCCGCAATCACAACAAAAGTTCATCCAAATCGGAGGCTTCGTTAATTGTTTGTGATAAAAAAGAGTAAATTGACAAGTGACCCAAGTTCCAAGACCCGAGCATGGGCGCCTTCAGTTCTGGGTATTTAAGTAGCTATAATAATATAGGCTAGCTATAGCCTACTTAAAAATGATAGGCCTACATCGCAGAAATTAACCATTCCATATTATGGTTTGGGGGCTTTGAGGATAACATTTTTAAATTCTGTAAAAAATATTTATAGACAACATATGAATAGAATAATGGGAAAACTAGGGAATGGGTGTTTTCTGCGATGTATCATTTTTCTGGACACCCCTAGGCCATGCAGAATCCTTAGTAACATGGTGTCCCACCATGGGCCTCCTCCCTTATCAGACCATACAGAATTTTACGAAAAATGTTTTTGTTGCTATAAATTATGTTATTGTTAAATGAGAAATAATAAATTTCTGCTTTTCGCTTGGGCGAAATTAGGGCCTAGGCCTACAGCTTGTTACGGTTTTGTCTATTGCCGAGAACCTTTAATCAAATGAACTCTATCCCATCCAAACGGGCAGCGGTGGTGAAGGATCTCACCCGATCATGTGACCCGATCAATTAAATTGAACAAATGAGTAGGGTCGAGGCCGTATACCGTCCATACGGTCGCTATATAAAACATGTGCATTTACTTCTGTCTTCCTTGCAAGTCTTCCTATCGTTAACTCAGGTTTTACCAATCACGTCCTGCGCGCTCGATCAGCTGACCGCGTAGACCTGTATAGGCCTATGTAGACCTGGTTTTTAGTTAGCTAAGACGGGATGCCATAGATGGGCATGGACACAGCGTGCAAGACATTTATGCATAAGCATTGAGATCTCAAACTCGATGCATTCTTGCACAGGTAACAATGCAATTTCTCCCTCATAAAGCTACATGATATGCACAGGAATCATTGAATTGTTAAATTGGGAGGTTGGAAGGGTTCAGCCACCAATTCATTTTTCAACCCCTCCAGCAAGTTGGACCTACCCTAAAATTACCTTTGGGATTACAACCCCCCAGCACAGCTTTCAGTGGGTCAATGTATTTTCATTCGTACCACAATTCATATTTTTGGTAGAGCTTTAAATCTTCTGAAATAAAACACAATTTTTCCAGTAGGCCTAAGTGTTCTTTACTGTTCAATTTGTTGACACACCTAAGGATCCATTAGCCTACACGTAGACCCACACCCAGTAGGCCTACAATTAATAAGTACGTATATCGTCTCATCTGGGTCTTGCTCCGAAGTACCTTTGCGATCTAATGCTTCGCACACTCTGCCACTTCGCTGCGTCCTCTCCGATCCTCTGATCGGCTTGACCTTTTTGTTCCCCGTGTCAGGACTGCGATGGCTCAATCCAGATCCTTCGCCTGCATAGGTCCTTCTTTGTGGAATGGACTTCCTCCACCGGTTCGCTCTGCCATCCTTTCTGGTAGTCTCTCCTCATCTTTTTCGAAACTAAAATCCTGCCTTTTCCCTCGGGTTGCTCGCACTGGGAGCGCTTCTGAAAGGCGTTTGCTGTGAGAAGCGCTTTATAAATAGCCAAATACAATACAATACAATATCGGTTTTAGGTACGTTAGAAATTTGGACACCCGGACATAATGAGAATAATTTTGTTTAACCCCTCACTTCGTTCAGAACTTTAGACCATTATAATTATGTCACATCAACCGAGTCGCAGCATGATCTGTATAATAAAAGGCTTAGACACGTGTGCGTCAGTGGAGATGCATGCGAATGCAAGGATATTAATTTCCCTGCCAGAATGTCCATAAGCATTTCAATTTCTGTTATCTACTAATGGCACTTATGAAATGAAATCTGTTAATGACTGTATTCATACGTGTACATTGTGTTTACCGTTCAAGGAATCGATTCTAATAAATTTTAATTTGAATGGAATCCATGTGGGTCTCATAATTCATTATGTGAATATTTGCACAAAATTCTACATAAAAATTGCATAAGAAATGTCATTATTATTGACAACAACAGGCTAACTATATATCTAGGCCTATATGAACCCGAGGGACCACGTAGCCTATACTCTCTCTCTATTCCAACGAGTACAGTTTGCACTTAGACGAGCAATCTAAATCGATCCGCCATTGCCGTCGTAGTCGGGTGGTGCGTTCTCAAGCCTAGATAAAAGGAGGTTCTTATAATCTTTGTTATTGCATAGCGTCCTCCAGAAGAGACATTTTTTCTGAACTAGCGTGCAGAAGTCCTAGCTGCTAGTGATAGGCTATAGTTTAACACGGATTGCTGTAGAAACAGGCCATCAGAAATAGGCCATCAATAGGCCT
Organism: Aporrectodea caliginosa; assembly: GCA_020284085.1. Taxonomy (NCBI): domain Eukaryota; kingdom Metazoa; phylum Annelida; class Clitellata; order Crassiclitellata; family Lumbricidae; genus Aporrectodea; species Aporrectodea caliginosa. The sequence continues at coordinate 169,052 of JACEVL010000929.1, forward strand.
CACCAATTCTCACTCCCACCTAAGGACACCAAAAACTTTATTCCTAGGCTGCTCTACAAGGACATCTATTAAACCTAAGACCCTTGAACATAAAATAATAGCCAATAATATCCATGACCAAACTTTAAACGGAATAGCCAACGCCCACACATTTTTTTTTTTGTTTTCTTGTAATCGCATTGCGTTCTGACAATGTGTTATGAATAAACGAAGATTCTATTCTATTCTATTCTATTCTATCAAAGATTGCAGATAGCCTATCTCAGATAGGCTATGTTCCAGATTTAGGCTTAACATTAGAGATTCACTACCGCGTTGTGTGACTGTGTGAGTAATTTAAACTCTGGTTTTGTCTGTCTGCCTGTGTGGCTGCCTATCGCGGATTTACTATAAGCCGTTGTGCCAAACTCTGCGCCCCCACACTACGGTGAGAGAGAGAGAGAGAGAGAGAGAGAGAGAGAGAGAGAGAGAGAGAGAGAGAGGCGTTGATCCGTCCAATAATCTCTTCCTCCCTAGAGCGCGCTCTTCCTCTTCAAGCGTTGACTGTGGCCAAGGGCTCTTCCTTCCTTCCGTCCTCTCCAGGCGTCGCTTCTTCTGCCCGCCTTCGGTCGGTCGTTCGGTCTTTCCTTCGACTGGATCGGGGACTCCTGCTGTTGCTGTTGCTGCTTCTGCTGTCGTGCGTCGTATTCCTCCGTCGACGGTCATTCATTGGTAGAAACAACGACGACGACAGAGACTTCGTTGGAAAGGGAGAGAACTTCCTATCATCATCCGATTGGAAATCGATCCATCGTGTCGTCCAGAGGAAGCGATCGAACTCCTTATGTGGGCGATGTGGTATTAGACGACGTTGTTGGTTGATTGTTCGACGACATTTTGATGGCTGATCATTCGATGGCTGATTCTGAGGAGGAGGACAATCGACGTCTGACTAAGACCAGAATGGACGATGATTCCATCGACCGTCGGCGTTTCAATGGTTGCAATGGTTCTACGACGACTGAACAGAGATTCGTTAAGGTTACGAGGACTTTGTTCGTCATCACGGTCTCTCTTCTGTTCGCCAGTTTTCTTGTGTGGACGATCGTTGCGTTAAGCATGAGGGTCGTTCGTCTGGAGGATCGGGTCAGTCGACTGGAGGAGGAGAACCGAGGCCGAGAAGAACAGATGAAGACAAGCGTCAGTGAAGAAGTGAAACAGGTCAGACACAGAATTATTCATCTCTCTTCAACTGACCTTCATTCATCCACATCTGTCATCACTGTAGACGAAACAATTATGAACCCACATCGTCATCATCATCGTCATCGTCATCTTCATCATCATCACCATTATCTCTGGTAGAGAAAAAATGGTCCTAGACAGCAGAGATGATAGAGGGATGTGGATTTGTGCCATATGACTGATGAGAAGTTACGTTACACTGATGAGAAGTTACGATACAAGTAGAAACCTTTAGAATTTTGTAAGAGCGTTGGCCATGTAGACACCGAGATAAGTTCTTCTCAGCTGACCACAGTGGGTCGATCGATGGTGGAGCAGAGGTCAGAAGACGCAGGTAGAAACAGTTTAGACTTAATTTGAAAAATGTGTTTACCCATGTCAGAGTTGTGAACCCTTTGTAATGGTCTGAGTGCAGCTGGAGTGGGTTGCACATTGTTCTTGTCCCTTGCAAAGAGTCCAGAGAGTAGTCCTTCTCCTCCTGCATATGCCATGCTCAAAGCTACTATTACTAATTTACTAAGTCATGCCAATCAGTCACTTCCTGTCTAAAATGCTGTAACCATTCATTGATCTACGTTGCAACCAACTCTTTAGAATGAACTCTGAATGCTTCGAAGGATGAGTTTGCTATCATCCTCGATATTGTAATTTTGTAACCTGCAGGACAATCTCAATTTCTCAAATGTGGTGTCCAGGGGTGCAAAAAACCAATTACTTTTTTCAAAAAAACCAAAACGATCTCAAGCCTTTAACAGCCCTGTGGTGTCTGATTTGGTGTTCATTCATTTATTGCAGTTTTCTCCAGGAGCCATCAAAGTTAAAGTTGCCCCTAAGATATTTCTTTCTTGCCTTTCAAGAAACTTTGAACCTGACTTCCTCATTCACCTCTGCCTCTATCCTTCTAAACCCCACTGCACCATAAACACCTTAGCTTATGTTGCGTTGGTTGTCTTGGCCGACCCCCCCCCCTACATCTATCTGGCAATGAAACAGAACAAAGCTCGTGATCGCTAATCTGATTAATTAGTATTCTGTTTGGGGCTGAAAAATAGCCAGAGTTTATATTACATTCTGAGGGGTGAGCAACAATCTGGTGGTTAGCTGCTGTCAGGTGAGAAGCCAAAAGGGGTTCAAGGTTTCTTTCCACAGGTATCTCCTTGCAAAACCCAGTTTTAAAATAAGTACATTGACTGTAGGACTGTCAGTGGGAACGTAAGGTGGTAACCAAGAGAACTGGCTGAGCACCTAACCATAAGCCAAGGTTAAGAAAATTTAAATCTTTAGCCCTTCATATCCCTATGTATGTATGTATGTATGAGCACTTGTTATAGCGCCCCTTCAAGATTTCTACTCAGAGTCCCTATGGTTGTCACTCAGCATTCTTACCGGATTCATCATCATCATCATCATCATCATCATCATCATCATCATCATCATCATCATCATCATCATCATCATCATCATCAACATCAACAACATCATCATCATCATCATCATCATCATCATCATTCTCTACATTTTTGTTGTAAATTACATAACATCTAGACTTTCTCCAAAATCTGTCTCTGACAGGTAAGAACTATGAATGGGCTTAAGTCACAAATGCAGTGCAATCAAATGATGGGTTGTCTTGTATGGAAAGGATAGTTCTATTATCCAGTTGGTTTCAATGGCTCTGATTGCAGCGGGGTCAACCCACTCTAGCGACACTAAATACACGAGAGAGAGAGAGCTCTGTTGATCTCAGGATGTCGTATCATTTGCCTAAATAAGTCATACTCTATTTCTCTACTAAGCTAACTGTTTTTCTTTGAGTTATATGTTTGAAAACTTTGTGAGTTAGAGACACACTGTAAAATGCTTGAAACTGGCTAAGTGTCCATGGAACAGATCAGAAAAAACAGTGCAGAGGTGACAAATTGGTTCATTACAGAGATCTGTGAATGACGGATTCTCCCAAACATACACGGGATCCGATCAACGCTGATAGCTTGCACACTTCCCAGAATGAGTGTGAATTTCTTGGCAGTTTCATCTGTGTTGGATTAAGTGGAAGGACTTCAGACAGAAACATTATTCTTAGATCTGTTTAGCAAATTATCTTTGCTTGGAAGAAATCATTAGCTGTGCATTTGATTCCCAAATGAAGTCCTGTGTTTGGTACTTAATTATCCCAATGCCTCAGATCTCTTTGGGTAAACTCTGTTGGTCTTTAGGAAATAGCAAATATTTGGGACCAGATGGATTGCTGAATGAAGTACACCTGATGAACTTTAAACCCTGCTTTCAGAAATAATGTCTGTTCAGCACTAATAAACCTTCGTCAGATCCTGTGTGTCCGGTCGCATGATGTGGTTTCCTCAGTAGTTGCTCAGCTCCAGAAAAGTGTTACAGTGGATACGTCAGGTGGCATAAGTTTACATAAGGTAACTGCATGTAGCTCAGTTATTACTGTCAAATGTGTTACTATCAGTTCTACTAAGTACCTGCTGACCTCTTACTAGAATGGAATAATTTGACTAATTGTTGCTTAACAAATGGTCAATATGGTACCTCTGAAGCATCATCAGACATCAGGTAGAAACCAAATGATTAGCATTTGATGAGCAGCATAGGCTGAACTTTCTGATGCCATTCGTTATCCTGGCATCCAGCGCTGACCTCATTATGAAGATATAGTATCTGTTATGATCTGGCCACAGTCAGTTGTACTGTCTGGATTTTTATCCTTTTTACACTTAATACATAGCTTATAAATTTATTTGTACTTTCTATCATAGTTTTGTATTTTTCTGTTCATGCCAGCAATTAAGACTAAAACAGGTGATCTACCCTTTTGGTTGGCTGACCCTCATGCATGCGTACGTGGAATCTACTCAGACTTTCCGGAATCTGTTTAGAGAAGCATGACTGTTAATACGTTCACAAAACAATTGAAATTCCATCTATTGTGTAACTCTTCCTACTTGAACTGACAGTGTAAAACCCAAAGGAAGTAGATTGCTATAAACGGTGCTATATAAATTGTTGTCATTATTTTACATCACAGATACTATATCCTCATAATTATGATGTAAATTAACTAGGCCTAAGTCTTAGTGCATTTAATTTTTGGAGCTTGGAATTTTGAATGAGTGGGATTTTGAAAGGATGGCAGAGTAGATGAGACGTTCTGGTTCCTCTGCTTTATCCTGATGATTGATGTATGGCTGTAAGAGATAAGGTTATTGGTGGAGCTGAGGAGCTGTAGGATACACATTGAAGCCAACAGCAGAAGGGTCAGAGAATTTTTTCAGGGTCATGATGAAGGTGAATGACCAACAGAAAAGAGGCAGGATTAGCGAGAGAGTCTCTCCTCTTGCACTCCCAAGCAGCCACTGGAGATTGATTGGTAAGTGCTTGCAAGTCCAACGTGGGCGAATTTATGGAGAAGTGGCCAGTTGCTTCAAGGAAACGCCTCAGTTAGACCTTATGCCCTTAGAACAGGAGGGAAAGTCTTTGGAAAGAATATACTAGGTGGCAGTTTAAGAATATTCAGTTGACTAATGGACATTTTTACTAGACCAATCAGTTTCTAGTCTTCCAATTGATTGGTCTTTATAATTATATATGAGAGGAAGACAGACAGAAAGGAAGACAGTCAGAGAGGAAGAGAAAGGAAGACAGACAGACAGAGAGAGAGAGAGAGAGAAAGGAAGACAGACAGAGAGGAAGACAGACAGAGAGGAGAGAGAGAAAGGAAGAAGAGGAAGACAGACAGAGAGGAAGAGAGAAAGGAAGACAGACAGAGGAAGACAGACAGAGAGGAAGACAGACAGAAAGGAAGACAGACAGAAAGGAAGACAGGAGAGAGAAGAGAGAGAGGAAGAGAGACAGAGAGGAAGACAGACAGAGAGGAAGAGAGAAAGGAAGACAGACAGAGAGGAAGACAGACAGAGAGGAAGAGAGAAAGGAAGACAGACAGAGAGGAAGACAGACAGAGAGGAAGAGAGAGGAAGACAGACAGAGAGGAAGACAGACAGAGAGGAAGAGAGAAAGGAAGACAGACAGAGAGGAAGACAGAGAGAGGAAGACAGACAGAAAGGAAGACAGACAGAAAGGAAGACAGGAAGAGACACAGAGAGGAAGAGACAGAGAGGAAGACAGAAAGGAAGACAGACAGAAAGGAAGATAGACAGACAGAGAGGAAGAGAGACAGAGAGAGAGAGAGAGGAAGAACCTGTGGCTGAAATGAGAATTGAACATATGATCCTTTGGTGTTAATTTGACAGCCTGGGTCAGTGATCTCTCTTTCCATGTTGAACTCTGGAAGGGAAGAAGTGGAAAAGTGTCTTACAAAGTCAGTTCCTGTTAAGCAACTAAAAGTAAAGTAATTAGTATAGAATGATCTATGTGTGTCTGGGCTTTTATGAGGAGATGTTGGAATAAGACATCTATCTGCTCCATGCCAAAAGGGAAAAACAGATTCATGAAACAGGGACACTGCGAATACATATATAACTACTTACATATATAGTAAATGTAAATACATACATAAATAAATACATACACTGCATTTGTAAAATAAGTAAAATAAATCTGCAGCTGAACCAGGAAAGTGACCTATAGGCTAACTGTGTAAGATTACTATGGTAATCTTACACAGTCAGCCCATAGGAGGAGTATTATCCTGCTGAGGTCGTTGGCTATGAATCCAATTGATGAGGGTTGATTAGGATGAGTATGCTCTGCTCCTCTGACTCAGGTGTCTGACCTCTGACCTGTGAGGGGTCTGTGAGTCCACATCAGGTGTTTGTCTGTTTATATAGTCAGAATAGTTTTGTGTCTTTAACAGAAGCTGGAGTCCTACGTTCAGTCAAGAACAAGGAACGTCAGGGATGCTACGAACACGAACACGGCTTCTTCTTGCCTCTGCCCTCCAGGTAAGTCTCCTGGAATGAGCAACTGTGTTTGTGTGCGTGTGTGTGTGTGTGTGTGTGTGTGTGTGTGTGTGTGTGTGTGTGTGTGAGTGTGTGTGTGTGTTTGGTCGTCCAGCGATAGCAACGTCACTTACAAGAAAAACAAATACATCTTAACCTATGTCTTGCAATTTCTTCAGTTTCCTGTTGTTGTTTTGGGACTGGTACTTGTTCCTAGACCCAATTCACTGTCAGCTATCCACTTTCTCCAAATAAATACACGCATATCTCTTTCATCTATGCACATATGTACACACACACACACACACACACACACACACACACACACACACACACACACACACACACACACACACATATATATACACCACAATATGTATGCATGATGTTTAGGTGTGATGTGCAAATCTTTATCAATGCATTTGGTGAAGAAATTACTCTGAGAAAGCATTTTCTCTGAGGAAATTGTGTGGGATTATGTGGCAATAATAAGAATGCATCATTATCTTAATCATGATTATCATCATATATAGGTAAAGAAAGGGACTGAAAGCCTGAGGAAGAGGAGCAAGAGGAAGACACAGATCATTCGGGCCTAGGAGCCAATCACACATTCATTCATTCATTCATTTTAACAATAATTTATATAGCACTCCTTCAAGAAGCCTACTGAGGGCGCTATATTTTTGCCTGAACAGATGCCTCTAGAAACTGGCAAAATTGAATCTGTCTTCCAGGTTTTGTTTCTTCTTGGAATGGGTCATCACTCTTATCTTCTAATGATTGGCGAGGAGGTGGAGAGGGGGGCACCTAACCCATCTGGCCATGGCTGTTCACCATTCCAAAGCTCCAATCCCAACTGATGGCGATTTCTGCCTAATGAAGCGCTTATCAGTGCATGATGGGCTTTACGACTGGCTCTGGGGACCATCATGAGAGAAGCAACCATCTCTTCTCTTCTCAGCACCTTGGCTCATTGCCTTTCCGTCTCCAGAGGGAATTGCAGTTCTTATCCTTAAGACCTACAGTCCTGTCTTTCTCTGTTGAATGATTGTCTGGGAAAGCTAAACACACCTCCTCCTACTTCTTCTCCTCATCTTCTTCTCCTACTTCTCTTCTCCTTCTCCTACTCCTCCTCTTACTCCTTCTCTCTCCTACTCCTTCTGTTTCTTCTCCTCCTTCTCCTCCTACTACTTCTCTTCCTACTCCTCTTACTCCTTATCCTACTCCTTCTCCTTCTACTCTTGCTTCTCCTCCTCCTACTCTTCTCTTCCTACTCCTCCTCTTACTCCTTCTCCTCCTATTCTACTTCTCCTCCTACTTCTTTCTCCTCCTACTCTTCCTCCTCCTCCTACTCCTCTTCCTACTCCTCCTCTTACTCCTTCTCCTCCTACTCCTGTTGCTCCTGCTCCTCCTACTCCTCCTCCTCTTCTGCTGTAGCCATGTTGAACTAGGTCTATCAGTTCCGCTTCAGTTGCATGGTATGCCCTGACATAACAGCTACAGCAGCAGCAGCAGCAGCAGCAGCAGCAAATGAGCATCACTGTTTGAGATCTGGTTACAGCAGATGCAAAGCTACATTCATCACTGAATGTATTTCAGTCTGCTTATCTTGAAGTTCAAACATATCCAGGACAAACATGACGATACTGATATGATAACACTAATGTGATAATTAAGTTTATTCAGTGATATGATAATGCTGTTATAATTATGATTATACAGTGATAAAAATGATATAAAGATAGCCACAATTATGATGACACAATGATGATGATTCGGCTGATCATGATTACTACTACTACTGATGATGATGAGGATGAAAATGATGATGATGATGAGGATGAGGATGAAAATGATGATCGCAGAGATGAAGATGATTATGCTGCTGAAGGTGATGATTGAAGATGACGAGAAAGACTCAGAGGATAGTGAAGAGGAGAAAGGAAGTGGTGTCAGAGTTTTCCAGTGACTCCAGTTGTTTTCAGTGACTCCAGTTGGGAGAAAGGAAGTGGTGAGATGTCAGTTGTTGGTTTTCAGTGACTCCAGTTGGAGAAAGGAAGTGGTGAGATGTCAAGTGACTCCAGTTGGGAGAAAGGAAGTGGTGAGATGTCAGTTGTTGGTTTTCCAGTGACTCCAGTTGGGAGAAAGGAAGTGGTGAGATGTCAGTTGTTGGTTTTCCAGTGACTCCAGTTGGGAGAAAGGAAGTGGTGAGATGTCAGTTGTTGGTTTTCCAGTGACTCCAGTTGGGAGAAAGGAAGTGGTGAGATGTCAGTTGTTGGTTTTCCAGTGACTCCAGTTGGGAGAAAGGAAGTGGTGAGATGTCAGTTGTTGGTTTTCCAGTGACTCCAGTTGGGAGAAAGGAAGTGGTGAGATGTCAGTTGTTGGTTTTCCAGTGACTCCAGTTGGGAGAAAGGAAGTGGTGAGATGTCAGTTGTTGGTTTTCCAGTGACTCCAGTTGGGAGAAAGGAAGTGGTGAGATGTCAGTTGTTGGTTTTCCAGTGACTCCAGTTGGGAGAAAGGAAGTGGTGAGATGTCAGTTGTTGGTTTTCCAGTGACTCCAGTTGGGAGAAAGGAAGTGGTGAGATGTCAGTTGTTGGTTTTCCAGTGACTCCAGTTGGGAGAAAGGAAGTGGTGAGATGTCAGTTGTTGGTTTTCCAGTGACTCCAGTTGGGAGAAAGGAAGTGGTGAGATGTCAGTTGTTGGTTTTCTAGTGACTCCAGTTGGGAGAAAGGAAGTGGTGAGATGTCAGTTGTTGGTTTTCCAGTGACTCCAGTTGGGAGAAAGGAAGTGGTGAGATGGCAGTTGTTGGTTTTCCAGTGACTCCAGTTGGGAGAAAGGAAGTGGTGAGATGGCAGTTGTTGGTTTTCTAGTGACTCCAGTTGGGAGAAAGGAAGTGGTGAGATGTCAAGTGACTCCAGTTGGGAGAAAGAAGTGGTGAGATGTCAGTTGTTGGTTTTCCAGTGACTCCAGTTGGGAGAAAGGAAGTGGTGAGATGGCAGTTGTTGGTTTTCCAGTGACTCCAGTTGGGAGAAAGGAAGTGGTGAGATGGCAGTTGTTGGTTTTCTAGTGACTCCAGTTGGGAGAAAGGAAGTGGTGAGATGGCAGTTGTTGGTTTTCTAGTGACTCCAGTTGGGAGAAAGGAAGTGGTGAGATGGCAGTTGTTGGTTTTCCAGTGACTCCAGTTGGGAGAAAGGAAGTGGTGAGATGGCAGTTGTTGGTTTTCTAGTGACTCCAGTTGGGAGAAAGGAAGTGGTGAGATGTCAGTTGTTGGTTTTCCAGTGACTCCAGTTGGGAGAAAGGAAGTGGTGAGATGTCAGTTGTTGGTTTTCCAGTGACTCCAGTTGGGAGAAAGGAAGTGGTGAGATGGTCAGTTGTTGGTTTTCCAGTGACTCCAGTTGGGAGAAAGGAAGTGGTGAGATGTCAGTTGTTGGTTTTCCAGTGACTCCAGTTGGGAGAAAGGAAGTGGTGAGATGTCAGTTGAAAGTGGTGAGATGTCAGTTGTTGGTTTTCCAGTGACTCCAGTTGGGAGAAAGGAAGTGGTGAGATGTCAGTTGTTGGTTTTCCAGTGACTCCAGTTGGGAGAAAGGAAGTGGTGAGATGTCAGTTGTTGGTTTTCCAGTGACTCCAGTTGGGAGAAAGGAAGTGGTGAGATGGCAAGTGACTCCAGTTGGGAGAAAGGAAGTGGTGAGATGTCAGTTGTTGGTTTTCCAGTGACTCCAGTTGGGAGAAAGGAAGTGGTGAGATGTCAGTTGTTGGTTTTCCAGTGACTCCAGTTGGGAGAAAGGAAGTGGTGAGATGTCAGTTGTTGGTTTTCCAGTGACTCCAGTTGGGAGAAAGGAAGTGGTGAGATGTCAGTTGTTGGTTTTCCAGTGACTCCAGTTGGTCTGTGACGATGGAAATTCGTTGAAGAGGCAAATGGTGCTGGAACGGTTCAGTGGTCGTTGGTGGTTTCCTCTTGAGAAGCAGGCGACTGATTCCAGGCTCTGTTGGTCGGCACCCTTTCTTTCCCAACTGTAGAAGGACAGAGCAACTGGATGATGCCAAGTGGTTTCACTACTTGACCCCTGTCTGACCTTTCAGTTGCCTTGTGGATGTTCCAGATTTCAAAGGTTAAGTTCTCAACTTCCCTGATCAGTTATCACCAATGGCTGTGGGGTGGGAGAGGGAGGGGGTGGGGTGGATACCTCTGAGCCTGAGCTACAGATAGGGTTGCCAGTTGGAAGAGAAGGGCTCTTTACAAGATCCTTGTAGAATATAAGATTTCTGCCCTTTATTATTATTATTTATTTATTTATTTCTTCCCCTGAGAATTACAGAAATTGGGGAGTATTGCCATTGGAACATCTTAGCAGATGGTTTTGTTGGTGGAAAAGGTGCTGCAAAAAGCATTTGCATGAAATGCTGGTTTGCCATAGATGAGCACTGATGGAGTAGTCTCAGTCCTTATTATAATTATCACTTTTTCCCCAAAGGTCTCTGAACAATTGTTAAATGTCTTGATTACCTAAGCATCATCAAGTTAATTACTAGTATTATTGTTTTTAACCCAATGTAAAAATTATCTATCAGGAACAAAACAAATTATGTTAGGAGTAAAGAAATTATCTCCAAGAAATAAGGTCATGTCCCAGGTTTTGCAACCATTTGGAAATGTATGTCTAAATGCAATGTCATTGTGGCACTGGACACAAGTGGAAAGACATTGGATAAGGAAATTAGTTTCACATCAATTATCCATAGACAGCTGAATGTGACGTCTCAACTCAGACAGAAATTCTGCACCCTCAGCATTTACAGGGAAAAAGGTTTTAAAGGCAAGGTGAACATACATGTGGGTTGTATACGTAGCAATGCGTATTTGACAGACTTATGAACTGCCACCCATTCAGCTGCAGAATCTGCTGAATTCTCTGTTTGGGAGAAGTGTAGAGTGTGAAGCACTGTAGCATCCCACGTCATTCATGTATTCAGTAGCAGACAAAGGAACAAGTGTATCACCATTGGACCACTCGCTTGCCATGATCCGAAGAAGACTTATTCATGCTAGGAACATCTGCTGTTTGTAGTAAACACCAAATGATATGGTGTATATGGTTTTATGGCATGATGGTGGATGGAGGAGCAGCCTTTAGATAGATTATAGCTAACTAGCCCTGGGCCAACATCTTCTCCCCATTGACACTTATAGGGGCACAGAGGTCAAGGCCTAAATGAAGACCAACTGTCACTAGTCGTCTATGCAGAGGACACAAGAGGTGATTGGGAGAGAGCAGTCACCCAATCTCAAAGACTGAGGAAAACATCTGCAGACCGTTTCAGCCGATTCACAACATTGCTTATGGAAGCCAAAATTGACAGCTTATCCTTCTCTAATGAAGGCCTGTCCGATGATGCACACTGTTTAATCGGCAGAGGATCAAGGTCAGCTGGAAGAGTGTCATGGTATATGCCACCATCCTTTCCTCAATGTAAGTGTCTGCGGGGGGGGGGCAGTGGTGCATTTGATCAAGATGGCAGACTGAAGTTCCCAAATTGTTGCAGCTGAGGCCAAATAAGCTGAGGATTGAGGAAGCCAGCGAAGACGCTCGTCTCAGAGACTCAGACCACCATCTCGAATGAAGAGTGAGGCCTGCATCCAACTGTCCAGATGTTTAGTTGATGACTTATTTCAGTGATTGTTTTATATTCTTCTTCCATACTTGCATGAATACTGGATGCATGATAACATTCCACAAGGCTGACTAAGTCTTGGTCAAATATGAAATCCAAGGATAAGGCCTGATTAAATTTGAACTCCTAGATTGAGGTCTAGTTAAGTTTGATATACTAGGTTATGCTCTAGTTAAATTTTCTGTGCTTAACTAAGGTCTGGTTAAATTTGAATAAATCCTATAGGCTACTATGGTCTGGTTAAATTTTCTTTCATATACTAAGGCCTGGTTGAATTTGCCATACTAGACTAAGACCTAGTTGAATTTGCCATACTGGACTAAGACCTAGTTGAATTTGCCATACTAGACTAAGACCTAGTTGAATTTGCCATACTAGACTAAGACCTAGTTGAATTTGCCATACTAGACTAAGGCCTGGTTGAATTTGCCATACTAGACTAAGGCCTGGTTGAATTTGCCATACTAGACTAAGACCTGGTTGAATTTGCCATACTAGACTAAGGCCTGGTTGAATTTGCCATACTAGACTAAGGCCTGGTTGAATTTGCCATACTAGACTAAGGCCTGGTTGAATTTGCCATACTAGACTAAGGCCTGGTTGAATTTGCCATACTAGACTAAGACCTAGTTGAATTTGCCATACTAGACTAAGACCTAGTTGAATTTGCCATACTAGACTAAGACTAATTTGCCATACCTAGTTGAATTTGCCATACTAGACTAAGGCCTGGTTGAATTTGCCATACTAGACTAAGACCTAGTTGAATTTGCCATACTAGACTAAGGCCTGGTTGAATTTGCCATACTAGACTAAGGCCTGGTTGAATTTGCCATACTAGACTAAGGCCTGGTTGAATTTGCCATACTAGACTAAGGCCTGGTTGAATTTGCCATACTAGACTAAGGCCTGGTTGAATTTGCCATACTAGACTAAGGCCTGGTTGAATTTGCCATACTAGACTAAGGCCTGGTTGAATTTGCCATACTAGACTAAGTCATAGTTAAATTTTAAATTCTAGATTGAGGGTTGGTTAAATTTAGAATCCTGAGTTATACTGAAAAATTATCATGTCATTCATTTGCTTTGATGAATACAAACATTAGAAGACATTGAGGATGACCATTGGGTCAACACCTCCAGACATGTACAGATGATTCCAACTAAAACAACCAAATCTAAATAGCAAGGCTTCTTTCTTAGACCATATAATGATTGCAGTTACTGAAATCCTTTGGAATCCATCCGTTCAAGTTGAAACGATGAGAGGGAAAGGTAGCTTAGCTGATCAACTGCTACGGTCCTCCTATCTGCACCTTAGCCGTGACATCTAAGCTATTGGACTGAACCTTGAGGGCTGGAAATAATTGAAACACATGACCTTACTACATTAGCTGAGCATTCTGAGGTATTTTGGCTGAAGTACTGTTGTTGGTCAGTGACTTATCCTTTGGTGTTTTATGACTTAATAACAATGGGCGGCAGGAGGTGGGACAGGAGGTGGGACAGCAGCTGCCATATGTTCAAAGGGGTGACTGTTACCAGTTCCGCCTTCTACCCTCCTTCTCCTGCTCTTGTCCACTCCTCCTTCTCCTGCTAATCCTCCTGCTCCTGCCCTCTCCTCATCCTTCTCCTGCCCTCTCCTCATCCTTCTCCTGCCCTCTCCTCAGTTGACTGGATGGACTGCTAAGACATGCCTTTCAGTCGTCTGTGCTTCTCTAGAAAGTCCTGTCATATTTAGCTATAGATAAATTTCCTCCTCCTCTTCTTCTTCTTCTTCTTCTCCTTCTCCTTCTCCTCCTCCTCCTCCTTCTTCTTCTTCTTCAACCCTGATGAGAAGATCTGTCCGAATGTCGTACAAAATTAGTCTTAAGCAATTCAGATTATCACTTTCTGATTTCTTTTTGCTTTCCATCTTCAAGTTTCCATTTGAACATCTGTCCTCAAGGCATCTGCTGCCTTCCATTGAGTCTTCTGCTGCCTTCCATTGAGTCTTCTGCTGCCTTCCATGGAGTCTTCTGCTGCCTTCCATGCCTTCCATTGAGTCTTCTGCTGCCTTCCATTGAGTCTTCTGCTGCCTTCCATTGAGTCTTCTGCTGCCTTCCATGGAGTCTTCTGCTGCCTTCCATTGAGTCTTCTGCTGCCTTCCATTGAGTCTTCTGCTGCCTTCCATCGAGGCATCTGCCGCTGTCTTCTAGTCATCACCTTTTTTCCTGGATATCTGTTTGATTTGCGGTTTCTACCTTCATCTGATAAAATGTGATTTAGTGATTGCTGTTCTCATTTTGATGCCTTAGGGATGAAGTCTGTGTCTTTGATCTGTCTTTCGGATCGGAGGTGGGGGAGGCAGCACACACACACACAGACACAGACACACACAGAGACACACACACACACACACACAGAGGCACAAACCTATGTTTGGCTACATACATGTACATCCTTTGCTCTATACCGATGATGGTGATGATGATGAGTGAGTGATGTGGTTTCCCGTTGCCATCCTCACAGACAGTTGTGGGTGAGCAACTTGTCCAGGGTTGCTGTATACGCTCTATACTGAATGCATATTTCGTTATTTTCTTTACTGATTTCTAAAGGTTACTGATACATGTTCTATCGAAATGATACCTACATGACGAGGTGTAATGTTATGACTTTTCTATCATTCATTGACTGCTGGCAGCTCTATCCATAGTTATAAGTAGACTTTCCAGTCAGTTGAAGAATACAAAGAAATGCAAACAGTCTTTCTATAACAATATAGACTACACATATAGAGAAGCAAAGCAATGCTTGACATCATCTCCTCCTGTCCCAACTCTCTGCGATATTTCCAGATGTCCTCCAGTTGATACCATTACATCTATAGGCTACTACTACCTTTAATAACGCAATTGAATGCTCTTAAGTAATTTGTGATATGCCATCTGTATAGGAACTGAATTAGCAGATCATTATAATGTAGAAGGCAATGTACAGATAGACTTTACAGACTTCAGAGTGAAAACACTTAAATTAAAATCATAGGTTGCAGTGTTACAGGTTTTCAGACGGATGCATAGATGCAGTCAACTGAGAAACTGTGATCTGACGTTGATCTGCATATCTGTTTAAGACGCAAATGCTAATCCAATTTAGCAGATCATCTATGATACTCATTCACTGATCTGCTTTGAAACAATTGATAAATGACGTCATCGTTATATTTAATGTTCTTCTTCTGGTCCTGTAACGAGAACAGTTCGAGTGTTGCCAGAAGCAGAGTAGTTCTAAGCTATTATGTCGATAAGCATCAGTTGTTGTTCTGAGACACATTGAGACTATCTGTGTATGTGTGTGTCCAGAGCCCACAACATTAATCTTATCAAGTGGCTCTTCTGATGAGCTGCATAATATTGCTGTGTGTTGATTGGTGATTCATTGCCTCCATTCATTCTCTGCTGATGCTCTTATGATCTGTTCATTGATTGGGAATGTCATGGAAAAGGCTTCGTCTCTTCGTTCGTTCGTTCTGCTCAATGGTTGGGAGAGAAGAGTGTCTGAGACATTTTTAGCCAAGTCTACGTTGGCTTCTGGTTAGCTTTTGGTCTCGTCTGTTTACTCAACACGTAGCTGCCTGAGTTAAACTGTGCCAAGAAGACCTGGCTAATATTTTCCTGGTAGATACATGCTTCCTAGGATGTGGATTGGTACTGAATTTGGGTTCTGTTTATGATCGCAGCTTATCTTGAAGTAGTCTGCAGAAGAGCCAAGGGCGATTCTGATGTCGTCTATCCTATGCAGCAGCTCCAAATTGATTTCAGTGTAAATAAGAAAATGACTTTGACCGTTAATTGGCATAGAATGGAAAACTGTTTTTATTCTGTGACTCTGACTTGAAAATTCTGACAGACTTTTGAAACAGGCCTTTCTTAGCTTTCAGACTAAAACTATTTCTAATATTTACTAGCAACAGACACTGCTGTGAATAATAATTTTATTGAAAATCTAGCAACAGAAGGCATTAACTGTGGCCAGGCAGTTGATGTGGCTTATTTAGACCTAATTGTCTGGCAGCAGTGACTCTATAGCCAGAGTTTATTAAGAGTCTAATAAACTTTTGCCTCACTCATTGCCTCGACCTTATCACTTCACTATCTATAATGCTTTCTTCAGATGATAATGTCAGTAGCAACAGAGAGAGACAGACAGAGAGAGAGACAGACAGAGACAGACAGAGAGAGAGACAGAGAGATGATCTCATCTGAAGGCTCCTGTAGTGTTGTTATTCCAAGACAGAGGGCATCAGTCGGTTCAGTCTGAAATCACAGAACTCTCTGATTTATTATCCTTTGAGGAGCAGATCAGTTGGAGACCCTGGACAGATACTACGCAACTGTTGTAAAGCGTTGAGTTTTTTTAATTGGATGAGTCTATGCTTCTCAAGTGGCTCCTCCTCCTCCTCCGCAGTTATCCAACTGACGCGTGTTCTTCACTTCCATCGGTTTTATCAGTTCTGAATTCCATCTAAATTCAGTGCAGAGAATTAATAAGCAGACTGAATACAGTCTAGTCTATTAATACCAGTCTCAAATCAAGTCCAACATCAACAAGTAATCATTTTCATAGGATGGCTCTTAATTATTATTGACTTGTATAAGTCTTCATCTTGTATTTATATAGGGATAAAATAATTATATTAATTATTTACTAATGACATATTTCCGTGCTGCTTAAACAGAGAATGAATTAGTTGTAACTTGTGGGGCGCGGTGGTGTAGGGGTATGTTCGGTGCCTTGCAGCCGGAGGGTTGCGGGTTCGAATCCACCTCAAGCCGCCGCGTAGGGACCCTGGGCAAGTCCTTCACTCACAATTGCCTATGCGCTTCAGGGTGAAACTCTGATTCAGTGTCCGCGCTGTAGTCAGGAGCCACGTGTGTGAAAGGGTCGCAACTTTACGCCCGCCTAACGGCCAAGTCCGGCCTTGGTAGTCCGAATATGTAGGGCATTGTAGGCCGTCGGAAAACGGGGTGCATGAACCGGGCGCAAGCGTTGGCCTAACAAGTCCCGGCCCAGAATGGGCGTGGCCAAATTTAAATTGGCGTCGTAAAACCCAGCGTCAATAGTTTATTCGATTATGGCTGGTCGCGCATGCGCATAAGTATTTATAGACAAATCGAACATTGAGCAGTTGCTTTTGCGCATTTTTATAGGAGATGATCCGTTTAAACATAAATGTTTCATCACAATATTACTATCCCGGTAAAAATAGCTAATGAAAAGATTAAGGTTGTCTTTCACAAAACATATTCAACTGTTATTTAACTTGCAGCTGCGAAAATTTAATTTTCAACAATGGCAAGCTAGAGGCCTTGCCGTTGTTGACACACTAATTTTAAACAGTATCTTGCGGCTAAATTCGTCATAAATTATGAACAATTCGTGAATGTGTCGTAAAGTTCATCGGCCGAGAACGATTCGGGTGGATTTCGGCGATCCCTAAACGCTCTTTGGCGTCTTAAAATTCTGTTAAACCGACGAATCGCAACAGCCGCCATCTTCTTGTTCGTTTACAAAACCGGCCTAGCCAATTTACGCCTGGTTGTTGGCAGGCGTAGCGGTAGTCGGGTGCAAGCGGGTAACGACGTCTTCATGCACACCGATCTAATTGGCTAGGCCGGCTTACAGCCAAATCTAGTCTGGCCTAGCAGTTACTACTCTTTTAGTCTGTCCCATACACGTCGGTCCAGGAGCGCCTCTGAGTAGAAATCTTGAAGGGGCGCTATATAAATATCTGAAATGAATGAATGAATGAACTTGTAACTGTTATTTTCAATCTCTTTAATTCCAAAGTTCAGCTATTGGTTCATTAACACTTCAATGAGGAGAGTGACTGGGAAACCAATGCAGCTGGGGTGGGGCTGGGGGTGGGTTATGGTGTTAATATGAAGTTACTCTCACACATAGCTTACCCTGACTCTTTGCCCTTCTTATTAACCAAGGATTTGCTTAGACAGGAAGGAGGAGGCAAAGGAGGAGGAGGAAGAGGAGATGAAAGAGGAGGAAGAGGAGATCAGTTGCTGCCTGTGATGGAATGGTGTGTTTGTTTGACTGATGAAGGTAATCCGTGTATGATCCATGGTAGGGTGATCAGTTGGTTGTTGGTTGGTTGGGACTGGTTGCAAGGAAACAGACACTGGTGGAGCTTCTTCATATCTAGGGCATGGACTCATTTAGATTAACCTATTATATTATATATATATATATATATATATATATATATATATATATATTTCTATCCAAGGAGGACTAAATGCAAGACCCAATAGTAGAGACTGACTGGTGTGGCCAACAGCAGCAGAGGGTGTTTTATGGTCCATTGGCAATTAAGCACCTTCTTGGGTTTCACTGAAGTTATTGAGATCTGCTGACTGATGCTACCCATCCTCATCCAAAGCCCATGCTACGTAGCTGCTGCTGCTGCTGCTGCTGATGCTGCTGCTGCCATTCCACCTGTAGCTGCTGCTGCTTGCATTTCCTGACTGCAGCAACAAAGGCTCCAGATTAACCCCAATTATAAGTAAACTGAGACAAAAGCCCTCTCTGCTAAGGCCATTAAGGCTAACTATCTGCTCGTCTGTCTCTACACTGTGTCCAGGAAAAAAGGGATCCCTTCTGGTATCATGAAAATAAACTAGTATATATCCATCGATTTTTTAAAATCTAAAACCGTTTTAATCCTGACATAATTAGCTAACATTGGTTAAAATAAAAAAGTTCCTTTCATCCAATAATTACGTCATAATAACGTCATTTGCATCAAAATTCATGTGTTAAGGACGGCACAAAAATCATCTAAAACTTTAAATATTATTTTTAAATATCATTTATCAATTATAAATTTTAGTTTAATTTGATTTTTGTTATTTCAATAATATCAGACTAAAAGGTGTGTTCAAAGTGTCTGCCTACGGCCTCAGCACAAGCTTCAAGTCGCGCGCGCCATTTGCCAATAGCAGCACCAACAACCAGCCTATCAAATTCCTCTCAGGCATTAATGATTCGTTCACAGGGTCCTTCACTGTCTCTGCTCTTTGTCCTATAAACCTTCTCTTGCATTAGTCCCCGTATCTTGTAATCAACCGGATTTAAGTTCTGGCTGTTTGGCGGTCAAAGATTAGGAGGTATGAAATCCAGAGTCTCCTTTGTCGGCAGTTCAACAGTTTCAAGAGCTGGGTGAGCTGGTGCGCCATCTTGAAATGTGTAATAATACGAATATTCCCAGATATCAGGCAATAATTCTTCCGGCAGTAAACAATCCGGGTAATAGGCCTCATTTAGTTTCGCACCTGTTCTGTGAAATGGATTTCCTTTTTCACCAAGAGCCAATGCACCAATTTATTGTTTTCCTTAACACTTGAATTTTGATAGAAATGACGTCATTATGATGTCATTATTCTATAACATGAACTTGTATATTTTAACCAATGTTAGCTAATTATGTCAGGATTAAAACGGTTTTAGATTTTTTTTAATCGATGAATATTTAATAGTTTATTTTCATATTACCATAAGGGGTCCCTTTTTTCTGGACACAGTGTATTGTCATCTTTTATACAGAACATTCTCTGTGAGGCTTATTCCCAGCATATCTAATATTGTCTGATGTCCAGATGACAGCTTGGTTCCAGAAATACCAGACTGACAATTGCAGTCAGGGTGAGAATAGCCAAGCACGGTTTATAGTGATTGGTGACTAGTCAAGGACTGGGCTCAGACTGTCAACCGTCCGGAGGGGTCAGTACCAAAGGAGGGCACTCAACTGTCCTGCTGTTGGAACAGTTGGATTGCTGTGGTTATGGTAATTTATATGGCGCCACTTAAAGAGAGACTCATCAGAGGTGACCACAACCTAACACAAATGAAACCACCATAGGAAAAAAATGGTCTTCAAGTGTTTGTAAGGCAAAGAGAGACTGAGAAGCTCAGGTCACAGGTTCTTCCAGGAGGATGGGGCAACCACATCAGAACTTCTATGCTGGACCACCTTTGGAAGTCCTGGCCAGTGGAATAACCAAATCACCATGCAGAGGTATTGTTTGCACCTCAGCCAAAAGTTGTGTAAAGTTTCTGGTGTCACGGATGTTGGAGTGATGGTAGAAAACGTCTTTCAATCTGGTTATGACTGTGTTAAGGGACTGAGGCAGATATTAAACTCGCTGAAATGTCTTCAGATTGCATCTCTAGGACTCTGCGTAACAAAACTAGTATTAGCTGATCAATGCAATGCAACACCACCAAACATGAATTCATGATTCTTTTCTAATGGTTGGATTCCTGTGTTTCTTAATCAGCATGTGGACATTTTCCTTGGGACATTTTCCTTGGGACAATTTCCTTGGGACAGTTCACACCTTGGATGTCCCTCTGACATTTCTCTCTGGGATCATTCCCTTTCCCAGGGCACATTTCCCACTTGTCACACACACACACTTGGCTTCTAGCTACAAATCATCAGAAGAATACATATGTAACATTAGTAGTATTTACTTATATACTTAGTAGAAGAGCTTTAGGAAATGTGTATTTATTATCAGTACAAGAGGAAGTACAGACTATCTAATTCGGTTCATTTAGTACGTATATGTTACTGAATCTGTCTTCACAAGCCACAGATGGTGATTGTGCAGGGAGCGGACAACTGGTCTGTTCTGGTCTGTTCTCACCTTCAGTTTCACTTTGCTCTCTGTCAAAAAGTTTTCTTTACCAGATCGTTTTCACATTCATAACTTACAACATTCTCTGCTAAGTTCTTTTGGTTTATCTTTCTTTGAAGACTGTCAACTCTTTCCATTCTAACTAAACAGTTAATACTTGTCTTATAACCCACTTTCCCAGGGCACATTTCCCACTTGTCACACACACACACACATGGCCTCTAGCTACAAATCATCAGAAGAATACAGGCATATGTAATATTAGTAGTATTTACTTATTTAGTAGAAGAGCTTTCGGAAATCTGTATTTACACAGACTACTGTTAGGGATTCTGTTGAGTGCTAAGGTACTTAATGAGACAATCAGTCCTGTCATTTAAGGGTCTATTCATTTAACACTAAATTCCATCTTTTGAACCTTCCTGTTAACATTAGTTTTATATTTTGATTCTATCTTTATTATTCTTTTGAATTAGCTGTAATCAGTTGTGGTGTGTCAGCTGTTTTTTGTGTGCCAATAAACGACTATAGTCAAAAAATCATTGCTTTGTATTATAGGCATTGATTGTATCTGATCCGTTGCTGTATAACATCACACTATTTGTAGTCGTGTGCACATACTTCTGTCACTGTCACTACCATTCATACATGCAGCATGCTTAGCGAAATGGCCAAAGAGGGAATCATTGGCAGATGAGTTAACGTGATGATGCAATTCTTCATTATTTGTATTCATCTGTGATAATATTGTTATGCATCAGCTACAAAACTTAAAATATATTTGCACAAAATGTCTATTTGACCAAACTTAAGTTGAAAATTACTTTTTGGTTTTTAGTACTTTTGAAATCTGTTTTTTTTCTGACTGTACCTGGCTACCAAGAGAGCAGAATATTTCAAGTCATACAGCCATTTAATAAAGTTTCTTTCTTAGACTTTTATGTACAAGATTTTTAAGTTTATATGGCAAGCTTCTTCATCCTGGTGAATCATATTGTTGAAATGACCAATTTTTACCTTTTAAGAGCAACAGCAGAGAAACTGATCTTTGCAATACCTAACAAAAATTCTGTTGACAAATGGGGAAATCATTATCTGCAATTTGACATTAACACACGGATTGGACTATTAAGTTGAAGCTAAAACTGAGAGAGGGAGAGAAGTACGCATTGCTGAGTGTTAAGATTTACGTGTGTGGAGGTTGTTGTTGTATGGAGATTGTTATGTGTTGAGGTTGTTGTGTGTAGCAGCTGTTCCCATTTACAAGCAGTTAATTTCCTGTTACTTACTTATTTCGATATCAGTTACATTTTTGTTTTGTTTTGTGTTTGGGGTTAATTTATGACGAACAACGTAGTAGACAGTGAGCACCAGTCAATGTGTCTCAGTTTGTCAGCATCTTTGCATCATTTGTATATGTGTATGTGTATGTGTGTGTCATTCCAGAGGAGTTGTTGTCTGAATGTCACAACAAGACCACCACCGGTGGCTGCCCTGCTCCCCCCACCCGCCGCCCCCATAAGCAAAGGCCATCGCCATGAGTCCATTGGTTGGGATTCCAGTGGGAGTTCCTCCTCTCAGCTGGATGCATTTCCTGGGATGATGGTGTCTGGCACGGACTGTCCATCCCCCACTGCCTCCTCCTCCTCCTATTCCCTCTGCCCCTCCTTCCTGCCAGGAGGCGTCAGACTGTTATGCTGGCGTCTATGTCATATTTCTTGTTCCTGGGAGAGCAATGTGTGTGGAAGGGGAGGGGTGGTTGTAGTGATGCTTGTTTCAAAGCAGTTTGGGTATAAATTTCATCTGACTATTTATCTTTCTCTTTTGTCTGATGACAACAATTGTTCCGTCAGGCAGCAGGTCCTGCAGGCATCAACAGTCAAGAAACTATGCAGAGGAGGTGGAGGCAGAGGCAGAGGCAGAGGCAGAGGCAGAGGCGTATAGATACAACAGACTGTAACTGTCTGTAACTACTCTCTGTTCAACACTTAGGATATGCTGCTGCTGCTGTTGCTGCTGCTGCTGCTGCTGCTGCTGCTGTTTCTGAGTTATGCCGTTGCCAACAGACACTGTCATTTCTCATCTGCATGTACACAATGACAAAAACTTCTGGAGATGGGTCTTGGAATTTTCATTTCTGATTGCTTTTGTGCTCTTTGCCCTTCAAATGCCCGAATGATTTTCTTGTTCTACTATATGGCTGAAGTTGTGTGGCCATGAGGTGATTGCTACAGATTGAGGAGGACAAGAACTAAGAGCCAGATGTAATGATGTTGTGCAGCAAGTTGCAGTCAAAGAAGAGCAGAACAGATACATTAGGTCGAGGAAGAATTGATCATGGATAGATAGGCTGGAGTGGATAGTGTGAAGTAGGTGGCTGGCCAGTCAAGACAACTTAAACTTCTGAGTCAGAGTCAGAGCTGATGTGATGAATTTCTCAGATTTAATGGAGGTCGGATTCACTTCATGTGTAGAAATTGAAGACAAGGTCAATATGAAGATAGCTATACATAGGAGGTGCATTTGGGATGGGTGACGACAGAGGCAGACACCATAGCCCTTGGTGTGATGTATGTATGGTTCATTCTGGAGCCATATACAGGTCTCTGAGCTGTATTCAATAGATTTCACTTGTCTCATTGTTCTGTTTTCAATTATTCAGTAAATTTGTTTATCACATCTTCTGAGATATAGATATCTGTTCTAAAGATGAGGCAGCACTTGAAGAAGCCCAACGTCATCAATGGAAGAGACCTGTTCAGAGGCAAGGCTCTTGATTGGCTTCTGCTTCTGCTCTGCCTCAGCTCATAACTTTCAGTAACTAATGAATTGTCACCATGTCAGAAACAGTTCTCTGATCATCATTCACTCTCTGTCAAAACCAACCCAAAGTAACACAGATGGTTTTGACAACCAGACAACCCATTGCCCCAAGATTTATGTAGGCCTATCTGGCTATATATATAATTATATGTAATATATATATGTATGCAACAGTTTATAAGAACCTCCTGACACCGGTGCTATACACATGGCCATCCACAAGATCTAAAAGGCATGATTTCAGGTGAATTGGAGATATTACTTCAATAAGAAGGTTTTTCAGGTAATGTTGATTGCTTCAGAAGGAAAATGCATTCGTGCATCTCTTGTAAATGAGTGCTTTGTAATCCTGGATTCTACCATTAGATCAATTATCAATTTCTCATTGAGGGATGAGGGATCCTTCACATCTTCTAAATTTACTTATGTCATACTAGTTCATCTTCTGCTAGAGAAACCTCCCCTTAATTAACCCTGGAAGCCTGACAAATTACAGACTCATTTCAACTTTGAATTTTCTATTTAAAATTATTGAGTAGTTATGAATTGTATGCAAACCCTCCTATCATTCAACTCACTAATTTCAGTCTACCCAGAGTTTGACACGATTAGTTAAATTGTTCATTGACTGCTGAAATTTGCAAATCGATTAGAATTAGAATGAGCAGAATCTTGTAGCTAATCAATTAGAATTAGCTGTTTGTTTAATCAGTTAGCTAATCAATTAGAATCTAACTCGATTAGTTACCCATCTCTGCTGCATACAATAAGTTTCATTCAACAGAATCTGCACTTCCTACTGTTCATAATGCATCATGTGCTCTGTAAATAAGGGCAAGGTGATTCACATGTTCTTCTTGACTTATGCCATACTTTTGATACTTGTGCTACCATTCCTCCTCTTTGCTGCTGTCCTGGTGGATGGGGGCCATCATATGCATGCCTGCTCCTATCTGCGCCCAGGGACCCATAACGGGACTATCCCTGCAGCAGATGGCATGATGAGGAAACTTTCATCATTAATCTATAGAATGATATGTGAGATTTGAGAGTAATGGACTGTCTTGATCAGCTCAATGGGTGATGCATTTTTATAACCATATATGTACACCAAAATACGAAATATCTGTTGATCTGTTCTCTTCTTTGGCCTCATCTCAATCATTGATCCTGCTCTTAGTTAGTTAGTATCTGTCTGAGTCCACACATTCTATGAGCATATCTGCTTCGTAATTATTCATCTTGTGCTATGCTTACATGTTATGTTCAGCTGAATTTGAGGGTGATGCTCTTTTATTTAAATTATATACCACACTAGGAGGAAAGCTCCTTGAAAATCAATCACTCATTTCTATGCTGAAGATACTTAAATCTACTTTTCATTGATAGTTTGTCTTGTGCCATGTCTTGTGCAGCTGTTGTCCTCTGCCTTTGAGGAGGACGAGAGGAGGAGAAGGAGGAGGAGGAGGAGCAGTGTTTACTCAGGACAGAGAAAGAAAGGACACAGACATACAGACAGACAGACAGACAGACAGGCATATATAGACAGACTTAGAGACAGACAGACAGCAGAATGGTATGAGAACACTGATTTCACAGGTACATGAATTTACAATTGCCAGATTTTACTATGTTGTTTGTTTGGTGGGTTTATTTTGCCTGTTCTACTTCCCAGCTGCAGGGTGTTGATGAACTTGCCCTGAGGTAGTTCGTTTGTTTTAGGCAGTGTTCACGTAGGGTAGGGTGGGGGTGGCATGGAGGGTGTTCACTCACTGGCTGCTTGTGATGTCAGCAGGGGAAAGTATATCTGGGGTGGTATCCAGTGGGCCACCGCTTGGAGACCTATCAGAAGGGAATGATTTTGTTTTGAAATCTGCCATGGGTCTGAGGTTGCTGCTGAGTCTATGATCCTCTCAATGGGAGTGGGATCCCCCTCCCCCACCCCACCCCACCCCACCCCACCCCATCCCATCCCCACCCAATTCTCTCTGCAGGTGATTGATTGTCAGTTGACTGGTGTAGGCTTCAGGTGAGCTACACAGCCATCCCTCATCCCAATCGGATGCTGCTGCTGCTGATCAACCGGTAAATTATCATGGAATCATATGAACTGATATAACGCCTGCATATCTCTCTATTCTCTGAATGGCAGGATGTAGATCAGGTTCCTAAGTCTAAGGTGGAGGAATGCTGCTCAATGTCTGAAAAACAGAACATCAAAGATTGCATCTGCAACTTCCTCCAACTCACCTGGCAGCAAAAGGATATACGCTTGATTCTGAAAAGCAGCATTTCATTGACCACAGCATCAACATTCTATCATCATTGTCGTTTTTGTTATTATCACCACTGCCACTGCCACCACCACCACCACCACCACCACCACCACCACCACCACCATTATATGTTTCACTTATCAGTTCTCTGAAAATAACTACATTTGCTACAGTTGTCTGTTTAAGGTTGAACTTAGACAGCCACAGACAGACAGACAGGAAGAAAACATTGGCTGCTTTTTGCTTTATACATCTGTGGGTACTTTAGAGACAAAACTAGGAGGATTGGGAGGAGGGAGGAGGAGGAGGAGGAGGAGGAGGAGGAGGAGGAGGAGGAGGAGGAAGAGATAGATAAGGAGGCAGGTGAACAAGATATGGCTGTCTTTGGACTTAGATGTAGATGGACACACTGAGATCTTATCAGTATACGATGAGTCTTTGATGAGTCTTTGAGTCGTCTGTGGTATTCTCTCAGGCGATGTCTTCTTCTTCTTCTATCCATGCATTGTCTGCCATCTCCAGATTCAGATCAGTTGCTGCTTTTGCTGCAGACAATCGCAATGGTTCAAGAGATTTCCTCTTGTGTTTATGTGGTGATAGAATTGGTCAAAGAAACTCTTGACTGATGATGGAATGCAATTCAACATCACTTATATCCATCGACACAGAAACAGCGCAAGAGAAATGCAACTCTTCTTTATGTATATGCTACAAAATATTGTCCCTGATTAATAAATGGGTCACTATCTAGTAAGATAAGTTATGCATTTGTTGACTCATGTTGTCTCGTTTGAAGTTGTTCGTTTCCGTTGTTTTATGCCAATCTATGTTGTCAGTTTCTGCTGGCATACTAATAC
Source organism: Aporrectodea caliginosa (assembly GCA_020284085.1). Lineage (NCBI taxonomy): Eukaryota > Metazoa > Annelida > Clitellata > Crassiclitellata > Lumbricidae > Aporrectodea > Aporrectodea caliginosa. Next base: position 195,523 of record JACEVL010000929.1, read on the forward strand.
TTTAGACTTCATGACTACTGCTGTTCTCAAAGACTACTTTGATGTTTTGGCCCAGTTATCACATCCATTGTCAATCTTTCTCTTGCTGAAGTATTCGTCCCCGCTTTCTGTGCACCTTTCATAGTTTACTCTTCTCTTTAAAAGTCACTTTTTCTCATGAGGGCCTATCAAACTTTCACCCAATATCAGTTTCATCTCCAAAACAATTCTACAATAGTTAGCTGCTAACTGCTTGAAGAAGAAGAAGAAGAGCAGTCCATTAAGCTAGCCCTGAGGCAGCCATGGGTATGAAGTGTCTCATCTTCCCACTGACAGTGTACGGTCAGTGTACTCATTACAGCTGAGTTGGGTAGGGGGTGCAGGTGGAGCAGAAATCTTGAGTCAAATTTCTGCCCTGTCATGGATTTGAACCCCAACCTCTCGATTGACAGTCTGGCATTCTAACCACTACACTATCAAGCTATTTAACCACTTGAACACCGTAGTCATCAAATAAACTGCATCTCCCATTCCAGTCTGCCTATCCTAAATACTATTCCACTGAGACTGCATCACTTGCCATTCATAATCAGCTCCATGGACAAAGGGAAGTAACGGTTCTCCTTTTACTTGATCTTCTGCCGCTTTTCATATCATCGATTCTGAGATCCACTCCTTTGCAGTGTTTCCGTTAGAGTCCAAAAAGAGGACGTATTTACGACTTGACCTGGAATTTTTTGGACGTCGCTCATTGCTTTCAACTTCCACACCGACAAATTTTGACGTTTTGGACGTTTTTTACGGACGTAAAAACGGCCATTTATGCGTTAACGGAAACACTGCTCCTTTGCTGTCACGAATACTGGTTTGTGTTCTTTCTGGTCCTGCTATCAGGACCTGCCTTGCATCCAGTGTTATTTTAGTTCCTGAGAATAGAATAGGAATAATAATTATTTTACATTATTTTCACGGAACGAAAACTGGAATAAAAAATAAATCTGGAACGAGAATAGGATAGGAATAAAAATTTCACTATTTTTCTTGGACGAGAACGAAATAGAAGAAATATTTGTTTTAGTTTTACTAGCTATGCGGACTGACAGCGGCTCCAGGTTGAAGTGACAGCTACAGTCGCATTCACTTTGTCCGTAATATACTAATCTCATAAATACGTCAAGACACTGTTTTGTGTGACAGTCATTTCAATATTTTTCATTAGACATTAATTTTCAGACATTAATCGTTCATGTTAGACATTTCTGTTAGAACTGAAAGTGGAAGTGGAACTACAAATATAAATCTTCGGGCACTGGAACTGGAACTAAAATTATTTCTAAATAGGAAGTGGAACTAGAACAAGAACAAAATTTATTTATAAAGAGGAACTAAAACTAAAACAAAAATGACGACAGTGGAATAGAATAAGAACAGGGATAGAAATTAATGCTGGAACTAAAATAACACTGCTTGCATCTTGCCTTCACTCTGGAACTCAGTCTGGATCAATCTATTCGCTTCAAGGCCAACCATCTGGAACCCTGGGGTTCGGCTGGGTTCTGTGCTGGGTGTCCACACCTGTTTATGCTATATATACCACACTCCCACTGGACTGACTTCTCTCGCTGATTGTTCTCTAGACAACCTTTTGTATGCTGGGGATGTCCAGTTATTTCTTTCAGTTGATAGCTCTTCATCTAATTCAGCATCTAATTACTTGCCACTTCTGTCTTTGGTGATGTTCAGTCATGGATGGCCAGTCAAAGGCTTCTCCTGTCTCCTTCCAGGACTGAATTACTTCTCTTTGGCACAACTCCACAGATTTGGTTGGCTGATGTCTGTTCAGTTAGGTTGACTGAATGTTGAGCATCTCTAATGCATATGCAACATGGGCATATCTTTTGACTCATGTCATTGACTGATCATGTTAAAATTGTATCCAATTCAGATCACTTTCACATTTGCTGTCTTTGTCTCATTCTCAACTCTCTGGTTTCTTGTTGTCTTGACTACTGCAACTAACTTCTCGTCGGTATTGCTAAATGAGATTTGCACAAAGTTCATATGGATCAAAGTTCTTTGGTAAGAGCCATAATAAAAACCTAAGTATCAAACTATTACACCAATATTGCGTTCATTGCAATGGCTGCCTATTGAGCAAAGAACTCAGTTAAAATCTGCCTTTTATAGTCACAAAGTCAAATCAGCCAACCTATCGCCATTCATTGCTCAATGCTCTTGCTTTAAAGTATTGCACTCAATCAAAAGGATTCTCTGATTCTTGCTTTTCCTCTCAACAAAACAGAGTTGTGTTGTCAATATCTGGTTGAAATTCTAAGCCCAGTTTAGTGTGTGATGTTCGTTGTGTATTGTCATTCAGAGCTAAGCTTAAAACTCATCTATTTCAGTTGGCTTATACCCTGTGTCGCTTAACTTGGTTTTTCCCTGACTTCAGTGACCATTGTTTGATGCCTTACGTGCATTCGGATGATGATGGGAAATATCTGGTTGGCGTAATACTTCCGCCTCATTCAGCTTCCTCCCACCGTCCACTTCGTTCCTGCAATAGACTTGACCTCTTGGTTCCCCATACCAGAACTTCTATGGCTCAGTCTCGTTCCTTTGCATCAATTGGCCCCTCTCTTTGGAATGTCTTTCCCCTTCTGTTCGCTCTAAAATTCTCTCTGGCAGTCTCTCCTCCTCATTCGCTTTTCTCAAAACCTGTTTCTTTTTGCGGGTTTAGCACTGAACGGTTCACCCTACGAGAGGCGCTTTACAAATGCTTAAATACGATACGATACGATAAAGAAATTGTCGTTAGATTAGGTTACGGTAGATTAGTTGTCTGTTGTGTATAATACTGCATTTATTTAGCACCTTTTCTGTGTTGCTAAAAAGAGTTAACTGAATTGGTTCTACCATGAGGTGCCACACAGCTAGTTCCTCTACCACATGTTAATGTATCTCACATGGAGTTAAATAAGTTGCATCAGGAGTAGAGGTCTGCGGGTAGAGCATTTTTGCTACCCGACCCGTACCCGTAACACAGAACCGTTACCCGTACCCGTACCCGACCCGTACTCAAAATTACTACCCGACCCGACCCGTACCCGCGGGTATACCCGTACCCGTGAAGTACCCGTCACGTCATTAGCACGCCTTCAAATAGCCCGTGTCCTTACCAGGTCAATTATAGACTTACAACTCAGTATGTATATATATATATACAATAAAAAGAATAATGATGATGATGATAGTAGTGGTGGTAGTAGTTGTTGTTGCTGTTGGAGTTGGAAGGTTGTTTTGCTGGTAATAGTAGTAGCAGCGTAGTAGTAGTAGTTGTAGTAGTGGTAGTAGTAGTAGTAGTAGTAGTAGTAGTAGTAGTAGTAGTAGTAGTAGTAGTAGTAGTAGTAGTAGTAGTAGTAGTAGTTGTAGTAGTGGTAGTAGTAGTAGTAGTAGTAGTAGTAGTAGTAGTAGTAGTAGTAGTAGCAGCAGTAGCAGTAGCAGTAGCAGTAGCAGTAGCAGCAGCAGCAGACGTTATTGTAGTAGTAATAATAAGGGCAGTCAACTTATAAAACTTGTCACATGCAACTCAATGTTGTGCTGTCTCAATTGCATGGTACATTTTATATCCGTGGTCTGTATACGGTCACCTAGAACACTAAGTAACTGTTAATAGTACGTTGCAGACCCGGTCCGGCCCAATGTCAGGTTTTTATGTGCGCCTTCATTCTATTTATATGTAACGGTGACATTGTAACCCTAAAACTTCACGTCGGTACGGGTAAAACCGGGCATACCCGTACCCGTGATGATCCTACCCGTACCCGACCCGTGAAATGAATTGGTACCCGACCCGTACCCGACCCGCGGGTACGGGTCAGGTACGGGTAAACCCGCGGGTACGGGTATACCCGCAGACCCCTAATCAGGAGTCCTGAAGCTCCTGCACTTTACCCTTTAACGACCATCATTTACTAAAATGTATGGGAAACCAATGCAGTTAAAGGGTTAAGCAAATTCATGTTTAAAAGAGTGGCATGTAAATGGAACTGCATGTTCCATTTAGATCGGCTAAATAGCCATGGAAAAAGGGGTACTGAAACATTCTAACAGGTGCTGTTTAAATGCTTGGATTGATATGCATACATGCAGGCATATACATGCATGCATATATGTACATGCATAGTAGCATACTTTCATACGTGCATACATACACCACCTCCATAGTACTGTGCTAAGGACTTTAATCAGAAGAAGGATATCAAGTTTTACAGTCTCTTTCATCCAGACGCATTTGGTTCCGTTGTGGTTTCTCTTATTTTTTTTCACAGCTATTCATTTACACATAAAAAGGTTCCTTGGTTGAACAGAGATATCTGGATAACAATTCCCTTATGTCTAATGTCAAGCAACAGATTCTGATGGGAAACTTGGAAACTGTGGCAGTTGTGGCTTTTGTGAGTTTAAAGGGGAGGAAATGACCGTTGTTGTCGATTCATGACACACTCGTCTTTTATGCTCCATTAGAATTTCAGTCAAATATGTTCTGCAAAGTCATTGTATAATTTCCTGCCATAGTTTATTGTTGTTTTCTTTCTGGTGCCAAATGGAAGGTTGTTGTTTGTGTGATAATTAATGAAAGAGTGAAATATCTCAGAAGGATTCGTAGATAAACTAAAAGAGCTGCATGCTTTGACACAGAAAATATTCTATTCCTTGTCTTCAGAATTATTTCTCCAGTACAGCAAAGAGGTTATGGATGTACTATTGAACTGTGTTAGTTGGATTAGGGTCTGCTGTCTTCCTATCTTGTCCAATTGCTGGCCAGAGCAGTTGTTTAGACTGGTCGTCTATCGTCACTTGTGCTCTGGTCTCCAGGGTCGTCGTCTATTACATGCACATTACACTGCACTGCAAATTACTGGAAATGGTTTGATTTCAAATTGTGCAAAAAGTGTCTGGCTATTTATTTCCAACATCTCAGATGTGTGCAGGCTTCAGTGCCAACCACCAGACATTTCTTTATCAAGTTCCTTTATTTATTTGTTTGTAAGTCCAGACTTACTACAGGTCTGCTCTACTTTTGGAGGATTATTACTATCAATCTGAAATATCATTCCATGAGAGGAGAGTTAGAATCCATTCGAGACTTTACACCCTTAGCAGCCTTAACAACCTAATCCTGGTCTTCTACAGAGACAGGTTCTGTATTGAAAGGCTTTGGCTGCATTCCTGTTTACATTAGTTGGTTCTGGTGTTAGTTGGTTCTGATGTTAGGAGAGTCTGTTGATCAGTGAGGGATGTCTTCTGAGAAGGACTGAGCCAAGTGCAGTGTGTATGTGTTGGCTGTCAGTGGATGATCTTCCGTGACACAGTTTCATTGAAAGATGGTGCCTTTTCCACCTGGAATGGCTTCCTCTTGGATCTGCAATGTGTCCTTCTGGCCAAGGATACATCAACACTTAACAACTGAACTGGGTGTGCGTCTGAGTAGATCTATGTCTAAAAGGGTGATAAATAAATGCTCTGACTGAATGAGTGAATGAGTGAATGAATGGATGGATGAACGAATGGTTGAATGGATGAATTGTTAAATGGATGAATGAATGAACAGATGAATGGTTGATGGATGGATGAATGAACACTTTGCTTCTAATATCAGGTCTAATCTAATGTCTATTTAAATTCTCTTGAAGTGTCCTAATGTCTTTCTCAGCTATAAATTCCAATTGTTCTTTTATTTCCAATTATTTGCTGAGATATTGATTTAGACTTTGATATGGAGACGATTTGGTCCATAATAATATCAATGGCTTAGGAAAGTAATGTAATGTGAAATCTGGCAATGAAACCTTATGGTCAAGCATAAGATGTCATTATATGGTGTCGCTACCAGTGACAGCAATGCAGAAGGTTTGTGATTATGGTAAGAGAGACAGAGGCCAATTGAAATGTTGTTAGGAAAAGAGACAGAGGCCAATTCAGATGTTGTTAGGAAAAGAGACAGAGGCCAATTCAGATGTTGTTAGGAAAAGAGACAGAGGCCAATTCAGATGTTGTTAGGAAAAGAGACAGAGGCCAATTCAGATGTTGTTAGGAAAAGAGACAGAGGCCAATTCAGATGTTGTTAGGAAAAGAGACAGAGGCCAATTCAGATGTTGTTAGGAAAAGAGACAGAGGCCAATTCAGATGTTGTTAGGAAAAGAGACAGAGGCCAATTCAGATGTTGTTAGGAAAAGAGACAGAGGCCAATTCAGATGTTGTTAGGAAAAGAGACAGAGGCCAATTCAGATGTTGTTAGGAAAAGAGACAGAGGCCAATTCAGATGTTGTTAGGAAAAGAGACAGAGGCCAATTCAGAGGTTGTTAGGAAAAGAGACAGAGGCCAATTCAGATGTTGTTAGGAAAAGAGACAGAGGCCAATTCAGATGTTGTTAGGAAAAGAGACAGAGGCCAATTCAGATGTTGTTAGGAAAAGAGACAGAGGCCAATTCAGATGTTGTTAGGAAAAGAGACAGAGGCCAATTCAGATGTTGTTAGGAAAAGAGACAGAGGCCAATTCAGATGTTGTTAGGAAAAGAGACAGAGGCCAATTCAGATGTTGTTAGGAAAAGAGACAGAGGCCAATTCAGATGTTGTTAGGAAAAGAGACAGAGGCCAATTCAGATGTTGTTAGGAAAAGAGACAGAGGCCAATTCAGATGTTGTTAGGAAAAGAGACAGAGGCCAATTCAGATGTTGTTAGGAGAAGAGACAGAGGCCAATTCAGATGTTGTTAGGAAAAGAGACAGAGGCCAATTCAGATGTTGTTAGGAAAAGAGACAGAGGCCAATTCAGATGTTGTTAGGAAAAGAGACAGAGGCCAATTCAGATGTTGTTAGGAAAAGAGACAGAGGCCAATTCAGATGTTGTTAGGAAAAGAGACAGAGGCCAATTCAGATGTTGTTAGGAAAAGAGACAGAGGCCAATTCAGATGTTGTTAGGAAAAGAGACAGAGGCCAATTCAGATGTTGTTAGGAAAAGAGACAGAGGCCAATTCAGATGTTGTTAGGAAAAGAGACAGAGGCCAATTCAGATGTTGTTAGGAAAAGAGACAGAGGCCAATTCAGATGTTGTTAGGAGAAGAGACAGAGGCCAATTCAGATGTTGTTAGGAAAAGAGACAGAGGCCAATTCAGATGTTGTTAGGAAAAGAGACAGAGGCCAATTCAGATGTTGTTAGGAAAAGAGACAGAGGCCAATTCAGATGTTGTTAGGAAAAGAGACAGAGGCCAATTCAGATGTTGTTAGGAAAAGAGACAGAGGCCAATTCAGATGTTGTTAGGAAAAGAGACAGAGGCCAATTCAGATGTTGTTAGGAAAAGAGACAGAGGCCAATTCAGATGTTGTTAGGAAAAGAGACAGAGGCCAATTCAGATGTTGTTAGGAGAAGAGGCTGAGTTGTAGACTGTTTTGTAGACTGCATTGCGTCCTTTGTATGGTAGACTCATGAATGTCCCTCATGGTCTGATGATCAGGAACTGGAACTGGAATTGATGATCTGACCCATCAGATCAGATACAGTGAACAACTGTTGGCCTTCTCTGCTCTAGAGTCGTCTTGCACTTATCCTCAAGAAAAGTATAGCTGCTTATTTTAATTGCTGGAGAAATGGCTTTTGTAGCAGCACTGCACTTATGTGGTGTCTCATAAGAATCTGACAGCAGCACCACTTGCAGTAAATTCCTCTATTACATTTATGTTACATTACATAGGTCTTTCATAGCATCACACAATTCTTTCATAACAGATGCCTCTGTGAATGTGCAGCCATACTCAGTTAAGAGATGTAAATGAATCTGGGAGAATGGCAGAGGAGATTCGTCAGCTCAAGAGGAGTTTAATAACTTTAATTGTAGAAGAAGTCACCAGCTATTTCTAGGCTGAGGCAGTTTTTAAGGAAATTATAATCTGGAAAAATGATTAATTATGGTCGTAGGTTACAAGCTGTGGGTAATAGACAACCTGTGCAGTTAGTGTCCTTCCATCTCTGGCTTTCATTTCCTTTGTGTAGTCATCCAAGACAAGAACCAAGTGAGGACATTTCTCCCATTAAACCAACAATCTAAGGATTGTCAAATATCTACACTGTCTGTGTGTCCGTTCGTGTGTCTGTTTTGACTCTCTGACCCTCAGCCTGTCTCTATGTCTGTCTGTCTGTCTGTCTGTCTATTCTGGTCTTTAAGAAGATTCAGGCCAACACCTCCACTGCCTGTTCTGTTTCGGTCTGTTTCAGTCTGTCTGTGTTTGTATGTTTCAGTTTGTTTGTCTTTGATTGTCTGACCTCTGCCTCCTGCAGGTGTCAGTTGTGGTTCAGCTGCTGAGGCTGAGGCAAAGTCCTTCCAACACCTCTGGTCCATTCACACCTCCCCCACCCCCACACCTCCGTCCCCACCTGTCCTCTGTCTTCCAGCTGACCTCTGACAAGTATGTTGGAGGTCAGTGGGTGGATGGAAAGATGGATGAAGGGGTGGATGGATGGATGTATAGATGGATAGATGGTGGATAGATGGATGGGTGGATAGATTGGTGGTGGGTGGATAGATGGATGGGTAAATAGTTGGATGGATGGGTGCATAGATGAATGGGTGTATAGATGAATCAGTGGTTAGATGAACAGATGGATAGATAAATGGGTGAATAGATGGATGGGTGGGTGGATAGATGGATTGGTGGATAGACTGGTTAATGGGTGGGTGAGTGTATAGATGGATGGGTGGCTAGATTTGTGGATGGGTGAGTGGATGGGTGAGTGGATGGGTGGGTGGATGGATGGGTGGATAGATGGATGGGTGGGTGGATAGATGGATTGGTGGATAGACTGGTTAATGGGTGGGTGAGTGTATAGATGGATGGGTGGATAGATGAACGGATGGATAGATGGATGGGTGGATAGATGGGTGGGTAAATAGATGGATGGGTAAATAGATGGATGGATGGGTGCATAGATGAATGTTTGTATAGATGAATCAGTGGTTAGATGAACAGGTGGATAGATGGATGGGTGGATAGATGGATGGGTGAGTGGATAGATGGATTGGTGGATAGACTGGTTAATGGGTGGGTGAGTGTATAGATGGATGGGTGGCTAGATTTGTGGATGGGTGAGTGGATGGGTGAGTGGATAGGTGGATGGGTGGATAGATGAACGGGTGGATAGATGGATGGGCAGATAGATGGATGGGCAGGTGGGTGGATGGGTGGATAGATTAATGAGTGTTTAGATGGATAGATGGATGGGTGGATGAATGGGTGGATAGATAATGGGTTATTGTTTAGCCTCTTCTGTGAACTGATTGTTGTCATAAAAGCTACCAAAAGAGTGTGAAGATGGCTAATTGTTTGAAAGAGCAATAAATTGAGTTGATTTAGCTGGAGACAAACTAATTACAGCTTATGACCTGAGTATAACTTCAAAATGTGGGAGGTTAATGTGAGGCAGTTTTTAGGTGGAAGTCTTCTTCATATTCAGTTGAGAACTTGGGACTGATCCCTGATGAATCTTAGGTTTTTTCTGGGCTATCTTGATGAACATTGTAGTTGAACATCTCTCTCTCTGCTCTCTAGACAGAATAGTTTCATCTCTCCAGTGCACTCTGTGTTCATCGCCATGGCTACATGTCTCTCAGCTTCAGCAGCCTTACAGCAACTTATGATCATGGTAGTGGAGCAACATACCTTGAGAATAACCATGAACTCCGATATGTTAGGTTTATTTATAGTGGTATCATGGCCGTTAGGAGCTCTATAAATCAAAAGCTCCGGAATGATTGATGACGATAGGGTGATGATGTTGATTCAGAGGAATATGAGTGTAATTGGGTTACAGGTGGTGCCCCACTTTTAAATCTTAACTACATGTACTAACAGAACAGACAGCCTGCAATACAACAGCGCTAATAGCAGCCTACAAAGCATAGCGCCGTTGTATTGCAGGCTGTCTGTTCTGTTAGGTTAAGATTTAAACATAACATGTAAATGTACAGCTCAGTGCTCTCTAGGCGCCAGATGTTATTATTAATTGCGCTATCGGGCCCCCTGAGTTTTCCTCAGAGACCTTATCTGGCCTAATTTCTACATAACTAAGTAGCTCAGCTGATAGGAATTTACTCTTTACTTATGGCTTTTGTAATGTAATGTAATGTAATGTAAATTTCTGAAATTTCTCAGAACCACACAAAAGCCAGGTCAGGTAGACTAGCTTATTCACCAGTGCTTGTGAGTTTCAGTTGTCAAAGTAGAAGTTTTTCAGTGAGTTAAATAAACATGAAATTCTGTTGCCTGTCTTCAATATTGAACTGATTTTCAATAGTATATGTATTTGTATATATATATTCGTTTTATGTAAATCAGGTTGACAAGCTGCAACATGGTTACAAGGTAAAGTGAAATGAGATTAGTGATGTAGAATTCAGTAGGTTATTGTTTGTTCAGAGGTTATTTTTTTAGCAAGCTCCTATACAGAACCCTAGGTATGTAGTTCTTATCATCCTTTGCTGGTAATAAAAAAAGTGTATGTTCTCGGGTGAAGGCTATAACTACGCTTGATGACAGGCAGTTACAAGCTCCACAGGATGTGGGATGCATTCCTGCTGACAGCCGTCAGCAATCTGTCCTCAGCTTCACGTACCATGTCAGATGTGTCAGGCACATTGTCTGGGAGATAACCCATTCGTGGGGATCTTTGTAGGAATCGATCGAACCTATTCCTGTCCTAAGCTTTGGTGAAGCCCCACCAGGCTGGCACCCCATAAAGCACACAGATCACGGTCGTTGCTCTTGCCACGTCATGCAGCGCGGTTGCAGGAAGGCCGTGGGACTTCAGGACGCAAAGGGCATACAGGGAGCGCGAGCAGACCCCCAATATTCCATCAATGTGTGTGGATGTGCCAAGGTCTTCTCGTATGGTCACTCCCAGGATCTTCATAGTAGCAACACACTCTACTACAGCGATGGTTAGTGGCAATTCGATGTTGCTGCGCCGGTGAATCAACATCTCTCTGGATTTGGATGCGTTTAGGCGTAAGCTATTGCAGGCTGCCCATGTCGCGATGTGGTCAAGCTCTATGGAGACAGTGGCTCTCTTCAAGGCACCGATGTTCAAATAGGCATCATCTGTGTACTTGACGATCAGGTTCTGCTGATCGATTGTGGTAGATCCGGTAGGCTGGAAGGCATACTGGTCTCTGAGTAAGTGGTCCATGGGCGGCTGTGTAAATGTTGGATATATGTATGCCTGGACAATCTCTCTCTCCAGTATCCGAGACAGAACTGGGAGGATGGAGGTGAGCGTGAAGTCCTCTGGAGCCTTGGGTTGATTGATCTTGGCGATTGGATGGATGATCACGGTCTTCCATTGACTGGGTACATGGAATTCAGCGAACGAGCGGTTGATGAGGTACGAAAGGGTTCCCGAGTAGACCGGAGCCGTTAGCCTCAAATACCACGTGGGCAGACCGTCATCTCCATCGGCTGTATCGTGGAGGTCGTCCAGAAGATGAAATATCTGGCTCTTGGAGGTGATGGCCCGGTTTGCAGACACCGTCTCTCGGTAGAGGGGAGGCTCGTATCCTGCATCGTTGGATATGCTGGCATAGTGTCTGTTAAAGTCCTCAGCACTGAGATCTACTTCCATATCCAAACCGCCACCACAAATCTCAAACGCCGGGTCCACATTTCTCAGGTCTTGTTTGGTCGCCGCTTGATGGCCAGCAGGCCCACACGATGACCGGCAAAGGGCAAAGGGCAGATGCCTCCTCCAATGGACCGACCCTCATCAGGCGGTTCTTCTTCCTCAACAGCTGCTTGATGACAGCCTGTTGACAGGCATGAAGAAATGCTGATTGATTGGAGGAGGTCATGGTGACCTTGCGAAGGGAATGGGGGGGAATGAGTCTAAGAACCTGAATGATGTGACACTGAAATTTATTGACGATTTCTGTTTAAATTGGAGTAAATCTGATGTTTCATGCAATTAATTTCCTCATCACTGTAGATGCTACATCTGAAATATACCTCAGCTATCAATTTTATTAATTAATATCGAAAGACAAGTACTAATGCAAGAATTTCACATTGGGTTTGATGTCTCAGGAATTTGTCCTGACCATGAAATGAGTCTAAGAACCTGATTGATGTTGATTTTCATCGGATTTATTGACGTCTGGATGATTCATCTGATTAGTTATCCAGACATCTGGGCCTCATTACCTAACGTTAGCCCACCTAGGCCTATCAGCAGATGTCCTGAGGCTTGGGCTCTGAGGGAAGAAGGGTACCCCCCCCCAGGCCGGTTATTAGGACTTGATCAAGATTCCTCCACTGAGTGGAAGGATCTTGGATTTTACATCTGTAATTGTGCATTACCTTAATTTACGTATTAAAAAAAACTGTACCTGAGCAAATCTTGTGTCATCGCTTGTTTCAATCTTCCTGTTCATTATTCATTGTGAGGCACAGCTATTGAAGAGGTCCTTCTACAAATCCTTCAACATAGGCATCTTCTCTACAACATTGGCGGTGTCTACGGTCTCCAGCTAAATTGCCTGCTTCATCTGAAGTCAACAGTTATGTGAATAGGATGGTTAATAAACTGATGCCATTCACTTAGCTTTCAAGTGGTGCTTTAGAAATTTTGAGTTTACAATTACGATGATGTCCAGTCTCTGGAATGTTCTGTGTTCTTGAGTTGACCAGCATGGTCAGTTGGTCACCTCTACCCACGGCTACTACTTCAACCCCAGCTGCTTTAGTGGCATCAAAGTTCAAAGGCCACCTGTGCCACAACTCATGTTGTCCCTGGAACTCCTCCATTTTTCTCCCTGGAACATTAGGAGGCACTTAGCTCTGACAATGTCTTCTGTTTTACTGAGCACTTGGGGGAATCAACTGGAGCCAAGCACATAGTAACATTACTAACACACTCCAGTTGATGAATTACCTTGCAGGAAGAGGAGGAGGAGGAGGAGGAAGAAGAAGAAAAGGAGGAGGAGGAGGAGGAAGAAGAGGAAGAGGAGGAGGAAGGAGGAAGAGGAGGAGGAGGAAGAAGAAAAGGAAGAGGAGGAGGAGGAAGAAGAAGAGTAAAAGGAGGACGAGGAGGAAGAAGAAAGGAAGAGGGAGGAGAAGAAGAAGAGGAGGAAGAGGAGGAGGAGGAAGAAGAAAGGAAGAGGAGGAGGAGGAGGAAGAAGAAAGGAAGAGGAGGAGGAGGAGGAAGAAGAAGAGGAAGAGGAGGAGGAAGAAGAAGAAGAAAAGGAGGAGGAGGAGGAGGAGGAAGAAGAAAAGGAGGAGGAAGAATAAGAGGAAGAGGAGGAGGAGGAAGAAAGAAGAGGAAGAGGAGGAGGAGGAGGAAGAAGAAGAAAAGGAGGAGGAGGAGGAAGAAGAAGAGAGGAGGAGGAGGAGGAGGAGGAAGAAGAAGAGGAAGAGGAGGAGGAGGAAGAAGAAGAGGAAGAGAAGGAGGAGGAGGAGGAGGAGGAAGAAGAAGAAAAGGAGGAGGGAAGAAAAGGAGGAGGAGGAAGAAGAAGAAAAGGAGGGAAGAAGAAGAAGAAGAAGAAAAAGGAGGAGGAAGAAAGGAGAAGAAGAGGAGGAGGAGGAAGAAGAAAAGAAAGAGGAGGAGGAGGAAGAGGAAAAGGAAGAGGAGGAGGAGGAAGAAGAAAAGAAAGAGGAGGAGGAAGAAGAGGAAAAGGAAGAGGAGGAGGAGGAAGAAGAAAAGAAAGAGGAGGAGGAAGAAGAGGAAAAGGAAGAGGAGGAGGAGGAAGAAGAAAAGAAAGAGGAGGAGGAAGAAGAGGAAGAGGAAGAGGAGGAGGAGGAAGAAGAAAAGAAAGAGGAGGAGGAAGAAGAGGAAAAGGAAGAGGAGGAGGAGGAAGAAGAAAAGAAAGAGGAGGAGGAAGAAGAGGAAAAGGAAGAGGAGGAGGAGGAAGAAGAAAAGAAAGAGGAGGAGGAAGAAGAGGAAAAGGAAGAGGAGGAGGAGGAAGAAGAAAAGAAAGAGGAGGAGGAAGAAGAGGAAAAGGAAGAGGAGGAGGAGGAAGAAGAAAAGAAAGAGGAGGAGGAAGAAGAGGAAAAGGAAGAGGAGGAGGAGGAAGAAGAAAAGAAAGAGGAGGAGGAAGAAGAGGAAAAGGAAGAGGAGGAGGAGGAAGAAGAAAAGAAAGAGGAGGAGGAAGAAGAGGAAAAGGAAGAGGAGGAGGAGGAACATGGTTAAACCTCTGCTACTTAAGGATCCAATAACATCTGAAGTGGGTTTCATCTTAAAGTTAGTTTTGCAATAATTTGTGTGGTTACTGATAAATTCATTTGCTGTGATGTTAGATTGATTATCCAAACAATCATTGCAAAGTGTATTCATTACAAAATCTATCAGTTGGATCCAGATAAGTGTGATTCTAGGAGAACTGCTGATGTGTAGGTTGAGAGATTTCAAGAGAGACTTTGATGCAGAGTAATGTTGTTGACAGCAGCCCTTCAAGCATAACAGCAAGTACCTATACTAGAGTCCATTCTTCCTTACCAGAGAGAGTGGCTTTCAAACACCTGACATACCTGGCTACCTATGTCATGTGCACAAGGATACATATTCTATTCTATTCTATTTACGGACTTATAAAGCCATACATCATACACATACATAAATAAATACATATTTGCACACTTACATACATACATATATCCACATTTGGTATGGTCAAAATGTTCTCCAACTTGTTATTTTTTATAAATTAGTCGGTCGCATGCAGATTTTTCTTGACAATTTTTATATGTTCCAACATCTTGTTTGACCAGTATTTCTCTCTTTTGCCATTGTTTCTGAGGCCTTTAGGAGGAGGAGGAGGAGGAGGAGGAGGAGGAGGAGGAGGAGGAGGAGGAATTGTTGTTGAAGCCTTGGAGACTACCACGGACTCATCCACTCTAAGAGATTTCCAGTTTCTAACTGGCCAGTAAAGGCGAAGAAAGTGTTTGGCTTGATGCCTGGAGACAGCGTCTTTTACCATTTGTAAGAGATGTGCTTGATGTTGGGGTACTTTGTATGTTGTGAGCGTTGTCTTCGATCCTACATACCCTCTCCAGAAATCCAAGCATGGTGTCTACTATCAGCTCTTGACACGAATCTGGCGGCGTTTGGGCTCTACTTGTCTGAGGGAGTTCACTAGTGGTGACTCTGACTAGTTATCTGAGCACTGATCGCTTATTCATTAACTGTTAGTTCTTAATGACTTTGACTTAATGACTCTGCTTACACCTTATACAAGCATTTTAAAACTGTTCTGTATCACTGTGATTGGGCTGGGAGCGCTACTGAGTAGATATTTTGGAGGGGTGCTATTTAAGTCCAACAAATGAATGAATGAACAAATGAATGAATGAATTAATGAATGATTGACTTTACTTAGGCTGGTGTAGGCAGTGTTTTTATGACATACTTAAAATGTGCTGTAGTATTAGTTTGTAGATACATATATGCATACTTACCAGTAGAGACATACAAGCGCACATATGTCACACATGCATATGCACTTACAGATATACTTAGCTACATTCTTTCACAGGCATGTGTGCAAACACGCATAAACATGCTTACCTGCTATCTATCTATGGAAGTGTTAAATGATGGACATCAGGCGCCTTTGTGGGATGATGCTGGCAGTTCTAGCAGCTGATCGATGATCTCTCTAGTCATAACATTTAGGAGCAGAATGGACCAGATGGATGGCCAGATGGATGGCCAGATGGGTGGCCAGATGGATGGCTAGATGGATGGCCATATGGATGGCCAGATGGGTGGTCAGATGGATGACCAGATGGATGGCCAGATGGATGGCCAGATGGGTGGTCAGATGGATGACCAGATGGATGGCCAGATGGATGGCCAGATGGGTGGTCAGATGGATGACCAGATGGATGGCCAGATGGATGGCCAGATGGTTTGGCCAGATGGATGGCCAGATGGATGACCAGATGGATGACCAGATGGATGGCCAGATGGATATGGATGGCCAGATGGGTGGTCAGATGGATGACCAGATGGATGGCCAGATGGATGGCCAGATGGGTGGTCAGATGGATGACCAGATGGATGGCCAGATGGGTGACCAGATGGTTGACCAGATGGTTGACCAGATGGTTGACCAGATGGATGGCCAGATGGATGGCCAGATGGATGACCAGATGGATGGCCAGATGGGTGACCAGATGGTTGACCAGATGGTTGACCAGATGGATGGCCAGATGGATGGCCAGATGGATGACCAGATGGATGGCCAGATGGGTGACCAGATGGTTGACCAGATGGTTGACCGGATGGATGGCCAGATGGATGGCCAGATGGGTGACCAGATGGATGGCCAGATGGATGGCCAGATGGATGTCCAGATGGATGGCCAGATAGATGGTCAGATGGATGACCTGATGGGTGGCCAGAAGGATGGCCAGATGGATGACCTGATGCATGGCCAGATAGATGGCCAGATGGGTGGCCAGATTAATGGCCAGATGGATGGCCAGATAGATGGCCAAGTGGATGGCCAAGTGGATGGCCAGATGAAGGCTAGATGGACGGCCAGATGAACGGCCAGATGGATTGCCAGATGCATGGCCAGATGAACGGCCAGATGGATGGCTAGATGGATGGCCAGATGGATGACCAGATGGATGACCAGATGGATGGCCATATGGATGGCCAGATGGGTGGTCAGATGGATGACCAGATGGATGGCCAGATGGATGGCCAGATGTGTGGTCAGATGGATGACCAGATGGATGGCCAGATGGGTGACCAGATGGTTGACCAGATGGTTGACCAGATGGATGGCCAGATGGATGGCCAGATGGATGACCAGATGGATGGCCAGATGGGTGACCAGATGGTTGACCAGATGGTTGACCAGATGGATGGCCAGATGGATGGCCAGATGGATGGCCAGATGGGTGGCCAGATGGATGGCTAGATGGATGGCCAGATGGATGACCAGATGGATGACCAGATGGATGGCCAGATGGGTGGTCAGATGGATGACCAGATGGATGGCCAGATGGATGGCCAGATGGGTGGTCAGATGGATGACCAGATGGATGGCCAGATGGGTGACCAGATGGTTGACCAGATGGTTGACCAGATGGATGGCCAGATGGATGGCCAGATGGATGACCAGATGGATGGCCAGATGACCAGGGTTGACCAGATGGTTGACCAGATGGTGACCAGATGATGGCCAGATGGATGGCCAGATGGATGACCAGATGGATGGCCAGATGGGTGACCAGATGGTTGACCAGATGGTTGACCAGATGGATGGCCAGATGGATGACCAGATGGATGGCCAGATGGGTGACCAGATGGATGGCCAGATGGATGGCCAGATGGATGTCCAGATGGATGGCCAGATAGATGGTCAGATGGATGACCTGATGGGTGGCCAGAAGGATGGCCAGATGGATGACCTGATGCATGGCCAGATAGATGGCCAGATGGGTGGCCAGATTAATGGCCAGATGGATGGCCAGATAGATGGCCAAGTGGATGGCCAAGTGGATGGCCAGATGAAGGCCAGATGGATGGCCAGATGAACGGCCAGATGGATGGCCAGATGGATGGCCAGATGGATGGCTAGATGAAGGCTAGATGGACGGCCAGATGCATGGCCAGGTGCATGGCCAGATAGATGGTCAGATTTACAAATGAATCGATGTATTTATTATGCATTTATGTATGTGTGTATGTATTATGTATTCACACAATTGTACATGTATATGTATTTAAATTAGGGCTGGGCATTTAATGCGTTATTAATGCGATTAATGCGTTAATTAATTAATCATATTATATTATGATGTATGTACACCAGAATGTGGATTGCAGCTGGTTCAATAAAGAATATACTTACTTACTTACTTTATAGAGCTCATTTGGCATTGAAGGGAATTGACTCTGTGAGTTTCTAGAACAGTTTGGCTTGTGATGTGTTGCTGATGATGCTCATGGTGAAACTGAGGCTAAGATTCCTTTCCAAAGATAAAAGAATTATTGATGATGTTTACCATTGATTTGTTTAATTTCAGGAACTGAATTTTGTTCAATTTAAATAGAAACATTAAATAAAAGCAGTTAAAAACTTGTGAGATGGTATTAATGAGTTGTTTGTTGATTGTAGGTCCACCTGGGTCTCCTGGTTTGGATGGAAAGCGAGGTCGAAAAGGTGACAGGGTAAGTGAATTGTCTGCTCAGCGTTTCTTCTGTGGAGACGAAAGACATTCAGAAGAGTCTCACAACAGACTCTTTCCTTCAAATGAAGTCATTGCTTTGAAATGCTTCCGTTGCATAACTTTAGGCTGTTTCTTAGAGATGGCCATGTCAATTAGTATCTTCTAATGTGTAGCGTGTTCCCATATAAATATATTAACAGGATAGTAGCATTGTAATCATGGTAGTGGCATTATGTTCAATGTTTTTAGAGGAATTACAGTAAGGTAACTTAAGATTCTGATTTTTTTTCTCCAGAGTATAACCAGTTATGACTTGTATGCGGTGTCTGCCTTATCACAACAGGTTGAATGTAATTGAAACTGCATAGATACCTTAGCTAAGAAATGTTAGCTGAGAAATGTTGTTCTTGGATCATTAATTCTTCTGGAGAGTATTAGCTTTGCGATGGATTTCATGTGGCATGTGTTCACTGTTCCTGCTTTTATGAATGTGCCACATCTCAGATCTCAGTTTCCATACTTTGTGCACCTCTGTATGGATTGTCAGCTCCTAAAGCTCTGTCATGCATTGTTATATGCGAATGTCTTTGTGTCTTGAAAAAGTGCTGCATCTCTGGTCATTTATATTGCTTTCAAAGTTGCTTTGTAATTCTGTTAAATCTGTATTTTACTAATTTCAAAGCAAAAATCAATCTGGATGCAAACTCTGCAAATTTTGATGTAGAAAGTGATGATTGCTTTAGATAAATCATTTCCTGATTTATCTAAATCTCTTTTATGCAGATTTTCTGTCAGCTGTGTTGGCAATTTGTATTCTATCATATAGTAATCAAAATTGGTCCAAGAACTTTTGGCAATTAATGACTATAATTTGGCTGCAGTACTCAACTGATTGTAGATTATGCTCAGGAAAATTGGATTCCATACGTTATTAGTAGATGACATCATCCAGTCCTGAGTGCTTAAAATTCCTGTCACCCTAAACAGCAGCTGAACATTTACTTTCAAAGACAAGGAAAGTTACTCTGTGTTAGAAATCCTCTGTTTTGATGATATAGAAATGAAGGCCCTGGCAGACCTTGGAAGCTGCCATCTTATCTTTAGTAATGAGTGCTTGTTTGTTTGAGATGTTATAAACACTGAAATAGATATATTTCTTTGCTGACAGGGAACTCAAGGAAGAGATGGTTATCCGGTATTAATGTTTCTTGTGCTTCACTAACTTACCATATTGTGCCAAGTATACTTACATAGGTCTTATCTTCCGATCTGTATAGTCACGTGATGCATGTAATTACATAATGTGACCACTGCATGTGCTTTTTGTGCATGTCAGAGGTTGACAGGTTCTTATCAGGTGATATTATGTGTAGGTAGCTTTATGTATATAGATAGCTTTATACACAGACATTTGATTGGACAGAAGAGAAAATGCATAGTTGCTAAAAATGAAATAAAAAACGGAAACACGTCGTTCTAAAAAAAAATGAAAAACGGAAAAAAGTGGGACAAAATGGAAAATAATTTGACTTTGTTACATCTTGTATTGCATTTAAAAATTAAAAATTAAATAATTTGCCTTTGTTGCATCTTGTACTGCATTTCAAAATTAAAAACCTTGTTTACACAATTTAATTTTAATCAGCATTATTAGTAAACACTAAATAACATTAATCTACAACAATTATTTTATTTGTTATAAGTTTGGTTTAATAAGAAATTGAGAAATTAAAATATTGAAAGCTTTTCAAATATAAATTGTAACATAGGTCCACATAAGTCCATGCCGACTTAAAATAACAGTTAAAAACACTAAAATTTGTAAGTATAGAGTGTACTTATAAGTCCATGCTGACATAAACTAACACAATCAAAAAATAAACTTTGTAAGTATAGAGTGTACTTAATTAAAAATTGTACTTACAATTTTTACTTATAATGTTATAAGAACTTGATATGGAGTAATATCAGTCATTTTCTCAGTCATTTGGAGATTACCGGTTCTGTGTACAAAGACAACATTTTGCATTTTGGATAACTTAGAAGTTCAAATAACTTTTATAAATTTTATTTCTTGTACTCTGCTATTTATTTCTCAAATTATGACATTAAATAGTGATGTCAATTAGGTGAATTCTTGAAAGTACGGAGACAACGTAAGGGACATCAGAAAAAAATAAAATTAAACAAAATAATAACAGACAAAATAATTACAGACAGTAAATAAATAAATAAAAACGGAAAAAGGTAATTAAAAATAGAAAACGAAAAAAACAGTTTTAACAACTATGAGAAAATGTAACTGTAGAGATGCATATCTACATAGCTATGTGTGTTGGTCTGTTCTTATAGTCTGGCCTCTGACTGAAAATGCTTTGACTGTTGTCTTGTTAAAGCTGCTGCTGCTGCTGCTGCTGCTGCTGCTGCTGCTGCTGCTGTTGTTGATTTACTAATAAATAATGTCAGTGTATGAATGCATGGGAATGGTGAGTCTGCATTCACTTGCCTATTATAGTTGTTTTTTTAAACCTGGTAAAACAAACCGGGAGTGCACTTGGATGCCTTCATCTTGAAGACTTTTCAACGGAAAAAAATTCCGAGTGTCCTGTATATACACATGGACTCTGCATCATAAATTGCAGCCAAAAAGTTAGGTCTTCAAGTGCAGTTGTGTGGAAAGCTGTAATTATCCGGGTGAGTTGGTGGTTGTGGAGCTTGGGATTGGCACTTCTGCTTTAGAATGGAGTTTTTGATTGTGCGGAAGCTGACGTTGTACAGTATGTACATTGACTGTTCCATTTGTTCTTCAGGGTCATTGTAAACTTCAAATTTCTAAAGTACAATTGAAAGCTGAGCACAGAACGTCAGCCTATTCAAGAGCCTTGCAGAGTAGACTCTCAGTTCATGAACCATTGTTTCTGCTTCATTTGATAGATTTCATGTCAGTCCTGTCTAGAAACCACACACTGCTTCAGCACCAAAATCCTAAATAGGCCACATAAATATTTATGGCCTATATTTATTAATAACTCTAATTCATCTCACAATAATAAGACTGAGATATTATCTGTGGCTTATCATTAAGAACTAATCTAACTTTAAAAAATGGATTATGTATCTGTGGTCTAAAACTGAGCAATGCCCGTGTCAATATGCAACTGTTCCGAGCTACTGCCTTTTCAAGTTTTCATCAAGCTGATACATATGCAAGTATAATTTCAGCATTCTTTAATTTCTCTGTATAAAATAGACAAAGATAATAAACAGTTGTAATTGGAATAATGACAGTAATTTATATGGCATTGTAAGTAGTGTACTACTTCTGTGGTTCTTGACAATGTCAATTGTCAGCACAAGTGCTAAGCATTCAATTAGAGATTGAGTTAATTACAGCTGATGATTGCAAATCTTGTATATACCGATTCTTTCCATCCCTGTCACTTTAGAAATAAGAAATGTTTGTTTAAATCTGTCAGCCATATTGTTTTGCCATCCTGTTTTGTGCTTTTTTAAATATAGTTCTTGGCTTTTTACCTTCCAGCCAGAGATGCATGAATTACCAAATAATATGTCAGCCAATTATTCCAGAAAATCTTTGTTTCTGTTTTGTCTATGAAAGACTGTTTTTCTGGCAGCACCACTTGGACCACTTGACAATCGGGTTATGTCGTATTATACAGTGATGATCAGCTGTGACTGATGTAAACTGATCTGTCCTACTTAGCATCCTCCTCATCCCTCTGCCACATTCTGCCTCTGTTGACTTCGACCACTCGTCTGCTGCTGCTGCTGCTGCTGCTGCTGCTGCTGCTGCTGCTGCTGCTGTGTTGCTGACACAGACCCTAGACCCTGATAGTATGGGCTAAATGATACACCAGACACATGTGAGATTTGAACCTTTGAAAATAAGACAACAGACAGCAGTTAACTAAATAAACTTAACACAATACTCGTGGGTTTAACAAAGAAGGGGGATGGATGGCGTTTAATGGAGCCAATGGATGGGAACGTTTTGGTTTTCACTTCATGTTTCTGTTATTGCATTTAGGAAATGGAGTAAGATGTTGCTAACAAGCCAAAACAACAGGTAGTTCGACCCTGGGAATTAAGCCAAGTCACCTGCGGAATGGGAAGCAAACGATTAGGAAAACTTGGACAGAAAGACATTCAGAGAATGATAGCAACAGGAGGAAGAGGAAGAGATGGAAGAGGAGAAGGAGGAGGAAGAGGAGAAGGAAGAGGAGGAGATGGAGAGGAGGAGGAGGAAGAGGAGGAAGAGGAGAAGGAGGAGGGTTTTTCGTTTATAAGTGTTTTTTGGTTCATCAGAGTTGTACATGTGTCCATAATGCAAAAGCCGTAACTTGACATAAAATCAGTCAGTGGAGCAGAGAGATCAGTTGTTTGGTTATTTGAGAGGCATTCGAAGATATTCAGCTAACAAGCATCAACAGGTGTTTATGGCATTTGTGCCAATGCCCCACATTGCCTTCACTGTTCAGACAGAGCCCCTCACGTCCATATTCTTCTAATGATGAAGTCTTCTCTTTATATAGGAAGGACGATACTAGCACTGGTCTTTAAAACACGGTCAAATAATTGTAATTTTTTGCTGTTTTTGGAAATTTATCATTTGTGGCACAAACATGAGAAACTAGTCAGAGGTATTCCCTAGACAATCATAACTGATGAGGAAGAGGAGAAGGAGAAGGAGGAGAAGGAAGAGGAGGAAGAGAAGGAGGAGTGTGGTTATGGTTATGGCTTAATTGTTGTCATTACGAACAGAAATGTCATCAGTAAGTAAAACATTGAAAATAAGCTACAGACGAGTAACTAGTGTTTGGCTCATGCATACAAATGGGCCAATAGACAGACTCCTATCCATAGTATACAGATGACACCATGTTCTGAGTTTCTGAATGAAGCTCCATCAGATAATGGATATTGTGAAGGTGAGGTGACGTGGTGGCGTGTCCATCCCAAGCAGTACCTGACATAGACAACACCATATTACAAGTATTTGTCGCTTTCTGGTTGGTAGGGCTATCAATCAATCAATGCTTTATTGCTCACCGAAGAAAACATAATCACGTAATCACAGACAATGTAAACAGAAGTAACATCAATACTTCAACAGGTCAAAGTTGACTTAAAATACTACTGAGGTTGATGTTCCTGTCTACACCTGGTGTACTCTCATGGTGTTACTGGTCAAGGTGTGGACAGGAGGAGGAGGAGGAGGAGGAGGAGGAGGAGCAGCAGCAGCAGGAGGAGACAGCATGAGGTGCAGCCAATGCCATTTGTTGTCTATCTGTCTGTCTATCTGTCTATCTGTCTATCTGTCTGTCTGTCTGATGTTTGACTAAGATCCATGAGATGTTCTATTGATGAGGGATAAATATGGTTGCTCCTGTCTTAGGGTGACTTAGCCAACCACATGACTGAATGGACTTCTGCCCTGCGTGGTCTTCCGGGTCCACCTGTAAGTTATTCAGACTTGAAATTGATCTGCTACTGTATTACATGCTTCCCAAAGTCAGGTCCGCCATTTGGTGCCGGTCCGCGAGTCCTCAGTTGTCGGTCCGTCAAAGTGAGTCATGAAACTGTCAAATTGTCTGAATCTGAAATGTCTAATATATGTCTAAAAGTCTGTCTGGCTGTCTGTTGTCTAGAGTCATGTCTGTCTGTCTGTCTGTCTGTCTGTCTGTCTAAGAAGAGAAATGATAAATGTTCTATTGAGTCCTCTGAGTGGATAAATATGGTTGCTGACACTGAAAGTCTTAGGTCCGTGACACTGAAAGCCAACCGGTCCTGACACTGAATGTTAATTCCTGCGGTCCTGACACTGAAAGGCTTTCCGGGTCCGTGACACTGTAAGTTATCCTGCCAGACACTGAAAGTTTGATCTGCTACAGTATCTAAACACTTACATTCATTTGGTCTAAGCGTATCTGCAGCAAGTGATTAAGAACCTTCTGATTAATTTTTATTTTCCACCTCATCCGATGAATTTGAACCCAGAGCATAGCAGAGGAAATGGGAAGTGGTGGATGGATGATGTCAGTTGGATGTCACTGGAATATGTAATTGCTCATTAATTAAACTCATCTAGCTATAGCCAAACTCCTATTCTACTCTATTGTATTATAGAGATGCTATTACTAAGAGCACAGTAAGAACAGTAGTACAGCCGTACAGTTACATTAATCACCTCAGCTTCACAAGAGACCACATAGGATGATATTTTTTATTATGATATGGGTTGAGTTGTTCTTTTAAGTGCTGTGTGCACTTTGACTTCCTACTTTATGGAGATCTCCCACTGGGTCTCTGGCCTCCATTATAACTTAGGACCAATGAGCAGAAGAGTAAGCCTATAATAGCATATTATGTTGTTTGTGGATATTGCAAACTGACACTGTGTAGGACTTCCTTTGACTCCTTACACTCGACAGATCTCTGTTCTCTTCCTATGCTCTGAATTCTCCTTTGACAACTAAACATTCTTATTTGCTGCCAATCAACTAACTGCTTTTGTAAGATTATTTGTTAAGACTAGACTGTTAAGAAATCCCAAGCTTTAGTTTTGTACCGATCAATGACTTTTGAAACAGATTAAGGAGTGCATAAATGACACAGAATTTCCGAGTAATTTTAAGTGAGTATTTTGTCAGGATCCACGGATAGGGACAGGATCGAGGGCCTAATCCGACGGATGAAGCGTGCTCGTTTCCTCCCTCCCAATTCCTGCAATGCCAGTCTAATGGCCCACATAGCAGATGACCGACCATCTTTTCACGCCATTACTGTTCGAATACAAATCTAGTATTCTGATGCCTGCTACCTCCACCGATACAAAATAGTCACAATACCTACGAACCAGACCACATGACTTCACTCTACCGCCCAAAGACGATCGGAACTTTATTTCACGGGTTCTTTATAAAGGCATATTTTAAAATTTTCATAAGTATCTGCTTCTCCCATAGTACCTCAGTAGGAATAAACCGGATTTCTCCTTTTTAATGACATTAGCTATTTACTGCCTGTAACAAGTTGTGTCTGTGACAGCTTGGTTTCATGATTAAACGAATATTGATTGATTGATTGATTGATTGTTTTATTTAGGGTCCAAAGGGTTTGCGTGGTTATCCAGGATTTCCGGTTGGTTCCGAATTAAGTGTTTGGTTTTGGAAGCTTAGTCAGATGGCTTGGATTGTGAAATGGAACTTAGGCTGCTTGCAAAGACTGTTTGTTTAGTTTGGCATCTGATGAATCCTCCATCAGTGAACTTGAAGGAGGAGGAGGAGGCTACATGGTGCATTCGCTAACATCTGGGAGGAGGAGGAGGAGGAGGTGAAGGGGCTGCTGAGGGCCACTCCCTGGCCCCGCTCCCTCTGTCCCTCCCTGCCTCAGTCCCTCCGTCCCTTTATGCGTTGGTCGTGTGCCATGTTAAGGAATGCGCTATTGGCCTCTAAAACAACCTTCGTGACTCCTTAGCCAACTGTTTGCCTTCTCTTCTGTTTTGTTTGCAAAGACAACAGAGAGAAAGTCTTAAAGCAACAGCATCAGATCCATATTCATTGTATCTGCTCTCTCCGTCTACTCTGTATTTCTCTGTTTCATTTTCTGCTACTCAATATAATACTCTTTCTGCCTCTGTGTGTGACCTTCCCCATGTCGTTGCTACGTTTTCTTATAATCCCCATTTTCGTCTCCTTTTGCCTGTCATCTTACTCTGTTCTTCTCTTTTGTTGTCCTCTCTTTTCCCCTCTTCTTTCCTCTTCTTTCCTCTCCTCCCCAAGGGGTGGGGTGCTGGAATGATGCACAGTGCATTACAACAATTCTGAGGATGGAAAAAGTACATTCTAGTCAGCACTTCAACAAGTTTCACACTAAAATGTCTCAATTTGGATTTAGGTGAAATGTGTGTCAAACAGTAGTTATTTATTTCAAGGCACTTCATGCCAGATCTGTGAGGCTGTACAGAACTAGAGCTTGCCAAGTGGTACTCAAGACCTACTTGACATCAGCTGATGTAGGTAGTTCCATGTTTTACCACTGCATTTTCCCATAGCACACATTAGAGGAAACATCTTCTTACGTGTACACCACATGGACCAACGCTGATGAAGAGACTGAAGAGTTAAATGCTTTTATTGTCATCCGCTCTGTGGGCTTTGACGAAGCAGTGTCATGGCCCCACTCACAAACATCAGTCAACGCTATTTACCCACTACTAAGACTCACCATTGTCTCAACAAAACCGTCATTTTCACAGATATCACAAACTTTTGACAGTGTGCAAGAGAGACCGTTTGAATATGCAGTATGATAACACTATTGGGCATAAATGTACATTACATATTCACTGTGTCACTCTCGCATTTTTTACCTTAACTTGTGACATTTGTCCAAAGGGGAGAGTGACAGCCAAAACAAGGGGAAATTGCGTGTTAGCCACAGGGCATTGAAAACCTCAGCCCTTGCCTTTTATGCCCTCTCCTCTGCTGCCCTCTCCTCTGCTGCCTTTTATGCCCTCTCCTGTATACTGCTTTTTATGCCCTCTCCTCTGCTGCCTTTTATGCCCTCTTCTCTAATGCCTTTTATGCCCTCTCCTCTAATGCCTTTTATGCCCTCTCCTCTACTGCCTGTTATGCCTCTCCTCTGCTACTATTGGGTTCCTTTCTCTCTCTAGCTTCATAGCTGAGCAGAATACTGTTAATTGAATTGGCAATTGATGGTATTCACTGTTTCTGTTGAGGTTGACTGGCTTCTCCCGGTTTTGTTCACTTCTCATGATTATTCTGCACTTCTAATATATTGAATGCAGTTTTCGATTTGCGTTTTACTTGGGTTTGAAGACATTGCATGGTGAGAAGTTTAGTGAAAATTGGGCAAAAGATGATGAAAGAATTTGATTTATGTAATAATTCATATGAATATAAATTTGTTTTTGGTTGGATAAAACTGAGTTTTTGTGACTTTGGGTTCCTGTATGTCGTGGCCATTGGTTTGTTTTGGACACCAGTTCCATGCAGGGTTCCACAGGACTCTCTTTTGGGACTTCTTCTCTACTTACTGCTGTACACAGCGGATCTGATCTAACTCCTCACCAATCTTGGATGAATATGCTGATGACTCCCTGCTCACTTGACATGATATTTATCAGATGCATTCGCTTCTATGTCAAAATATGTGTCCGAATATCAGTGCTGCTGAGTGCTGGAAGTGATGTCATGAAATCATCTTAGGATGAATTCAACCAAAACGTGTTACATATGACACAGCATGTGAGATAGGCAAGAGCAGAGATGAACAATTAGGAGACAGTAGCAATGGAGTTTCCAGGCCACGTTCTTCTGGATGAGGAGGATTTAACTCTAGTGGATCACATTTAAGTCTTTTGGCAGGTTCTCCTATATTCCCTGTTGGGTCAGATCAGGGTCATACATGATGGTAATAAATGCATAAATGGTAATAAATGAATAAATGTAAGGAATAATTAAAGAGTTAAATGGTTTCATTAGGAAGAAAGGAATGAAAGATGAAGGAAGAAGAAGATGGATGAGCCATGAAATAAATAGGTTCTTAAAGGATGCTATGTGTCTTGATATGTACTATATATAGCATTCTAATATGTCCTGCGTTTTATCATTCCAATGTGCAGAACAGGTAGATGCAACAACAGCAAAGCCTCTGTTCCAGACTATCTTCCTTCTAAAGAATTCTGGTGCCAACTGTAACCATGAGCATGGCTTCAACCCTAGCCTCCCAATTTCCATAGTTTTGAAAACGTTGAGTGCTGTTAGAGAATTATTTTTTATCCTACTTGCAGAACAGTCTTGTTACTCTGTAAAGCACTGTTGATTAAACACTGGCAAAGGCTATCATTACCAAAGCACAAGAAATGGATTTTATCAAAGGGACAGAAAATTACCAAGATCAAGACACTAGCTGTTAATTACAGCCGCTTCTGAATCTGATAAACATGAAATGTCAAGTTCATGAAATGCAATTGAAAGAACAGAGTATAAGGGTTACTGGTTTTAACAGAGATTGGACAGACTACAGGCATATTTTGCATACATCATGTGTTTGTGTGTGTCAGTGTGGGTCTTGTGTGTGTGTGTGTGTGCGTGTGCGTGTGCGTGTGTGTGTGCGTGTGTGTGTGTGTGTGTGTGTGGGTGGGTGTGTGTGTGGGTGTGTGGGTGTATGGGTGTGTGAATGCAATTGCATTTAAAGTCATACCAGAACACCATTCAAGTAACAATTTATAAATCAGTAGTTTTAGACTTGAAAATTCTTATTGAAATCTCACAAAAGATGCAAGAGACAGAATAACTCTGAAATCCAATCGGTCTTTATATACATGGTTTTCATTTCCCATTTTTAGCTGCTTCTCTTTTTCTTTTGTGGCACACTGAACTTGGTTATAGCTCTCTGTTTCTTCTGCTTTCTTAGCAACTCCTGTGTTTTCTAACTGATTATACATTCTTCTGGTAGATCAATTGTCTTTCTGTCTTTTGAGAATTACTTAAAGCAAATGATTGAAACAATATTACAGACTAATTATGATGAGTATTCTTCCAGATCTTTAGAGAAATCCAATCTAATCAAATCTCCTCTCATATACTCTAAACTTCACACATCTTATCTAACACTGAAATGCTTGTGCTGCCTACAGTTGATAATTGTTGCAGAAAATTTGTAATAAGATTTGCACGAGAAGTAAACATATGTATTTTTGCATTTTTGGTCAATTTTGAGCGCCATCAATAAGAAAAGGCACATCCTATGACAAACTGCAATCTTTAAGCCAATTCAGAAGTGACCTGTAAGGCTGTTTTGTAAAGCAAAATCTGGAAAAGGAACTGACAGTGTAGGTACATATATATGTTGGTGTTGCATGGTCAATAAACCAGTTGTTTCCTGACTTTTCTTAGGTTTCCTTAGGAACTGTCTGTGACCTGATAGCCATGTCATACTTGAGCCCAGTTGATTTGTAGGTTTTGATGTTACAGAGGGTCAGAAACCAATTTCTTATGCCATGCTATCATTAACTTGGCACAGTGTTGTATTTCTTTCTGCTTTTGGATTAATCAGTTGAAAGTGTTTACAAACATCTAACAACTGATGCACTGATAATCAACTCTAGTTTTGTACAGGGTTTGGGCTCTGGCCCAAACAATTTTATAATTACAATATCTAAGCTCAAGACGATTCACATTGGAAATATGGTACTAAAGTATGCTGATGATAGCTACTTACTGATACTCTCTTCTAATAGTTGCACTGTTTCAGCGGAACTAGAACATGTGACAAATTGGGCAAAAGCATGCAACCTAAAACTAAACCATAAAAAGATGCAAGAGATGATTGTAAGAGGGGTCGGGAGGAGAGGGCGGGTGTCAGCCCCTGCGGCCACCCCTGGAGTGACCAGAGTACATAGCATGAAGGTACTGGGGGCTATGCTTACTGAAACTTTAAGTTTTGAGATGCACATTGCCCAAATATGCTGCAGGGCTAGGCAATCCATGTATGCCCTGCGCATACTAACTGCCCATGGTCTATCTGGCCCTGGGCTTTACGATGTAGTGAGGGCGACAACGGTGGCACGCCTGTTGTATGCTGCTCCGGCATGGTGGGGCTTTGCCAGCCAAAGGGAGAAGGGAATGCTCCAGTCTGTAATGAACAGATTGATCCGTCAGCGATACCTCCCAAGTGATAGCCCAACCTTTGAACAACTATGCCTTAAAGCCGACACCTGCTTGTTTTCGGCGGTCCTGGCAAACCCGGGCCATGTTCTCCATAGGTTTCTTCCTCCAAAAAAGCTGTTGGCGTATTCCCTTCGACCCCGGTCACATGACCGTGTTTTTACCTTTAGCTAATCATAATATGAAAAAACTTTTATAGTTAGAATGCTTTTATTCATATTGACTATTGATTGTTTATTGTTTATTATATATGATGTATGTACACCAGAATGCGGATTGCAACTGGTTCAATAAAGAATGTACTTACTTACTTACTTACTTATATTTTAACATTTTAATGATGAGAGTCTACTAACAGTGATTGGGAAACCAGGGCAGCTCATCATTAAAGTGTTAAACAAAGAAGATGGAAAACAGCTAACAAAGGGTCAGAATGAGAATAAAAAAATTTTCAATGACAATTATACAGAAATTGACAAAACAAATTTCAATGACAATTATACAGAAATTGAGTTGTGCATATATTAGTTTTGCAGTAAGTAAGTAAGTAAGTATATTCTTTATTAACCAATTGCTAATCGCACTTTGGTGTACAGACATCTTATACATGCAGTTAAAAATGGATAAAGTATCCTAACAATAAACGTTTTTCGCATTAAGTAAGTTAGTGACGATATCCCTTAATAAATCAACAGCACCTTGGTGCACAATCATTATTGTCCCGCACATATCTAAGAAGTCAGCCAATGTTTATCATACTTTATATATCATCCTAGTGATGAAAGTTTTACGCATCAAATTATCTGCGGGAGGAATGATACGGTCATGAGCCCTGGGGCGGAGGGAATACTTAGAAGTTTTAATTGGGGGAAGCAATTCATGTAAAACATGCCCATTATCCACCAGGATCGATGAAAAAAGGCGGGAATCAGCCTTTGTGCATAGTTGCTCAAAAGACAGGGAATCTCTAGGAAGATAGTGATAGCGGATCAAGCGACGCATCAAGACTTCAAACCTGTCTTTGTCACGTTGTCCCACGAAACCCCACCAGGCGGGTGAGGCATACAGCATTCTTGCCAAGGTAGTGGCTCGCACAACGTCATAAAGATGTAGACCACGCAGGCCATGGGCGACCAAAGTTCTCAAAGCGTAAAAGGATTGACGGGCCTGACAGCAAAGTCGTTGAACATGATTATTAAATCTTAAGTCATCAGAAATGGTTACTCCCAAGATCACCATACTGGTAGACCTGTGGTGGTGCCAGGGGCAGTAAGGTAACCAAGACCCACCCTCGGACGGTGAATTATCATTTCACTGGTTTTCTTTTGGTTCAGCTTCAGGTTACAGTCAGCAGCCCATCGGGAGATATGGTCCAATTCTAAAGTCACAGAAGCACTATTTGAGGAAGGGATTAAAAGGTAGCAGTCATCAGCATATTTGAGGAGCCTGTTTGCAGGGTTAGCTGCCTTAAGACTGGTAATTGCAGTGATGAAGTTCATAGGTCCAAAGCCCGATCCCTGGACCATACTGGCATTTATTTCAATGTAAGTTGATATTTCTCCCAAGAATTTCGTACAATGCTGGCGACCATTAAGGAAAGCAATGATCCAGTTATAGACATTGTCTGGAATTGGCAATTTCGCTAGTATGCTAGCCAGGTGTGTATGCCTGACAGTGTCAAAAGCTTTGGAAAAATCTAATGCTATCAAATGGACGTAATCGTTGGAATTAAGGATCTCTAATGTATTATGGATAATCGAGATAAGGGCAGCCGTGGTAAACTTACCGACGAATAAGTTCGGTTTGGTTCAAAATCAAAAAGTGAAAGACTTGTAATCTAATTAATCAAATCTAATCTAAAGACTTCTATTGCACAATTATCACAATGTCCAAGACATCAGTCAATGATGGTCATTTTTAGAGTGAAATAACAAACTCATGAAACTCAAAATCCATTGAAAAATGAGGTTAAAATTCGATTGATCAGAGAAACGAGATGCCAGTGGGTACACAGTGTCTGATTTTGATGATTTTAGAAGTGGTGTGCTATGTAGAAACATTGTCTGTTGTTTTGTGCTGAAAAGGATGCAATTGTAGATGACCTGTTAGGAAACGAGGCTTTGTCATCATTTGCATGGGAAAGGTTTTTGTGCAAGTTATGTTTGTCAGCTTTTAAACTGCCTGTGTGAATCTTGTTATCTGCATGTCCAGATTTATTTAGTTCAATTTTTCAGTTTCTATTTCAGACTTACTGTTTGCATTTGCTTCTTTTATGTCAACTGTGATTTGATATATTATTGGTGGTTGTTTCAGCCACATCAGTGATTTTCCATGTCAGTTTATCAGCTTTGTCCTACTTTGTCAGACATTAGCAACATTACATTACTAGTTCTTGGTTGAATAGGACCAGTTTTTTAATGCTTTTACAATAAACATGCTATTATTTCTTAATTTATTTAGCATGACAACCTAATGACAAAGTATCAGTCATTGTTGCTGAGCAATCAGTCATGAAGGACTTGGTCCATATATGGTAGCCATCTCATGAAGGACTTGGTCCATATATGGTAGCCATCTCATGAAGGACTTGGTCCATATATGGTAGCCATCTCATGAAGGACTTGGTCATGGTCCATCTCAGAGCAGGAGACGCGATCCCATGCACTTGTGTTACAGGGCAGGCGCTCAGACCAGTCAGCCGCTCTGTCACACGCTGTTGCATCATCCTTTTCCTCTGAACATTTGCCTCCATGTTTGGAAAGTCTGCTCTAGTTTTCTGAGCATTGCTATATTCAGATAGCAGAGCATTCCAGTCTTTGTAGACTTAGTCCTGGATAAGATAATATGAATTGTGGCAATAAGTCAGAGAGCTGCTTTCATGCTTGTTAAATTGGATGAAGTAGACATTAAATCAACTCTTGCCCAAAACTTATCAGCTGTAGACGTAAGAAATGGTCGACCATAATTTACTGTCTAACCCATAAGGCCCCTCTGTAAACCCTAAATCTCGTAGGTCAACGTTCCATCAGCAACAACCTTTTCTCTGTTCTTCCAATCTGTAGTAATCTAAATCTGACGCATGATGTGATTTTTGACATAAAAGGCTCAATGTTGGGGATAAGTTATGCGCTGGTTCTGGTTCCGAATGAAATCAAAGCAAGAGCCAGATCTAGCAAGTAGTCTCTTTGCATGTCTATGTAAGTGGATCTGCTGATAACTGCATATGCAGAGAGTGCTATAGAAGTCTTGAGATTGGAGAGCTGAACGTTGTTGTCTGTCTTGTAATTGCACAGGGACCAATTGGTTTGGAGGGCAGCAGAGGTGACCTTGTAAGTATTCTCACACATCTTCTCCTCTCACTGATACTCAACACTTTATTGGCATTTTCTACTTAATTCATTATTATCAGCGATGTTTGTTTACTAGAACAGTTAAACCTTTAACACAGGAACTGATTTGTTGATCAGATGATGGCTGAACTGGTTTCTTTATGGGATGCTTATTGAAGTTTAAATGGTTTAAATCTTTTACACTGGGAGGAGACTCTCTTCTTGATTTGGCTGATTTGCTTGTAACCTGGGTTCTTGCCTTTAACTCATTTTGTTCCTAACCAACTATGTCACTGGTATTTGTAAATCATCATACAAGTATATTCATGACTTGTGCAGAATTAGGCATCATCATGTGCATCACTTTAGAACAACCTGTCGCTCTGCTTGATAGAATAATTATCTCTGGCAAATATCTTTATACATTGATCTCCAGTCACCTGGATTATTGTAACTAGCTTCATACTGGTATTAGTTCGCAGAAGCTCCAGAGGGTGCAGAACTTTTTGACTTGTTTGTCCTAATAAATCCAGTTACATGTGAGCATGTAGCCTCTACTGAAATCATTGCATTGGTTTCCTGTTCAGCAGAGAATCTCTTTGAAATTGGCTGATAAAACACTGAAATCTGGCTAGCATCTGTTGTTTTAAACCGGGGTTCTTGTTCCTCCGTCTTAGTTGATAAGATTTTTATTAGAGTAATTGATTTGCTGATGGATGGTGAATAGTATTTAGTTCATTGACAGCTAAGATGCTGAGGTTGTCCTAGAGTGATGCCTATAAGGACCTAATCAGAATCTATCTTTTAGTCCAATAGTCTTTGTTCTGCAAACTTTAACTGAGTGCCACATCTGGAGTTCAAAGTTCACTGGAGAGAGAGAGAGAAAAAGGGAGCTGGAAGAAGATCAATTGATGTGTGAAGTCTATCTGTCACTTTTCTAATCTCTGTCCCATCAACAGTTAAGTCTGTCATGAGGAGCAGTGTGCATATGAAAGAAAGAGAGAGAGAGAGAGAGTCAGTGGTTCACAGGTGCAATGCCTTCAATCTTCTTCAGCTGAAATTGTCTTCTCACAAGTTGTCAGAAGCAGTTCTGTGTTTCTGTGGCATTTGTTTCTGTCATTATGATCTCTTCACCAGATGCAGTTTCATCAGACATATGTGTTTCTTCTCTTTCATCTAATTTTTACCCTCTGGGTGGAGTGGGGGGGGGGGAGGTGGGGATGAGGGTGACTTTCAATCTTAACAGATCTGAAATTCTATTGCATTCCTGGATAGACTTTGTTGTGCTAACAATCAATGTCCATACTGGCAATCACTGCACATACTGGCAATCAGTATGCACATACTGGCAATCAATGCACATACTGGCAATCAATGCACATACTGGCAATCAATGCACATACTGGCAATCAATGTACCACATACTGGCAATCAATGCCCATACTGGCAATCAATGAGCCAACATACTGGCAATAAGATGCTTAGCATTTTCTGGCAATTGGATTAAATTAGATCTCTTTGGCATTTACAAGTAATGTGTAGTTAGAGTTTTTACTCAGCTTTTGTTTGTTTTAGGGTGAAAAGGGCGAGAAGGGCAATTCAGGGTTTAATCCATATGAGACACCTTCACATGATGGAATTCCTGTGCCAAGGGTAGGTTTCTGTTGCTCTGCGTGAACTTCTCAACTTCTCAGAATATGAGTTTCAGCAGCATCAGTTGAAAGAACAGGTAGAATAAGTGAAGGCAAGAAATGGAGAAAGAGCATTTCTGATGTGTCTGCTTACTGACATCTTCCCTAGAGGTCCTTCAACTGCTGTGTGGTTTTTCAGCTGTTCTGCCAGCCAAGATCTGCGTTGAGTTACATACATTAGCATGAGTCTGTTTGATTCGCCAATTCGGTCTATAGTAGAGCTCATTCGGTTGCAGCATTATAAAGACATTTGTATCTGTATCTGGACATAATTTGAAAGAGGTTTTCTTTTTAGAAATCTCTCTGCTTTTGTCTGTTATTATGCCTTTGAAACGATTGATTCGGAACATTTTGTATGCTTCCAGTCACCAAAGCGATCGGTTAAGCTTCATGATGGGTCTTTTGGCTTTGCTGAAGTCATCACAATTAAGGTGAGTGCTGCCATTGAAAAGGTGTCTAATTAACATACACCACAAGTAGCCTAACCCAACTACGAATAAGAGATTGTTGAAATTAGGTTGATGGGTGTCAACTGTTGATGGCCAAGATCTCTGGCATCTAAACACCTCTGAAGTCATTCTCTTCAGACCTTCCGACCTTTGGTAGCAGGGATGCAGTGTTAAAGGACAGGTACGATTAACATAAGTGAAGGCAAGAAATGGAGAAAGAGCGTTTTCTGATGTGTCTACATACTGACATCTTCCCTAGAGGTCCTTCAAATGCTGTGTGGTTTTTCAGCTGTTCTGCCAGCCAAGATCTGCGTTGAGTTACATACATTAGCATGAGTCTGTTTGATTCGCCAATTCGGTCTGTAGTAGAGCTCATTCGGTTGCAGCATATAAAAACATTTGTATTTGTATCTGGACATAATTTGAAAGAGGCTTTCTTTTTAGAAATCTCTCTGCTTTTGTCTGTTATTATGCCTTTGAAACGATTGATTCGGAACGTTTTGTATGCTTCCAGTCACCAAAGCGATCGGTTAAGCTTCATGATGGGTCTTTTGGCTTTGCTGAAGTCATCACAATTAAGGTGAGTGCTGCTGCCATTGAAAAGGTGTCTAATTAACATACACCACAAGTAGCCTAACCCAACTATGAATGAAGTATTAGATGTTGTTGAGAGATTTTTGAAATTAGACTGATGGGTGTCAACTGTTGATGGCCAAGATCTCTGGCATCTAAACAACTCTGAAGGCATTCTGTTAAGATCTTTCGTATTTTTTTCAATTGACCCATTTCCTAACCAGTATTCTTGCTGTCCTTTAGATGATTCCCGCTAGACTAACTGCTAACCATGTTGACACTGGGATGGACTACAGCTACAGCACAGCCTGTGTGGCCTGGCTATCGTTTGGTTACATTTATCAGTTTCATCTATGTATCTGGGCAGTTCAAATAACAGTTTTTAATTGCCTCAGCCTATCTGACACTTTTTCTAAAATGAAACTTTTAGTCTAGAGAGTTTGTCTGTTTAGAATGATGCTCATGCAGCTGGAGAAGGGTTCCACTGACAGTCCCACTCAGACGTAGAGACCAAGTAATCAATCAATTAAATCAATCAATCAATCCATGGTAAACAGTTGACGGAGATATTCATGGTATCTTGCACAAAAGATGGAGCCAAACGAATGATTTAAGTGATGCTCTGAAAATGATCACTGCAAGGGTTGCAGTTGAGTGCCTCACATCTGCAGACCTCCTCTTCCTCCTTCTCTTCCTCCTAATTCCTTTTACTACTCTCCTCCTCTTCCTCCTCCTCCTTCTCTTCCTTTTTCTCCTCCTCCTCCTCCTTTTTCTTCTCCTCCTCCTCCTGACTCCTACTCCTCCTCCTTGTTGCCAGGTCTCTGATTCTAGATGAATTCACAAGGCAGAAACTGATGATGAAACCTCTCCAAAATAGACGGTCAATGCTGAGGCCAAAACAAAATGCAGTGGTGTGTTTCAAGTAACGCGACAAAGACTCACTTTTTGCCGGAAACTCGGAAAATTTTGTAACAAAAATTTGTTCCTTCCGCAAAATAAATTCTCTGTCTATGGGAAAATTTTGAAAAAAAGGCGAGCATCCTAGACTGCTACGGTGCAAGATTGAGACACAGTTTTAGACATTATAGGTGAATTCACTAATTCTAGAGATGTTAAAATAACATAAAAGAGTCAATGAATGTGCAATAAATCGCCGTAAATTAACAGCAATAAAAGGGCTAAAGTGTGGAGTTTGGGAGATTAAGGTAATTAATCAAAATGCAGCCCTAATTTTTCTCACGTTGACCCATTTCCTGACCAGTATTTTTCACAAATCTGACCCCCATGATTCCCGCTAGTCTAATTGCTAGCTATGTTGACACTGGGATGGACTACAGCTACAGCACAGCCTGTGTGGCCTGGCTATCATTTGGTTACATTTATCAGTTTCATCTGTGTATCTGGGCAGTTTTTTATAACACTTTTTAATTGCCTCAGCCTATCTGACATTAAATTTTTTCTAAAATGAAACTTTTAGTCTAGAGAGTTTGTCTGCTTAGAATGATGCTCATGCAGCTGGAGAAGGGTTCCACTGTCAGTCCCACTCAGACACATAGAAACCAATCAATCAATCCATGAAAACAGTTAACGGAGATATTCAGGGTCCATCTTGCACAAAAGATGGAGCCAAACGAATGATTTCAGTTATGCTCTGAAAATGATCACTGCAAGGGTTGCTGTTGAGTGCATTCATCGTTCTCCTCCTCACTCTCCTCCTTCTCCTCTTCCTTTTTCTCCTAATCCTCCTTCTCCTCTCCCTTGTCTCTGATTCTAGATGAATTCACAAAGCAGAAACTGATGATGAAACCTCTCCAAAATAGACGGTCAATGCTGACCAACAAGAACCTAATAAATGATTTGTAGGTCACAAATGGCATTTGTCTCTGTCTTACTGGGTGTCACCATGAATAACATGCTGAGAATGGCTGGGTATTTATTAGAGCTGTACCGAATAGCATTTTTTACTATTCGGCCGAATACGAATAATTGGCCACACTATTCGGCCGAATATGAATATGAATAGAATAGGCGACGCCAGAGGAGCATAAGCAAAAACTAGACACTTGTAGAGTCTACATGTATTTAAAAATCGTTTAGCATAACTCACTTGTCGTACAGTAGTTAAACTTCATATTGCCTTCAATTCTGAATTTCTTTATGTGACATTAAATAAGAAAGTAATTCTCCTTCTAACTGAAAGTTACGCAATTTTGCTTGCAAAACGACTAAACATTAAAACAATTTCAGTTGGACTTTCCACTGGAGATGTATCGCATTTTCAGTGCATGAAATTATATTCTTCAGTATGTGTGTATTTTAAATGATTACTTAATGCTGTTGTGAAACTTTTGAATTCCTTAAACGTTAAAATAATTACTTGGACATTCTGCAAAGTGCAAACGGCCTTGCTCGGATCATTGTCCTTTGTTGTAAAATATTTCAACACTGGTCCGACTTCGCTGAATGTACATTTTTTCAGAACACTTAGGCATAATACAGTGTAAATGTTTAACAAGAATCGGACAAGTTTAACATTTATTTATTTCTCAAACCTAAAACCGGAAACTAAAAAGAGTTTAGATCACAGAGGAAACCACACAGTGAAGCACTAATCTTATATAGCGCATTTACAATAATATACGCAAAAATTTATGTAGCGCTTTCACTATTCGTATTCGGTTTCAAAAAACTATTCAGCTGAATACGAATAGACTATTCGGAGCATTATTCGGTCCAAAGCGAATTGAATATGAATATTCGGTACAGCTCAAGTATTTATGAGTATTAGACAACAGCAGCAACAACTAAACAACTCAAGGATTAACTTCACAAGTACATAAAACAGAGACATTGAGTGACACACACACACACACACACACACACACACACACACATGAAAACATCCGAGCAATGATCACAAGAGAAGACACGTTTATGTCCTCCTTGAACAAAAAAATGTTAGACATGAGTTTGATGAGTTTGATGAGCAAACGCTGATTTAGCAAATTATTAAGTTAGTCATTTACTGCAGATAAAAGTCATGAAAAATTCTTCTCAATTCTTCCTTCTCTTCCTTCTTCTTTCTTCTCTTTCTTCTCTTCTCTTTCTTCTCTTCTCTTTCTTCTCTTACTTCTCATTGTATTTCAGTTTCTTTGTGTTATCTTATCTGAGATTTGTTTTCTTTCCACAGCCGTCTCATCCTGAATCGTTTTGTATTTGTTTCTTGTTGTGTGTAGGGATCGTTGTATGAAGTTATAACGCTTAAGGTAGGCAAAAACACAAATTACATCAGACACTCTTCTCATCTCATCAACAATTAATTTAACTCTTCTGGATTTTTAATGAATTGCAACATGTAAATGAATCAAATGAGGCCAACTGATTCTTTTAATCACAAAAAACTTTCTGTCTGTCTTTCTGTCTCTCTGTCTCTGTCTCTGTCTCTCTCTCTCTGTCTGTCTCTCTCTCTCTCTATCTGTCTCTCTCTGTGTCTCTCTGTGTCTCTCTCTGTCTCTCTGTCTCTCTCTCTCTCTTCATCTCTCTCTCATCTGCTTGTTTAAAAAAAAATGTTGTGTGCTATTTATGTTGAGGTCCTATTCGATTTTATAGGGAGAGGCTGGAGAGCCTGGAAAGCCTGGAGCACCGGGAATGCCAGGTATGGCAGGACCTCGTGGTCCACCTGGAGAGAATGGTCTACCAGGTAAACAGGTGAGGCTCCTTGTAATTTCCTCTTCTGTCTCAGGTATTTCTTCTCACAACCCTCTGTCCATGTCTTCCACACGACTTCCTCTGCAGGAACTCTCTTCAAATCTTATGATTACTTCTCTTAATGGAATCGAATGAAAAACGTCCATGAAACATTTGTCACTTCATATTATTGTTACTAGTATTATTTACTACACAAATATATATATATATATATATATATATATATATATATATATATATATATATATATATATATATATATATATATATATATATATATATATATATATATATATATATATATATATAGTGATGGTATTTTTTCTGGAGTGGCTATCCATGTTATGCCTGGTGGCAAAGATGCTGTGGACAGCGATTGCTCTGAAGCACTCACTGGGCATAGATAGGCTACCAAGTGCTGCTCGTATACAGGAATATGTTATTGTCTCTTTTATCTTCTCTTATTTTTATAGCATCTATTTATTTTACCAGAAGTACATTTGATCACTATTATTATTATTATTATTGACTATTATTATTATTATGACTATTGTTATTATTGCTATTATTATTATTATTATTATTATTATTATTATTATTTACCTTTAAGGTACACTTGATCTTTTCAGACTTAAAACAGCTCCAGAGAAATAAAATCTCTGGCTTGGCTAAACCCTGTCAGGTTCCAGCAGAGAAAACGTAGATGGAATAGATGGCACGTTTATCTTGCATCTCGAGATAGATGCATTAGGCGATGCTCAAGCTCTGTGATAAGCATTGCTGATAGAGCGCAGAGTTTCAAAGCCTGCTGAACAAAATGTTTCTGTGGCAGGAGTGGTTTGTATATTGATGTTATTGTTCTTACTACTACAAACTACTACCACTGTGCTTACTAGATGTCTGTACACCAAAGTGCGATTAGCAATTGGTTAATAAAGAATATACTACTGACTTACTCACTTACTGCTGCTACTACAATAAAGATGACTATGACAACCACTATTATGACTGCTATGACTATAGTACTACTGCTGCTGCTGCTGCTGCTGCTAGGCTGTGAAGTCAGATGATGAATTTATTAACAAGTAGTTTGTCTTCTGCTAATTTCGAAGTTCTTTGTTGTGTTCACAGGGATTATCAGGTTTACCAGGAACTCAGGTCAGTTGCTCAGTTGCTCAGTTCTTGTTTCACTCTTATTTGTTTCTCAATACTTCTACCTTTATCATTACTATTATCATTACTATGATTAATTACTAATGATTAATTACTAATGATTAATTACTACAGTGTAGATGCATTTAAGCGCTTCCAGTTTACCTCTGAATCCACATAACACAATGTTCCCCAAAACTACTGACTATTATTGACTTAACATGCTGTGTTATTTAATGTGGGAACTGCAGCGTGCACTAAATACCTGTTGACATTTATTTATTCCTCTATTCTAAAATGTCCAGTTCTTCATATCTGTTGCATTTCAATCAGTGCAAAGTGAAAGTGGTTTATTTGAAAGAGATTGTCTATCATCTGTTATTGAGTTATGTAATTTTCTGTGACTGTAGGGTCCAACTGGAAAAGATGGTCCTGTTGGCCTAACTGTAAGTCACTCTATTTTTTTATTCATTTTATTATCACTGGTTGTTTCTACTGCAACCAGTTTCATGTTTCATTTCCTGTTGCCTGTTTATTCATGTAGCACCATTCATTCAATGTGGCTCTTGTGTGTTTGGTGTTTTGAACAGGGTCTTAGAGTGATTGCAGGAATACCAGGGCACACAGTTCTGCCCCAAGGGAGTTGAACTGCAAATGACATCTAGGTTTACATGGTATAAGGTCGCTGGACTTGCTTTTGTGATTAGCTGTAGAGTAGACTAACCCTGTTTGCCTGGAGTTGGACAGTGGCCATGCTGTTGCAGTGTCAGATGACAGAGGAGGTCTGCTTGGAAATGGACGGATCTGCTGATCTCTTCTACTCTCTTCTCTCAGATTAATGAAGCCTCCTACTTCTTACAACTGAACTGAGATAACTGTTGACAACATCAGCTGATAGACAGCTGACTACCGGTCTCCATTGATGATAAGGTGCTAACTGAACCCTGGGTTCAGCCATGTTGGTTGGTTGGTACCATGTGGGACCAGTGAGTAGGTAGTCACCAGAGGCCACCAGCCACACATTGAGGCCTCGAAATAGACAAAGCAAGAAACTGATGGAGTTGGCTAGTTGCTTTTGCCAGAGTCGTAGAAGGCATTATTATTTGTTTGTGGAATGTTGATAATTAAAGAGCCTGATTGAGTATTAATTGTAAGTGACATATCAGCTGAAGCTGGTGGTCCTCAATTGATAGATAGGTTGTGAGATTGGTTGCTCTGCTCTTGATTACTAATGGTTGCTAAATTGGCATTTTAACAATTACTTTATAAAGCCTTTCTGGAACCAGTCAAGTAAGAAAAGAATGATTTTTATGCTGTCTTAGATGTTGTTTTCATAGTTTTGGAATTAACTCCTGCATTTTCATACATAAAATTTACACTTTTTTGGAAGCAGTTTCCAGTTTTCATTTCTGTACTTGATGTAATTTGAGTTTGGTATTATTTATGAGGAGATGCCAGCAATTCTAGATTCCTTCCTGCAGAAGATATCTTATCTGAGCAAAGAGAGATCAAAATGTTACCCATAAATACTAACTTCTGTTTATTACATATTACTGGTACATGATTTGTGGTCAGAATCAATGAAGAAGGCATTCCCTTGGCATTGGCTTTTGCCCCATATTCTGCCTCTTCAACCAGATGTATCCATAGGTGTTTGTATGCATCTGTTTGTGTTGATGTTTGGTTTTATGCATAGAACCCTAGTAATCGGAAGCA
The DNA here is from genome assembly GCA_020284085.1 of Aporrectodea caliginosa. NCBI lineage: Eukaryota > Metazoa > Annelida > Clitellata > Crassiclitellata > Lumbricidae > Aporrectodea > Aporrectodea caliginosa. The sequence continues at coordinate 238,059 of JACEVL010000929.1, forward strand.
TTTTCGTGATTTGGTTCAGTTATACACAGCACTATGTGATCAGATTATTTCTGTTTTGTTCTACATTTTGTGTCATATATTTGGTTGTGCTCAGCTGTTGTCTCTCATTACACTTTACTTTTGTTGTTTTGGATGTTTCACTGTTTCTTATTAATGTTTTTCATGACATGTGTTATGTTATTAGGGACCGGTTGGGCCACAGGGTCAGCCTGGAGAAGCAGGGAAACGTGGCTATGAAGGGCCAGTTGGTCCTCCTGGCCCTCCTGGCATACTGGTCAGTACTGCTGTCATTGATTTGCATCTGCTTCTCTCAGACCAAATTTTCTTATAATCCTTTATCTACTGTAAAATTCTGTATGTTGTTTGTTTTCCAGAATTTCCTAAGAATTACAGCATAAGTTTTGTTAGCAGATGATTCTAAGTATTGCTTTGTTGATGAATGTCATTGGTGTGTCCTCTGCTGGTTTCAGGGTCAACCGGGTGAACGAGGACCTCAAGGACCTCAGGTCAGTTACTGGGACGGACATCAGGTCGTCTCATCTCCTCTCATTGCATTCATCTGCTGCAGCTGCTGCTGCACAGTTGTTGTTGGTCAGAAGCCATTATACGCTCAGGCACAAGACTTGGCTGACATCTTTCAAGACCAGACTCATCTGAATCTGTGCATTGTATTTTTCTATTCACTGATTGGTCTTAAGACCATCACTCACAGCAAACCAGTAGTGGCTTGATGCTGGCTCATTATAGGCCGAGTGAATGTTGCTGTCTGGGCAAGTTGTCTTTTGGGCATGAAATCTTCAGGTTGTCTTTTGGTCTTGTGTAACTGGTCCAAAGATCACCAGGTGGTCTTATGTCTTGGCAAAAACTGCTTGGGTTTCTGTCACAAATGTGACCCAGGGAATCAAAATGAGTCACATGTCGAAAATTTTAGAATATAAGTATTTTACATATATTTAAAAACCACAGTTTTTGCTTTAAAATGACACAAAAAAATTTGGTTTTACCTTACTTTTTGACAAAGTTACGAATGATTATGTGTCCAATTTTTTAAAAAATTATTTTTAATTTTAATATAAAATCACGAAAACTAAAACAATACCTTTAAAAATCCTGAAAATACACATTTAAACAATGAATTTCATCAACTGTGAGATATCATAAATGTAAAAAAGCATATTTTTACCCATTTTCATTAAATTCTGAAAATGAGCAAAAAATGACTGTCTTCATATTTTGCTGTTTTCCTAGCAATGCGATTTGCCAACATCTGACTCATTTTGATTCCCTGGGTCACGAATGGTAAAAACTTGCAATTTTAAAAATGTAGGTTTCTGTGCAGCTAATTTTCAGAAAGTTTAACATTGCTATGACTGAACCTAAGTTGCTGTTCATTTGAGTCGTAAGTGTTTATTAGTATAGTAAGTTGAAGCATATTGAGATGCCTCTGAGACTGGCACAATACAATGGTCAGCAAAATATACTTAAGACAAATATTTACATGACTGTCATTTGCATTATAATCGATGTGCACAGCCTCAAATTATGGCACAGGAGGACATGCTGCTGTCATCATATAGTGAAATCTAAAATAAGAATACTTAGATAGCAATTGTAAAATTTGTAATTAGCAACTTATATCATGCTCAAGGCATCAACTAATGGTGCATTAAGACCATGCTACAATCAGGTCAATAATATCCAGAAGATCTGTCTGCTAAAACAGAGGGGCAGCCTATGCTCGATTAGCAATATGAAATAGGTAAGTATTAATATGCGAACAAAATGACATAGGCAGCTGAGAAGAAGAGACAGATAGAGAGAGAGAGACAGACAGACAGACAGAGAGACAGACAGACAGACAGACACAGACAGACAGACAGAGAGAGAGAGAGAGAGAGAGAGAGAGAGAGATCTAGGTCTAGATCATTAACCAAGAACAGTTCTAGTCCTAGCCTCCTAGGTATGACCAGAGAAAGGTAATCAGACGACTTCATTGAATAATAATAAGTCTGTGGAATAAGGACTGATTTTAAGTATTGTGGTTGGCAATATTCAGTGTTTTATATAGTACGAGCCCCAATTTTAAACAAATCCTTGTGGAACAGCAAGCCAACATATAACTAGTGTAGCACAGGAATTATATGTTCATACTTTTATGTATTAGGTATGCTCTAGCCAAACAGTTCTGAACTCTTTTGGAATGTTAGCATGTTTGACCTGTTATACCATCAAGCAGAGAGTTACAGTGATCAAAATTATGTGAGACCAATACTGTTGTCAGAGATATCCTTGAAGGCCTGGGGACATAACATCTGACTGTGAAACTCTGTATAAGGACTTACAGTATGACAGCTAGAAACATGTAATATAAATGTGCAAAGAGAAGTCACATTAACCCATTTGAAGCCTATTTACCTCCTGAGGAATTTTCTCAAAAATTAATGTTTCCAACTGATTGTATTGTATTGTATTGTATCTATCAATTTATATAGCGCCTCTTGCAGTGCACACCAATCAGAGGCACTCTGATTGAGGTTTTCTCAGGTAACAATGCATTTAATAGGCATTTATTAGATCAGAGTTTCTCATTTAGTATCAGTGTCTTTCTTTTGAGAGATATCTATTTTCTTATTTCAGGGAGTTCATGGATTGAAGGGTTCAACTGGAGAATCAGGATTGCCAGGTCTACCAGTAAGCCTTTCATTTGACCTTGTAGCACCTCCAGTTGCAGCATTATCTTAAAGGCAAATGCATCAGTTTTTTCATTCTAAGAAGAAGTTGGGCGAATTTCTGTGAATTTACATGAGTAACATTTTACATGTCGTTTAGACTTCTGCTTAGTTTAAAGTAATTCATGTTTTTCTTCGTTTCTAAGTTTCTGCATTTTTTTCTGATTCTGCTTCGTTCTTCACTGAGTGAGACTTTCTGTTAAAATAAGTTCAGCAGAGTTATGATAATGTGTTGTGAGTCAGAAATGCCTGACTTCTGATGGTATTCATGATTCCTATTTGCACTTTATTGGGTTAATGTATTGTTAGCCAAAGAGAAATCCTGAGAGCTGATGGATTAATTTCTCTGGCTTGGCAGGTCCTAATAGATATTTCTTTTTCTATGTAGACTGTGTGACCATGTTGCAGACATTTCTCATGCTCTGTGTATTTCTTCTCTTCCTTCATGATGTGTTCTCATGCTCTGTGTAATTCTTCTCTTCCTTCATGATGTGTTCTCATGCTCTGTGTATTTCTTCTCTTCCTTCATGGTGTCTGTCTGATTGATTAAGCAACCTTTGTAATGACCTACATAAAAAAATAACTGATATGGGGCGCGGTGGTGTAGGGGTATATTCGGTGCCTTGCAGCCGGATTCTTCGAATCCACCTTCATATGGGTTCTCGGGTTCGAATGTAATTCTTCTAGGGACCCTGGGCAAGTCCTTCACTCACAATTGTTCATCATGCGTGAAACTCCGATTAAGCGAGTCGAGGCGCCTCTGAGTAGAAATGAGGGGCCTATATAAATATCTGAAATGAATGAATGATGAATGAATTGATATGTTGACGAGGTGGGCATTCAGTGTGCGAGAATCCTACATTACTAGAAACCTGTCGTCATCGTTTTCAGGGCAGTCGAGGGTCGCAAGGATATCCAGGTGAGCCTGGGATGCCAGGGTCACCAGGTCAACCGGTGGGTCAAATGCCATTCTAGTAGAGCTTCAAGTGTCTTTGTGAGGTCATAACAAGTTCAAGTTTAATGCAAGGTCATTACTTGAGCTTCCTGAGAGACCACTGATCTGAAGTTATGGCTCTCGTCGTCATCGCTAAGGCTTGTCCTTGTGTCTCGTTGCCATGGTTGCTGTTGCCTTGCCTTTGCCTGTAGAAGGCAAGGCAGCAAGAGGCAAGGCACTGCAGCCGTTCCTAATCGAAGAGCTCTGTCCTCTCAGTCGTCCACTGTGAAGCTTCTTTCTCATTCTTCTGTTTCTTAGGAATGATCCATTCTTCTTCTTTGGTTCATGCTTTAAGAGTATCTGCATCATTAGATATCTATCGATACTTTTCCTGCAATGTTTTTCTCTTCCCTTGCTCAGCATAAGGCTTGAACTGAATTGAGGGTGCCACCTCTGGCCAACATTATAGCCATATAGGATACACTGTGCTGGCTAATTAAGAAATAAGATCCAATTCAAGATCCTTTGCTGGAAATGAGTGTCACTAGCTGCTCAACAGAAATTCCTGTTTTCTGAAGCCATAACTCTTCAAATCAATTAGAGAGCTGCTTATATGGGTTGTTAAGAGACATTATATGAATGCCTTCATGCACATGTGCATGCTTACTTACCTACATGCATACATACACAAGTATGTACTTGTGCATGCACTTGTGTGTACGTATGTGTGTATCAAGATACTTAAGATAGCACCTTTTAGGTACCCCAAAAGAAGTGCTACACACATGGCTATCTGTCTGATCTAAACAAGTGAGTTTTAAGACAGTTTGAGAAATGTTTACTGCACATGTGGGCCAAGTGCAACATCATGTAAATGCAATGGAAGTCTGTTCCACGAAGGTGGTCCTATCCACAAAAAAGGCACATTGAGCTCAAGTGGCAGCGCAGCACCTGCATGTCTCCACAGCAAACAGAGCACAACAATCACAGACTGGGTTGACTTGAAACTGGAGCACAGAGCTCCCCAATGTATCCCAGGACAGAACCAACAATTGAAGCATGTGGCAGTAAGATGATCTTAAGAGAAATCCACTAGGAAGCAGTTAGCGCCTCTGATGAGTCTCACAGAAGCCAGTGCAGTGTCTCTTGCATCTATTGCAATATATGCAAATATTTTTTGGTTATTGGCTATGACTTGGGCTGCACAATTTAGGATGGACTGGAGCCGACCCAAGCAGAATCCTGGGAGACCTGCAAGGACTGAATGGCAATGATCCAGATATATTAAGATAAACAAATGCATGAGGGTCCTTTTCCGACTTAGCCCCTAAATACGTCTGTCATCTCATCCACACTTCAACCCCTGCTCTCACTTGACCGATTTGAACTCTTTTTCCCACAGCTGAGAACTGTCATAACCAAACCTCATGCTTTTCCTTTTATTGGCCCCACTCTATGGAACCAACTTCCTCCCATGACTCTCTTCAAGCTGCAAGAAATCTACTCTGTCACTTGCTTCTATGCCCTGATCTCCAACGTCAGCATTTGCTCTTCGTCTCTTACATCAGCGGAAACCGAGAGCCATTTCCTCAGATGACAGTCCTCACATTGTCTTTGGAAAATGTTTTGTCAATTTCTTTTTCAGGTCTAGATGGTCTATGTTTTCCATTTACAAGATGTCCATAGATGATGATCTTCTGGTCAAATGTGATTCTGGTCCACAAAAGATTTTTAAGAAGCTACATCTCATGTTTACTTAATGAATCAGACATAGAGGCAACCAAAGCGAAATCGTCTTCATTCAGAATATGATATCAACTATGTAATGTGTTATAACTGAAGGAAATGCACAACGTATATATAGATGCAGCTGACCTCAGCCACAGATACATTTTTTCCAACTGATTTCTTCCTTTAGCAGAAACATGCCTTGTGAAGTACTTGACTGTCATCAAACCTGTCTTTTCTTAATTCTGTTCAGTGGGTTTCTTCTGATGGCTCTACACTCAGTTGCACTGCAGACCAGAAACCTTAAAGTACTGGTTGCCAAGACCAATTTTCATCATATTATGATTTGTTTTATTTCTGTCTAAATCAATTGATTTCATATTTTTTATAATTGTGGGTAATATCGTTCCTAGAGAAATCTATTATGATTGCAAAGCATCTATTCATCTGATGGCATCATTTCCAACTGATTTCTTCCTTTAGCAGAAACATGTCTTGAGAATGTTTCACTGGTTCTACTGATCAGATTTCTCTTGACAGTGAAATGTCTGGGAACTCAGAATTTGACCAATATATTATTACAATGGCATTGGAGCTAATGACAGGTGGACTGTATATTTCAGGGCCAACCAGCAGATCCAAGTGTAATCATCTCCAGTAATGGACTGACGCCAGTGCCAGGTCCTCCAGGTCCTCGTGGAGTTCCAGGACAGCCCGGAGCCAAGGGAGATCCTGGTCTGCCTGGAAAACCAGGAATCCATGGAGAGCCTGGAATGCCTGGTCTTCCAGGACCAAAAGGGGAAAAGGGAGATCAGTCTCCAGTTGGTCCCAAAGGGGAACCAGGCATTCCAGGACCACCGGGCTATGAAGGGCTGCCTGGATTTCCTGGAGAGCCAGGACTGCCTGGAAAGAGAGTGAGTCATAGAAGAGTTGAGGAAGAGACAGATGCTTCTTAGTTCTGTGCTTTTGCTTCTGCCACCTTCCTTTACAATGCTTTGTATCCATTCAGTGTCCATCGATTCCTGGCAGATGTACATTGTGCCAATCGAATATACAGATACACATGCATCTATCATGTGCTTATCTCTTTATTCATTTATTTGTTCAAAGGTGGAGTCCATTAAAATGAGAGCTACACAATTGTATTCTTACTAAACTAAAATGAGAAAATCAAATCAGATGGAACAAGATGCAAGGAAGCAACACTCTAATGCAGTGCTGTCAACCCATGCGGCCCACATGCCGCTTGCCTGCGGGCTGATTCTAAGTGGCCCGCCCGAGCTCGGCGAGCTCACTAAATACTTGCAATTTCTGTAAAGAAGAAGTAAGACAGTCACTGCCCTACTTGCATAGCTATTCATGCTTGAGCATTTATTTTTTGTTACTGAACTATTGTAAAGCATGACATAAATGTTCCAAACATACAATATTCATATTATTATTCCACAATTAATTTTAATACGGTTAATAATTTTCAATAAATTTCAGTCGTTGCTTTTGAGTTTAATGGTGCGGCCCTCGGCTTCAAGAATAACTTCTTCGGTGGCCTGCAGGGTCAAAAAGGTTGGACAGCACTGCTCTAATGAGTCTCCCTTTGTAGAGGTGCTAAATAAATCTATGATTAAAATTACAAACTACAATTACAATCTGTGAGTCTGCCATATGGAGGAACTGGTCTGTTGTCTGGCTCTTCCAGATACTTTGGTTGTTGCCATTTAAGATGTTCTCACTGGTAGAAGCACCATACAGTGGTATGAAGTACCTATCCCAAGGGTATGAAGTACCTGTCACAGGAGTATGAAACACCCATCCAAGGGTATGCAGCACCCATCTAGTGGCATGAAACACCCATCCAGGAGTATGAAGCCCCGATTGAGTGGAATTCAAATGATTTCTTTTGTCCTTTGATGTTAGATTTGATCCAACATCTATATATTAAGGTGTTTTATGATGTGATGGATGGAAGGCTGTTCTGGTCATTATAATGGATCTCCACTGATGGATGGATGGACTTTGAATCTTATTCTCTGTATCATCAAGTATGAGATTTCTTTATTCAGTAACAATTCTTCTATGAAGAATGAACGAGTGAAGACATCCAGCTGAGATCAGAGGATAATTGAAACAACCATTGGCACAAATCTGTGTTAAATATTGATCTGTGCATGATGCTCTAGCTTTCTTATTAGTTTTGCAAGATGTGCTGTGGCAAATCTTTTGGGAATCATTGCTTAACAAACAGTTGGCCATGTGGAGGATATGTTGTTGCTCATGGTGCGATGAAACATGGATGGATTTCTGAACTACATCTCTTTTTATGTCTGGTTGGATCCTCTTGCTGCTTTCTAGATCAAAGCATTCCTAGGATAGAGCATATTCTGTGAGATTGTTAATCAGAGCGTGTCTTTATGCAGACATCATCTGATGACGCAGAAGGAACTGTGTTTGCTTCTTTCCTTCTGCGTCCAGAGTTTGTATTTGATGAAGTCGGTCAATTCAACGTCTTGCCATGCAGTGACCTGAAATTGTTTCCCAGTCATCAGTTATTAGAATCTCTTATGTCAGATGAGTTTGGTTAGGAGCCTTTCATGGACGGTGGATTGTTAGAATCAGTTTTCAGTTTCATCTTACAGACACCCTTTATACTTTACGAATTAAAAATTGCCAAGCATAGTACCACCTAAACAATTATTCCACATAAGTTCTTGTTTTATTTTTTCATCTGACCTCCCTGGATTCAGTTTCAGTTTTCAGCTTTCAATGTTTGAGAAACCATGGACCTAAATATTGCAGTAGCAATTGAGAAATATTGTACCTGATGAGATTTAAATATCTCAAGCAAGTGTAAAATCTACTAAATGACTTCCAGCTATGGTGGCTTTAAACCAATGGCAATTTTTATGTCGTTTTTTATAATTTCAAATTATGATGCATAATTTACTACCGGTAATTCAGGTTTTTATGTGACATTTGGTAGTTTTATACCTTCTGAGTTGTCTGTTCATGTTGGAGCAGGACATTTTTATAGTGCAGGAAACTGATACAGTGTGTAGGAGACTGCTTTTGAAAGACAAAGACGTTACAAGGTTTTTACCTTAAGACAGTTTCCGGAAAGTCAAGGCTTGACCTCAAGACCAAGACAATAGATTCCAAAGATAGAGAACAAAACAAAGACATCAAAACCCTTTGTCTCTGGACGTCTAGAAACCGAGACCATGTGACCCTGATTTTTAAGGCATATCTATTTCGATGTGTTCGATTCCCTGCAAACTGCCAAATGTAGCTAGATGTGCTTAGTCTCCGGGTGGTGATCTGTGTCTGTGGATGGCTCCCTATGCCTCTCTGTATCTCTGGGTGGTCATCTCTATCTCTGGTTGGATTCTTGTATGGACTTAGTCATCCCACAGCCAACTTTCTGTGCTCGTGAATAAGCTGGTGCCCTGCTATCGAGTGCATTAGAAGTTTTGAGTTTACGATTACGATTAAACAGTCTTCTTCTTTGACAGTTATGTAAGAATTATGCTAGGAAAACATAATAGTAACTTCAGCTTGTTTGCCAGTGAGAGCCGATGTTTCAAAGGTCTTACTGGATTGGAGACCAGGATTCAACTAAAGCTGTGAATTAGTTTCAGTTTTTTTCTAGTGGAGATTTTTGGACGCAACATAATAATTCCATAAAACTTGTGGTTTGCTGCGAACTGTGTCAAATTTTGTAGTTGAATTACCTTAAATGAAATTTATCGTAGAGGAATAGTTGCCAAGTTTTTAAATTGTTAGTAAGGGCAGGAAGTCAGTGGTCTGGTAAACTAAGATAGTTCTTCTGCCCAAAGAAATTTCTTTCTTATGTGTCAGAGATCTTTGCTGCAGACTGAAGAGTTTGATCAGAGGTTCTCTGGTGTGAAGTCAGACTGATTGGTCGACGGTTTCTATTCCATTCTGTTAAACTAACTCACAGCTTCAGAAATCCTTAGACTCATTTACTATTGCTTAGAGTATGTTTATTAACTGGATTTTGTGTTTACATCGTTTTCATACAATATATATTTACATTTAAGTAATTTTTTTATTGTCAAATATTATTGTGAGAACTAATATATGAGAAATAATCCTTGGAAATGAACTCATTGTTTTGTGGTTAGAACAAACATCTCCTGAGAATCAGACTTTATTCCAGAAGATTATTTGATTTTGTTTCCTCAAATAATTTCTTATGCAGATATTTCTGTATTGTATTATGTTAAATTATGCTGAATGTAATTGTTGTTAAATTTAATTATGTAATATTACATAATCAGTTATATTTATTTTCATTCTTATATGGAAATATTTATAACTGCACAGTATTTCTGAGTTCTTGTAGTAAATATGATTTATGATGTGTGTGTATGTTGATGCTACATCGTTTGGCTGTTATTGAACGAAAGGGTGCAAAGGGTGACAGAGGCGATCGCAGTCGTACGTCTTCTCTGCTGACCACAGAAGAGTTTGGTAATGGTCAGACGATTCCACAGGGACTTGTTGGACCACCTGGACCACCAGGACCTCCCGGCAAAAAAGTAAACATAACTGTGTTTTTTTATTAACTCCTCAGCATTTCCTTATTAAAGAAATCCATGTGATGCTGCTGGAATGGAATGACTTGCTTTTAAATCCTTTGCTTGAAGGGTTCTTTAGAGCTTTAGAGAGCTTGACTGATTTTCATTTTTTCTCAGTGCACTATTATGGCTTCTCAGTGTAGCCTACCACTTAAGATTGGTTTATTGCTTTGTTGAACTTGGCTGAAGAGAATAATTAAACTACATCAAGTAGAATCCTATCACGTAAACGCCAGACATTTAATCTAGTCTTTTGTTGATAATATTAAAAATCAAATAGTTAAAAGTACAATAAACACACAATGCCTAACTACCTATTGAGTGGCATTAATTGCTAGGTACATATATTATTTTTAATCAGCTTTTCTGATCCCTTTGACTGAAGTTCAGTGGCAGTGTTCTCGTGTCAGTTGCGATGGCAGATGGTGATGCATTCAGTTCCCATGCACAACGTCTACCTCTGTCAACAGTCAGATTCAAATCGTTTGAACACCTTTCAATTCAATGGATGAAGTTACGGTGTTAGGATGATGCGTTGATCGGTGTTTGGATGATGCGTTGATTCACTTCAAGTGATGGAACAGATAAATCCATGTCGTCTACCTGTAGCTTGTCACACGTTATCACAAACAATCCTTCGGCTAACTTGTATTTCGATCGTCCGTTAGTAACAGCACACAGCTGTCCCACTACTAGTGATTCGTTCTAGCGATCAGATCGTCTTACTGGCGCTTACAACTACGTCGCAATCTTCTCCATTTCACTCACGAAACGTTTGCTTATTGACTCTAACTTGATGACCAAGTTATCCTCTGATATAAACCCAAAGCATCCTGCAGTTTTCTTTGCTTCAAATTATCAATTCGACTGCAGCCGACAAACTCTTCTTCTCCACTCCATTTTGAAGAACTCTTTCCATGCACTCTGATTCATTGGCATCGCCGGTCGCTATAGCAACTTGTCCAAAAACGACTGATCATGTGTTTAATCCATTGATCAACATTAACGACCCAATTCAACACTTAAACATATTATATTATAGCACCCCTTCCTTCTAACTACACTCTGCTACTAATTATCTGGCTTATAATAATAATAATATTCTTCGTTTAATTTCAAACTGACAACAATGCAGGATGATTACAAATCAGTATGAACAGATGATCACAAGTTATTACAGGAGTCGAATTTAACTGTATACGGCAGCCATACAAGGCACCCATCACGTTATACTACTCCCTATCTTAATTAAGGCTGTGACTAGCGGACCGCCATGCGGTCCGCAAGTTTTCAATACTAGCGGGCCGCCAGTCTCACGTGACTCCAGAGAGACACAGGCGGCCCTCAAATTTCAAATACTAGCGGTCCGCCAAGATGGAAAATTTACAGAAAACCTTAATTTAAGCTTTATTACGCTAAGGTGACAAACATTTAGTATCATGCTGCGTAAGTTTAGTGGCGTTTTACGGTATATTTTGGCATGGTGCTAGGATGGTACTATGTTTTTTAATGACAACTAACCCTAACCCTGACCCTAACCGACCCTCACGACGCCTAACTTTACCCTAACCAAGGTAACTACTCATAAGCACTCCCAACTCCAGACCCAAGGAAATAGGTAAATTTTCAAATGTGGAGAAAATTAACAGGGTATAACAAAGGAAATTTTTTTTGCCCTGACAGGATTCGAACCTCAAACCTTTCAATTGACATTCCAGCACACTAACCACTCGACTACGGAACACCACACAATCGCAATAAATAATATTGGATCTAATTCTGCATGTGCAGCCTTCTTCGCCGCATACTTTTCATAGATTCAAACGTCTTTGCACCATGCACTGTAAGATTACTTAAATTAGTTGTCTCATACACTTTTTTTCAATTTTCTAACTCGTTAAAACTAAATAAAACAAATTTTGCCCAACATAAATGATCTAACACGTGACTGGCGGCCCGCTAGTATTTGAAACTTGCGGGCAGCCTGGCGGTCCGCTAGTCACTTCGATTAATTAATTGGTATAACAAGACATTTGATGAGCCTTGTATCGCTACAGCCTACACTCAGGCTGCACAAGAGATCCTCTCGATGCTTCAGAGGAATTTATCTACGGTCAGCCAGCTTTAATTTGGACTCTCTTCAGTAGCTGATGTTTAAGGGCTTTAACTGACCACAGCCCAGCTCCAGATATAAGTTTGTCAATGTTATTTACAATTAATCATTGCTTATGTTACAATTAAATTCTCACTTGAGATCAACGTAATCGATGTAATTGTAACTGTAGGGAGACATTGGGTTGTCTGGACTGAGTGGACTGAAAGGAGAAAAAGGAGAGAAAGGCAGCTTCGGAAAAAGAGGAACAGATGTAAGTGTGGCTTGTTCATGAGTAATTTAAGATTTTAATTCAGACTGAAACAGAAATGCAAATGGAGGACTATGCAGAAGGAAAACTGATGACTGTTATTGACTAAAAACTGACAAAGAGGTGGCGTAACAGGCCAGATGAGAGAAAGTTGAGGATTGCAGTGAATTAGTTGTGATTTATGTGATCAACAGATTTCTTTATCTACAAAAATAGATCTAATTAATATGAGAAATATCTCTGAAGTTTGATGACAAGGGCACAATTTGGGATTCTGGAGATCATAATAGTTAAATTAAAAAAAATTTACATAGCACCACTCAAGTGTGTCACTGCATTGTAAATGTCCAGTGGCACACTTGAATGTTCCATTTCATTGGTATGTAGTGAAGAGCATGGTATTTGGAAGACGTCATAAGAGACTGAAGAGGAGGTCATTGTGGTGAAACAGATGACATTACTTTTGCTGATGTCTTGTTTTTGACAGGGTCCTTTGGGTCCGAAAGGAGACCGAGGTGACAGTGGTCCACCTGGACCGTGGGGTTTGCCAGGACCAAAAGGTGATATCGGTGACGTTGGTTTGCCAGGACCAGAGGTAAGACACGGACTGACCAGCCAGGCAAAATGAAGCATACAAATAGAGTGGCTTGCCTTTCTGACCACCTCATGCGCATTGGCTTACTAATGCAGCCCTTGATCTTGAACTGATCTTCTCTTCTGCCCTCAATTCCCAGCATATTACGCTAAGTCAGGAAGAAGTTCATCTTGAAGCCACGCAGCGTATAAGGAATGTTTGTCTAGTTGTTGGATGAGAGACTGTTTTGTTCTGGGTGTTTGCTCAAATGACGCCCTGTGTGGCTTAGAGACAGTGTTGTGCACGAGACCAAAATTCCAAGACCGAGACCAAGACCGCGGGGTCCAAGACCAAGTCCGAGACCAAGACCGCGTGGTCCAAGACTGAGACCAAGACCACGTGGTCCAAGACCAAGACCGAGACCAAGACCGCGTGGTCCAAGACCAAGACCGAGACCAAGACCGCATCATCCAGGACCAAGATCTAAGCCTCAAGACCAAAAACGCAATTCTCAGTTGTAGTGTCACATATTCCCATTATTCAGATCAGATGCTTGTTATATTTATAGTTATGGTTTTTTTCCCCAAGTCTTCGAGGTCTCATGAAGAGCACACTATAGCTAAAGACACTCTCAGTAGGTGCAGGTGTTGCGGAATACAAAAAACTTTGCCAGTAGAGAAAAATTCCTCACTAAATACCTGATCTGCATCGTTTACCCGGCTACTGATTTTGCCTCGAGAAACTGCATCAGTGTAAGCTTAACTAGTCACTAAAACACCAGAGGTCATGGTTAACAGTGCCTCAACGTTTTCTTGTCGCTTCTGATAAGAAGCGAACAGCGAGGTCCTCTCTCGCTTTGTCCTATAGGCCTATAGGCGGATCGTCGCATGAATTCAAAGCTATCTCAGAAGTCCCTGAATAACCGAAATATCGACAACATTTAACAAATAATCCACTCTAGTTCCCATGGCACCAAAGGCCAAACCAAAGGCGCAAGACCAAGACCAAAGGCGAATGACCGAGACCAGACGCCCAAGACCAAGACCACACCTTTAAGACCAAGACCAAGACCGCACCTTTAAAGACCAAGACCGAGACCAAGACTGGCACATTCGAGACCAAGACCAAGACCGCATTTTTTCGGTCTCGAGACTGTTTTGTTCTGGGTGTTTGCTCAAATGACAACCTGTGTGGCTTAGAGAGGTGTTTATAAGTAACTGAATTTCTGTTTCTGTAGGACCTCAAATGTGGTCTTTCTTAACAAGGTTCTGAGGTACATACTTAGTGGCAGTTAGCTCACTCTGGTTCATCGTAGAATAGTAGAAGTTGCATGAACGATTAAAGAAGAAACACTTTCTGCTGAGTCATGTCAGTTGGCCACCATTGCATGGTTTGATGGCTAACGTTTTCACCTGCTTAAATACGTGTGTCATGTGCAATTGTTGGACGAGTGTTGTTGTCATTGAATTTAAGTCAGAGTTATTCAGTCGAAGGATCATGCATCATAAGGAACTATCTCTTCAGCATAGGAGTTGCTTCATGCTCAGCCAAAATTGCAAACCACTGCGAGTCTGCATTTGAAATGTATTTGTGGACAAGTATCAACATACCGGTACAATGTTTGCCACAGTCTGTACAAAGTCTTGTTCCCACTTGATGAGGTTGTAGGCAGAGCAACTGTGGTCCATTCGAAATCAGTTAAGAGCAGGCAACCACAGGACAAATGACAGACGACTTTACATCGTCACCAATTGTATCTGTGCACGATGTTGCTGCATGGGAGTCTGTATGGAATCAACTCAATTTTCATCCTTCTCTTTCAGGGGGACATTGGCATTCCTGGCCTTCCAGGTCTTGATGGCCGACATGGAGAACCTGGACCTCCAGGCTCAATGGTAACCGGCTCCTATGAACTTTTTCTGCTTAAAGTGAAATTTTAAGACCTGCTGGTATAGATAGTTTCAACCGGACTCATCTTTAGTTTCGACATACCGGTACTTAGCATAGAATTTGTCGAGAATTGATACCTTGTACATTATTGCTGTAGAAGTTGTTTGATTAGATTGGCATTTATTATTAGGATATGTGATGCCAGGGCTCAAAACCCGTCGCTTGTCGCTTCCTAGATACTGAGAGCTAGGAGTTTAAATAGGCGAGACGGGTCAAAAATGTAGAATATTCTTCAATTCAGCAGTTACCTGTGAATTTGCCATAATTTGCAAAGTAGTAATCCGATTTTGATGCCGTTTGTTTTATTCAACACAGAATAGAGCCCTTTATGGCACATCAAAATTGCAGAATAATCAAGTAATGGTTGCTGAGGACTTTGATAATACGAATATTCCGAAACTTTTTATTCGATATTTCACTCTATATAAATGAAAGAATCAAACGCACATAACTTCATTTAAAAAAAGATATTTTCATTCTGTAAAAGTATTTTGAAGCAGGTTAATTGTAGAATATGACTGAATAAGAAACCGACATGTGAAGGGTGTCACATATGCCAAATGGCCCTTTAAAGTGCTGTAGTTGTGAAAGATGTGTTTGTGTTTCTCTGATGCGATGGATATGAATACAGAAATATGCCGACCTATCCTGGTTCAAATCAGCCCAAGGTTCATCATGTTCTAGCTTTAAATACTGATGCATCTGGTGAAGATGATTGCAATTGGCATTTCCAGCATCTTCTCAATTTCTGAGTGAATTCCGTTCAGAGGATTTGGTTTTCTTTTGATGATAGGGTTATCCTGGACCAAAAGGTGAACCAGGGGACTTGGGTTTGTCTGGCAAAGATGGCATGATTGGTGCACCGGGTTTACCAGGACCACCCGTGAGTATCTCAGTCCAAGTTAGGTGTTGTACTGTAGAGGACAAAGGAGAGGGAAGAGGGGGAGAAAGAGAGGAGAAGTTAGGAAGGAAGAGGAAGAAGAACAAGTTGCTGTAGCAGATGCTACATATTTTAAATGACTGTACGCATTCCTGGATATGCAAAAGTGACTTCTGATCAGAAAGCTATATGATATTCATTAAACATGTAATGATTGTTTTCAGTCAGAGATTGAAGAAAGATTTAGAAGAAAGATTTGCTTTGTTTGAGATCTTAGATTTTTATTCAAATTGCTGTAAATGACATGAGAATATTTTGAAAGCTTAAACATTGGGTATTTTATTATTATAATTGCTGCCGCTAATATGAAATTAAATTAATTTTATAGTAAACATTAATTAAAAGTAGTATTGTTTGATTGTTCATATTACTTATTGATTAGGGAGAGCCTGGACTTCTGGAAGGCCTCAGCAGTGGAGAAGGGGTGAGTCAGTCTCTTTTTCTGCTTTGTTTGTATTGATGCTGATGAGGCCAACACACACAGTACCAAGGCTAAGGCCAGTCCCACAAGGACGAAACCAAGGCCAGACTCTGTCCAAGGACAGATCATCATTTGAAGCCAAGACTCATGAGACCAAGGTCTGGACTCTTGAGGTTGAGGTCAAGCAAGGCCAGGACTCAAGAGGCCAAAGTGAGACTGCATTTGAAAGACAGCCACCAAGACAAAGAAACAAAGACAGATACAAATGGAGGGACAGAGAGGCAGTGGTGCCCTAAGTCATTGTCAGATGACCCAACGTAGTCCTTGGACTGACTAACTCTTATGTGTCAACCCTTTGCCTTGGTAGCAGTCGTCATGCCTCTACGATGAGCAATTGAGCATCTTCAAGCCAATTGTTTTTCAGCCAACCTGGCCTTGCCATACGTCCCTTACATCTGCCATCCACTGCAATTTAAGGTATACCCTCCCTCTGGAGCTTCGCCTCTTGCCTAGGACCTTTCGGTTCTCGCACTGGGGAGCGCTACTGAATACCTTAGCAGGCACACGCATAGTAGGAACAGCTCACCTTAAAACTGTTCTTTTTGGCAGTGCTGGAGTCGGGAGCGCCTCTGAGTAGTTTTCTTGAAGGGGCGCTATACAAATGTTTTATATGAATGAATGAATGAGTAGAAGCTATAAATCATGAGGAGACAGAGGACAGAGAGTTGCCTGCAGGGTCAAGGCCAAACCCCTTGAGACCTAATGTCACTGGTGTCCCTCAAATAGATTCATGCGGTTTCTAAATAGCTTCTCTATGCTAATCACTGCTTCAAACCGGTTGCATAAATAACTAGAATAGATCGAATGGCCTTCTTTGGTTATCTGCTGGCCTCAGCAAGAGAGTTTTTATCTTGATGTTAGACTTATATATCATCTGGTTGGTTTTTCTTTCAGATTCCTGGACCTCCCGGTCCTCCAGGTCCTCTCGTAAGTGCTTTCCATGTCATCTGTGTTTCTTAGGGTTGTTCTATGACCGTGAAATTTGGTCCATGGTGTTGTAGAGTTCAGCTGAGACATTCAGCCTAGCTTACTATGGTCTAGATTGTAAATATGTATAATATACATCCTAACTAATCTGATATATAGTTCAGATATCCTTAGGATGTATATTATACATATTTACAATCTAGTGTGCCTGCGTTAGAAAGCTTGCTTATTGCGGTTCACTTCCTGATGCTGGCTTATTTCAAATCAGTTCATGAATTCAACTGATGTCCTGAAAGCAACGGAACAGACAGATGTGTATAATGCATCCTAAGGATGTCTGCACTATTTATCAGATCAGTTATGGATATCGTCCTAATTGATTTGTTTTAGTTGAACTTTGAATTTTGTGATGTTATTTAGAATCATAGCCAGTCCCACAAGGCTATATGTATCTTGTTACATATATTATGGCTTAGACTATTAATAACCTTGTATGATTTTAATTTCTATCATGTTATAATTTTCAAACACAGTTGTCAAGCTGCCTCATAAGTCCAAACTGGTTAGTAAGGGTTGCCACAAAATACCACAACACTTGACTTATGGTATCTTTGCCTGGATTCATCTGGTGCTTTCAACCGTACATTATGACATTATGCATTGAGACAGTGCAAGGCCTCTATCCCTCTAGCACCACTCAGATAACTTACACCCAAAGATGCTTTCTCAGATGTGTTGGCATGTAAAAATCTAAGGTATGGTGAGGTCACTGGTATAAGTTGTTGTCAAACACTGGTTATCACTTAGATGTCTTGGCTAACATTGCTTCAAGATTTCTTTGGTGTCAGTGCTGTAGAGTTAAACCAGTTACATATGTATTCTGCATATATGAAGACACTTCATATATCACCCCTCTGGGGTACCTGTCAACTGACTATCCAACTGATCCACAGAAGCACCTGTAACATAGTTTTGATTGGAGGGCATATCTCCCTAATGTGATGGTGGTCAGACGTGAAGCCCATCCTAGCAGTGAGATGTTGAATATATTCACCTATGGTGAATAGAGTCCTTTGCAACAGTGCATTTATATGGATTTATATTCATATGAATAAGTATAAGACCTAATGGGAGGTCCAATATGAGAGAAAGCAGAATGGGTTTCAGGCTATTGTTGCAAGTAAGTAGCAGGACTTGCATACTTGTTCCTGTGACCAGCAGAAGACTATAACAGTTGCCATCTGGGTTGGCTTGAGATTGGAGCACACAGCTCCCCAATGTGATGGTCAGAGGTGAAGCCCATCCCAGCAGTGAGATGGTGCATGGGTTGTAATAAATGGCTTAATTATGCATTTGGCAATAAGAAACCAGTGCAGTGTTTCTCGCTTGTATGCTATGATATGTAAGAATGTAGACATATTGGCTACAATTCTGGCAGAACAGTTGAGGATGGACTGAAGCTGAAACATAATAATGGATCTATGAGCTGAGGTAACCAGAACTTGTTAGATGGATTGCAGAAATAGAATAAGAAAGTGTGTGAGGATGAAGAAATGAAGGAGTGTCACTGTGGCACTAAATGACTCTCCCATCTGAAACAGGTGATAGCAGTAGGACCTGCTGAGAGGGAAGTCCCTTGCTCAACCATGAATAGCTATCCATTGAGGTCCTTCACACCCAGAAGGACAAAGCTGTTGTTTCCAGTCAGTGAACCATGACTGTATGAATTCTTGATTGGTCTCTGAATGTACCAGATGTGTACTTAACCAGATGCAATTAACATCTTATTATTGTCTGTCTTGAGCAACTACTCTAATGAACTTCATGAGTCTAAATTGGTCCTAGAAACCCCATCACTTGACAACAATAGCTTTCTTCATGGTCCTTGTTGTAAACCCACAGCTCCCTTTTCAGGGATTGTTTGGTAGTAATGATTTGTTTGTGATTCAATGTCGACAGGTAACAGTGTTGTTTTTCTTCTTGCAAACAGGGTCCTCAGGGCTTACAAGGCTTTCCAGGAAGTAAGGTAAGCCTGATTATATATATATTCACAGAATTCTAGGTTGGACAGTGTTGATTTAAAATCATGGAGACTAATGGGGATTGGATGAGCAGCCAATAATGATTTCTAGGACACACACACACACACACACACACACACACACACACACACACACACACACACACACACACACACACACACACACACACACACACACACACACACACACACACACACACACACACACACACACACACACACACTTCTGCAGAGGTGACATGTGCAAAAGAGGTTCTATATATTGTACGATGGAAAAATCAAGAGATGGCACCTGATGCAAACTGGGTTGCCAACCTCTGGGCTATATAAATAGTCAGTTTACATATGTATGTATATACTTACATATATACATACACATGTACGAATGTGTACATGCATATGTATGTAGTAATGACGTAAGTAGTGTCAATTAGAAAGAGAGTGTTTAAGTGAATTGCAAGGTATTTGATGAAGTCAGTTGTTTGAGCCAGATGTTGTTGTCATTTCAGGGTGAAAGAGGATATGCTGGAGAAAAGGGAGAAGTGGTAAGAAACTTAGGATTTTTCAATGATGCTTTACAAACTATTTACCCGGTAATGCTCTTTGGAGCCATTGATAAGAAGATGAGACAAATGAGAAAAAGGTCTTAAGTCTTTAGTTACACAGTGAGAGGAGACCAGGCAGCAGTAGATTCAACTGGAGAACAAATGAGCAAAGTGGATCAAGTTGAAGGCAGAGAACAGAAATAGAAGACAAGTTCTGTTATTTGCCTTTTCAGGTGAATGTATTTCACGTTAATTGGTCTTTTCTTATCGTAGATTAAGGGACTCCAGTGCTTCAGTTACTGATCGACGATTTGCAAATGATCTTCCCATTTCTTTTTGTAATTCTTAAAATTTCTCTTGAAGCAACAATTGTTTACCAACTTAACCTTCAGCAGATTTGATTTTAACTGGGCTTTGACAGTTTGGTAGACTTTTCATGTTACACAGAGGATGATTATATTTACAGTTGAATAAATTCTACATTTTTTAGTTGTTCTGTGAATTCGAAATGGCTAAATGAGATTGGCATTGAAAGATTTTCCCATGGGCATAATCAGTTGTCTGTGATTGGATTGTTTCTGATTCATCAGATTCCGAAGTCTAGGCTGATTGTAGGTGGGAAGATGTAGCTCCTGTGATTCATGTCTTATTATATGATACTCCACACCTTCTGCTGATGTCTTATGGGCAAAATCTCAATTCAATCAAAGATTTCTGTCTTGGTTTCAGGGTCCAAAAGGTGAAAAAGGAGAACTTGGGCCAATGGGATTACCGGTCAGTTTGTTGAAAAGAAGAGTTTTTAAAATTTCTTTAATATCTTTCAAGTGCATTCTGATTTCATTTGAAAAGAGGTCAGTGTGAGTGTGACCATTTTCTGTAAACACTAAACTGGATTTTACAAATGAAGTTGGGTAAGTGATTAAGAAGATGACCGGGTGCTGGGACCAATGGAAACGTTCCTTGGTGGTAGAGGAATGGTCACAAAAGATGGATGCAGACAGGTAATTGGTTCTGTGGAAATTGAAATCTTCTGGAAGACATTGGCTGTCTCAGGGAGAGAAATTGTATTGGAGCAGAGAGAAAATCTTTAAGCAGACAAACTGTGGTTGAACAAAATTACTAACATTTCTGCTGATGACTTTCAAACATTAGTTAACTCTACTAGTAATATTTTTATCATTGGCTTTTACATCAACAGTACTAAAACAATTAAACCAGTTGCTTAGAATGCAACTTTACTCACTCTAAAAGCCAACTCGCTCACTTACTCATTGATTTTCTACTTACTTGCTTTTTTGGTTTCTTGTCTGACTTGTGATGGAATTTAATGAATCTGTTTAACCTTTAATTTCATTGTGTGTGAACTGCAAAGTAACTAATGCTGGAGACATGATTGGATGAGCAGTAATCATTTCCAGCCAAACAGCTTCCTTTTATTAATGTGGACTGGTTGAAGGCAGGCTGCTAACATGCATGTGCTGCCTATTCTCTAAGAAATAGACAGATACAAAGAGAGTGATTGGTGTGAAATTAGAAAAGTTTCTAATCTCTAGTCTTAACGATTATTTCTTTAACAGCAGAAAATAATATTTATCGCTTCCGATGATTGCAGAATGGTGACTGTATGTGCTTCCTGTACCTAGCTATTCATCCACATCAGTTGGTCCACATCTTAGTTCCTGTGTGTTTCTTCTTAGGATTCATTTGGTTTGATGTTGGAAGGCAATGCCCAGAGCAATGCTCCCCTTGCTTCCTTGTTGTCCATTTATGACCTCCGATATACACAGAGATGGTTTACACTCCTCAGAATGACTGTGGTTGATATACTGCACTGTTGCTTGTTTGAGAGGCTAGGGTTAATTCCTTGATAGTAATGGAGATAGTAAAGAAAGAATCTGCGTTTAAAGGACCATTGGCTGGTTTAGACTTCTCTTGTGCTGAGAATCTTTTCCCCAGTAGTTGGCCGGCCAAGACTTTCATTTGTTTGGATGCTAGACTGCAAGGTTACTTGCCACTTATACTAAAACTGTATGAAAGAATAGTGCAAAGAGCATTTTAACAGTTGGATAATAACAGTTTAGGAGGCAGAAGTTTCACTTATTACTGGGAAGGCTGTGTCAGACATTATCTGAAAAAATTAACTCTTAATTTCTACCTATCTGTTCACTATAGAGACTGTTGCATGAGAACATTTATGTGATAAAAAACAAAATGGTTTTACTTTTAAATTTTTTTAATCAAATAAATTTTCTGTACCATCAAAGTCTAATATTCTTTATCTGAAACATTTTCAGTTTAGTCCTGTCTGATTTTCTGATTCTGTTTTAAGGTGATTGTCATTCACGGCCTTCACAGTAAAAGAACTGTTTTTGTTTGTTTAACATGATTAATCATTAATGCTGTGATTAGTGGGTTAGTGGTTTTGAATCTCTAACCAACTGTTGCGTGTTCAGGGTGTCAAAGGACTTGTAGGAAAGTCTGGACAGCCAGGTAGAGAGGGACTTCGGGGTAACGAAGTAAGTTCACTGTTCATAGAATTATTCACTATTATTATTCATATCATAAATTCATGTTTGTATTTCAGTCTGCAAATAATGCTGAGTCATCGCTTCAGTTTCCTCAATGTTTGAAGAGTTTATGTAAAGTCAATTTTTCTGCCAATGATGATCTTTGGAAAATACCAGCTGTTGCCTTGGAATTGTTCTTTTGATGGTTTTGGAAGTTATAGAGTTTTTTCTAAATACTGCACAGTTTATTTTTTCATAAGTTGTCGATCTTTAAGTGCCATTATGTTGGTTAAAATGACAGTGGTGCCATGTGAGTATTTGTCCAACATCAAAAGAAAGAAGATCTAGTTGTTGAATCGTTACTGAACCTTAGCCAGAAAATCTCCAGTAGTTGACTCTGATTGTTTAAGTTGATAGAAGTATTTGTTGAACTGGTAATGATATTATTATCTGATCAAAAGACACAGTCGTCAATTGGTTGAGTGCTTACCTTGTAAAGTAGAGAATAGAGGTTTGAGCCTAGTCTGAGATGGTTGCTGTCTAGAGACGTTGAATAAGTCCTTGACTTGCAATTGCTCAGCATCATCGATTGATGCTTGGTCATCAGATAGTGATGCTTAATAAATACATAATATTAATAATAAGGCAACAATATGCCAGTAACATTCCTGTGGAAATGAGGACATGCTGGAACTGCTTGACTGAGTGTTCTTCCTACATCTGATGTATTGTATTGTATTGTATTTTATTTGATCATTTATAAAGTGCTTCTCATAGCATAAGCCTTTCCGAAGCGCTCCCAGTGCGAGGTACTCCGAGAAAAAAGGAAGGTTTTAAGGTGAGAGAAAGAGGAAGAGATGCTACCAGAGAGGATTGTAGAGCATAGAGAAAGAGGAAGTCCATTCCATAGAGAGGAACCTCTACCTAAGATCCAGTGACTCCATACCAATGGCTTTCGCATAGATCTCTCAAACATGCCTTTATTATCTGCACCAAATTCAGACCATCCGTCACTCACTCTCCCATCACGCGGTCAACATTCTCGTCCATGCACTGATTTGTACTAGGGTTGACTTCGGCAACTCCATGCTGGCCTCTCTTCACTAAACCTCTCCAAGCTTCAGTCAATACTTATTGGTGGTCTTCCTAACCATGATCATATATCTAACTTCATTCGGGAGACTGTCCACGGGCTTCCTGTTCCACAGCGCATTCAGTTCAAAATTCTCACACTTATGCGCAACTCTCTGCTCGGGGTAGCTCCTTCATACCTTCCGACCTTATGCACATCGGTCTCTACACTCCCTGGTCGCTCTGCTCTGCCGGCCAAGAGGCCTTCTGGATGTCCCTCACATGCGTGGTGCAACTGCTCAGTCCAGAAGCTTTGCTTATGTTGGCCCCTCTAGTTGGAACCATCTTCCACATGAATTGTGTCTTGAGCTCCTCAGCCTTTCTCTTCCTCTGTTTCAGAAATGCCTGAAGGCTATCTTATTTGTTAGAGACGAGACAGCACTGACCTGGGTCGGGAGTGCCTCTGAATCTCTGAGTGGCGCTATACAAATGTTCAATTAGAATTACAATTATGATGTAATGACTCCATACGACTCTTAGACCTGAGTCTGTCACGATGAAGCTATACCACTCTTAAAACTGATTTCTTTGTAATCATTGGGAATGATGTTCTGCACTGCAGGGACCAACTGGACCACAGGGACAGAAAGGAGACAAGGGTGACATCGGAGAAATTGGGGACCAAGGACCAATGGCAAGTAGACTGGTTTCAAGATTTTTAAACTGAACTGGATGGTGCTGATTGGTTAATTCTCAGCTCTTCCTTTAAACAATTCTCCTCGGAAATGCTGATTTCCAATACTTGTTTGTGTCTCTGATAGAAAAGAATGATGACTTATCTCTCTACGTAGGACTGAGACAGACAGACAATAGTGCTCTTCTGTCTTGTAAATACTCTAGACGTCGATCCTTCTGAACGTCTTCTTGAAATTCTCTCCATATGAATACGGTAGTTTCCTGTAAGTCGGCAGATTTTCAGTCTGGCTGGCTGTTATTTCTATGCAAAATCTTGAGTAATATTTATTTTGTCAATTTATTACATGAAGTCCCTGTGATCTTCTCAGAGTCTGAATCAGATTCCAGCCTAGGTTAAGTGACTTTAATATACTGCATTAGTTTAGAATGGGTTTAGATTAGATATATCTGATTATACAGAATATCTCTCTCTTTCAAGGCTTCAATCATCTGTGACATTAATTCATTATGTTCTTGGAATCTGTGCTTTCATTTTAACCTCCTTAGCATTGCATTATCTCCCAGAAAAACCAGCCAAAAACGTTGCATTTATTTATACATGTACGTATGTATATACATTAGAGAGTGACATGGGGAATTTCCCCGCGGGGAAACCGCGGTAACCGCGGTAAATCCCGCGGTAATGGGGACAACAATTGCGGTAATGCCGCCGGTAATGGGGACAACAATTGCGGTAATACATACCGGTAATGGGGTTTAATCTCGCGGTAATGCTGTAATGGGGAATGAGCCGGCAAGAAACCCGGTGATGTTAAGAACTTGAGAACTGATAAGGAGATTTTCTTATTTCCTGAAGCCTTCTAGTCAGAAATTGTCAAGACTTGGTTAATGCAAACTGTCGATAAGATAATAACAAACTAACTTGTAATACAAATAGCTTTGTAAGCTAACATATGTCATTTTAAAATTTTAATTTTAAACTTTTATGGGAATGTGATGTCGTCCTGCGGGGATGGGGTGGGGATGGGGAGAAAACCTGCGGGGATGGGGTGGGGATGGGGACAACCCCTGCAGGGATGGGGGAAGACTTACTTGTTGCGGGGTGGGGATGGGGACGAGATTGTCTCCCATGTCACTCTCTAATATACATGTGTAGGTATATATTCATATAGGCCTATGTATACATACATACATAGCTATGTATACATTTAGAGATATATGCATATATATATGTATAAATATATGTATACATTAACATATATATGTATATATATGTTATATATATATAGATATATGTCTATATGTCCCATAGATGTATATTTATATGTATACTTTTATACATATATGCATATACATCTATGTAAATATATACACATATGAATTTCTATGTGTAGAAATATGTATATATGTGAGTGTATGTATAATGTATATATATATATATATATATATATTTGTGTATATATATGTATATATATGCATGGAATTTATATGTATATATAAATATAGGTATTTACATGTATATTTATATATGTGTTTACATACATGTACATGTATGTAATACTATGTATATATGTATATATATGTATATACATGTACCTATGTATATATATATATGTATATATGTATATATATAATATACATATATATATGTATGGTTATAGTATATATATATGTGTGTATATACAAATGCATATATATATATATGTATGTATATATCTGTACATGTGTATATGTGTGTATACATGCATATATATATAGGCATATATATATATATGCATGTTTGTATATATATATGCACATATATATGAATATGTACGCTAACATGCGTGCTTACATGTCTATGTATATATATATATGTATATGTATGTACATATATATGTACTAATATATATGCATATATGATGTATATATATGTATATATATATGTATTTATGTATATACATATATATGTGTATATATATGTATATATAATGTTACAATGAGTGGGACTCGGGGTTAACCGCTTTTACATAAAATTCCCGGTCCGAGTTACGCTCGGGGTTAACGGCAAGGATTTTAAACTGATCTTTATTTTCTTAGTTCTCTTTAATTCATTCCTATTTATCTGAGCAGTGCTCAATGTTTCTGTTGCTAAAGACTTGAAATGACGTGGATTAACTGATGTCCTGTCTCTTTTCATCTTGTAGGGAATTCCTGGTCCAATGGTAAGAGAGCATTTGGTTTTATATTCATTCATTCACTCCTTCATTCATTTGTTTGTGACATCTGAGGACGAAGACATCCCAAGCAAACGTTTGTCAGATGCATTGGCATTAGCAATGCATTGCCAATTACATAATATATATAGTTGCTTTAGGTGACTGTTATTTTGAACTTTTTCTTATGTTTTTCTAGGGTCCTACAGGGCAGAAGGGGGATGAAGGCATAATGGTAAGATATTCATGTTATTCATGTGAAATATTCACATATCTTTATCAGCCCAGTTAGTTGTTGGACAGTTTTATGTGGACTGTAGCAGTTTTACAGGAACTGTTACAGTCCATTTGATTAACACAATTAATTGATATTATTATTATTATTATTATTATTATTATTATTATTATTATTATTATTATTAAAATCAGAGTTCTTAAAATAAAGGTTCTAGGGCCCCATGGAACCCATTATTATTGTTATTATTATTATCATTATTTTACCCGAGGTATCGAGGATCCCTCGGTATTTAGGAAAAATTTCTATAAGGAGCAGGAAATTTGTCCTCAGTGTCAGGCCTCGTCTTTGGGGTTTGTAAGAAACAACCAAGTTATAACGTTGGACACAAATAGACAGACGCTGCAAAAGAAATGAGGTCTCGTGTCTGTCGCCACCAATGAATGACATAATTATGATGGCCTAATTAACTTATAATTCACTTATTATTATTATTATTATTATTATTATTATTATTATTAGGTCCATCCTACATGTCTCTCTCTCTCTCCGTCTCATTTGATGACTGACCTGAGCAAACCAGCCGTGTCACTATTAAATACAGTCCAACCTTTCATTCCCTGAGGAGTTCCCTTGAAGTGGCGCTATATAAATTTATTACTACGATTATTAATATGGATATACATTCTATTTATATGTCTACACATGTGCTAATTTAGACGTGTACTCCAAGTGACAAATAATTTAGATGATATTCATTGATATTGTAAAATCTTGATCTTTCAGGCAATAACATTTTCTACATTGGTCTTTGTTCTTGCAGGGTCTGAGAGGAAGGCGTGGAAAGAAGGGATCGAAAGGAGAAAAGGGAGAGCAGGTAGAGAGAGAAAGTTATATAACCCCATTCATACTCATTTTCTGTCTGTCTTCAGTCTTTCTGCCACTGCAGCCAGTAGTTCGTATGCAGTGACTGCAGCTAATGGCAGAGCATCAGAGTTGATTGTACATTTGTACAGTCAGTGCCTTATTACTATGTAGCTAAGTCCACTCAGTTATGATAACAAGAAGGTTTTGCAAGTACTGAGGTAGTCCAAGAGTTCATGCGGTGCTACTGTTTATCAGAAGGACCGACCCAAGGAATATGCAGCCTCTAATCCATGTGAAGATAGGCGCATTTAGTCCTTTGCTACTTTCTACCAAATGCTCATAGATCCATACTTTGTTGCATCTGCCTGATTTGCGTTAAATTGGCTCTGTACGTAGAAGTTATTAGATTTTATTTGATTTTGATTAATAACAAATGAGGAAGAATCCTTCTGTTTGTGTTTCAATATTAACATTTTGGTTTTTCTCTGCAAATGTAATCTAGAAATTCCTGAGCTTTTATTTTTCCTTCCAGTCATATTAACAAGTGGAGCAGATAAATTGAACTGATATTCTGAAGCAACTGAGAAGACATTATTGGGGCTTTCACCATGTCAGCTCAGAAGCAGAGAATGTTGGCTCAGAATGTATGCCATGCCAAAGAACAAACATGCCTTCATATAACAAACGCATAATGTCACACATACGATGTTGTACGCCATACGTTGAGTAAATGTGTGCTCTGATTCGGTCCTCAGTGTGTTTAATCTGTGCGTTCTTTGGTATGTCATGCCAGTGCTTCTGTGTCTGGAATGATAGTTCATGTGGTAGATGGAACTGGTTTCAAGTGGTGAAACCAGTTCTGGAAATGTCTGATTTTGATGAAATTGTTAATAAGACATCATCAGGCAAAACCTCAGCTGAACATAGAGAAAGATGGGGGTTGAGTTATCTCTCCATGTTACAGCTACATAGATCTCTGTAGATCTGCAATGCTTGGCATATCTCTCCATCAAATCTTCACATCCTTTACTCGCTTTCTCCATTTGAAGGATGAAACAAACATTTCTAAACGAGACACTTCTTTTTCCTTGGCATTTTCCTAAATTGAGACTGTGATCACAGCTTAACTCTGTGCGCATTGAAGACCAATGGAAACAACACAAATGTTACTTTCTATGCATAGCCAGTAAGGCTACTTGTCATCAGGTATTTGTTCTTCTTGCCTTGTCTGCTGCTTTTGATCTGCTGTGGATCATTCTGTTGTTTTGCTTCATGTCCAGCACTTATTTGAGGTTTCTGGCCCTGCACTGAATTGATGTAGTACTTATCTTAGTTTACACATTCAGTCAGTATGCTTAAAAGGTAAATATTAGTCTTATGCTCTGTTGACATGTGGCCGTTCCCCCACAAGGTTCTGTGTTTGGTCCTCTTTTGTTTGCATTATACACCACTAGAAACACTGCTTGAAGATTCCCTGAGCTATCATTTCCTTCTTAACCCATTGAATTTCCTCCTTAACCCACCTTCCTTGTAGTGGCATTCCTCAGTGACTTAAGAAGTTTTGATGGCTTTGAAACTGGGTGACTCATTTGTTGTGTTGGCTGATACTGCTTGTAACCTAGGTAGTGATTTGAATCTCATGACATACACAGAACCAGGCATTATAGACCTAGATTTTGTCGCTCTCTTCATTCAGCTGTTCATTCTGCTCAATCTCTTTTGTTACTTTGGTCTCAACTTAAGACTTGCACTTTCACATGTTTTAAGACTTTAAGCCATTTGTTTCAGTGGACTTCTGGTTATCGATCTGACTGAGTCTTGATTGTGTTGTGCCATTGGTTGATCCTTTGAACAGCAGTAGACATTGGTGCTCTAAAAATTGCCCCTGACTTGTTTCCGCTGTCAGTGTGAAGAGGGTTTTCCTGAGGTTTTGTCTTTTGATGAATAATAATTTTCTTACAAAACAAAATACTTGATTGTTGAGTTTTGAGTTTCCGCTTTGTCCTTGTTTTACTTTGTCTGTGTGTGTGTGTGGTGTCTCCGCTTAGGGGATTCCTGGGCTGGATGCACCCTGTCCCGTGGGGCCTGATGGTCTTCCACTGCCTGGCTGTGGCTGGAAGTTACCCCATGATGAGGTAAAAGGTCGCATGTGTAGATGCACTGAGCATGCTAATCAATTGAATGCCTCCTAATGCACACAGCTTGCATGTAGTGATATAATAAGTACAGACCTGAATGTTGTGTCTATATATACATCTATATATATATATATATATATATATACAACATTCTATATATATATATAATTATTATATATATATATATATATATATATATATATATATATATATATATATATATATATATATATATATATATATATATATACTATTCTGGCCACATTCTCCAGGATATGTGTATATATACTTATATACCTACAATATTGGAGAAGTGGTTATTAATATTTACATATTTGCTCCGATGGTCTTTGCTTCAACCCAAGGTCGTAGCACAGTGTGCATGCTTAGTTTCCCTAAGAGTAAATGGATGTAATTATGTGACAAGGAGAACAGGTAACAGGTGACTCCTACATGACTGTCAATGGACAGTAACTCAGCTGAGGCTCACACATGACCACAGCAACCCAACAACAGGACATGTGTGTTCAACTTAGCCGTCCAACTTGGTTTGGTAGGACCTGCATTTGATAAAGTCTCTCTGCTTTTCTTACTTAACACATATACCTACTTAGCACATCTGTTTATATATCTAACTATTTATATAGCACCTACTTATAGGAACCTCATGAATGCACTAAAGAGATGTTTGCTATCTGGCAAGGTTTCTTCCCTACTGCAATTGGTTGTCAAGAGGCATTGGCCGCTCTTGTTGTGCATAGGGCATGTAATGTGACACTGTTTGGATTGACAAAAGACCTATGCATGTGGGTGGCCAATGTGTTTCCATGCATCCGAAGAGGCAAGAGATTCAGCAGCTGACCCTTTTTCTCTCTGTTACCTCAGACTATATACTGCCCACCTGACAGTTCCCCATTGGGTAGTGACACTTTGAAGTGACCATCCATATGCACTGAAACCTTCTGTTATGGTAAGGCTATGTATAAGTCATTATATAAGTCATTATATAAGTCATTATATAAGTCATTATATGTCATTAGATTGGATAAGATTAGATAAGATGCCAGAAGTCATTTGATGTGACTTGATGTATCAACTTTGTCCAGGTTGGTTTTGTTTACCTCTTCATAATGCATTTATTTCCAAAACTATGTCTACTTGAATAATCATCACCACAGAGAGCTGCTTTTTTCTGCCTTTAGTAATATTTATTAATAGCTCTGAAGATTGATGTATTTCAATCCCATCTGTAGTCTTGCTTAATGAAAAGCATGACTGAATCAGTTGATCTCATCTGGTTGCTGATGGTTGTTGTCTCTTAGTCTGCCAGGCTATTGATGCATGATGCTTCCTTCTAAAGCACAAACTCTAAATGATCTGCTAAATTGTCAAGTGGTAATGTTATTCTGTGTATTTTTTAGCTATTTGTGTTAGCATTGTACACATTAATGTTACGTAGATTTATTATTGGTTTAATCTGTCTGTTTCTTAGTATATCAACTTGTGGCAGTAATATTATTCAGTTTTATTTGCTGTTGGTTTTATTAACACTTTACAACAAGCTGCATTGGTTCCCAGTCACTTTTAGTACACCCTCATCATGAAAGTGTTGTGTCTAAATGTGTTGTGTTGCTAATTTAGTAATATCTCTGATATATGAAAACTACTGGGATGCACTGACTGCATGAAAATGTGCTTGATGTTGCACTGTGGAATTGCATCTAGTGAGAATTTCTAGTCTCCATGCTTTCATGAGAGAGAAAGAGACAGACAGGCAGACAGACAGACACACTGACAGACACACAGACAGACACGCGCACAGACACACACACAGACCGACACACAGACAGACACACACTGACAGACAGACACCCACACACACACAGACAGACAGATTCTTGGTCCACTTTTCATCTGTCAGCTGTTTAAAGTTATGTTACACTCAAGGAATCAGGTTCTTAAATTGCTTGTCTTTTAGAAGTTGGTGCATTAGCACAATAACTCCCTTGTCATAGGGTTGGACAAGGAGTGGACACCCCTTTCCACAGAATGGCCCACTGCTTGTTAGCTTCAAGTCAACACATGACCCACTATCTGTGCCTTTTTATGACTTGTATATGGTATTGTGTGGTATTTGTTGCATGCCATTAACACTTTTTGTCATTGGGCAATTCCCTCCTCTCAGGGAATGGACAACAAATCTCCAATTGAACAACCGAGGCTCAGACCTACAGACCTTTATATATCTTGGAATATATCTTGGTCCTTCTTGGATATATCAGTGAATGAATGAAGAGGAGAGAGCATTTTCTTTTGAGTAGCATCGTGGGCCATAAACTTCGAGGAGGTTCTATGACTTATTCGCCACTGCATTGACTTGATGACTCAATGGATATCTGGACACTGAGTCTCCTACCATCTAGGGGGAGGGTTGCTGGATGACGGAGTTATCCTTTTGGAAAGAGTTTCATGGGTGTATTCCATGCTGCTGCTCCCTAAAGAATGGAACCATCTACCAAATGTTCCTCTGATGCTCAAACTCTTTCTCTTACTTCAAGAAATGTCTCCAAACTCTATTTCTATTCTCACTTTTTTCAAACATCTGGATATCTAACCGCATTTCAGCTGCTTACTGCACCTCAGAATCGCCTTCTGTATGCCTTTGCGTGCAATTACTGCTACTGCTACTGCTACTGCTACTGCTACTACAAAATAGACAACTCTGGATGGGATTCCATCAGTTTGCTGCGTGCATGTGAAGAGAGTTCTGTTTTTTATAACGTCAGTGTCATTTAAACTGATGTAGGCAATTGTGCTAAATTAAGTGTCCAAAGAAACAACTATCTGTGCTGTAGAAAGAGGTTGAGCTGATTAAGCGTATGGAGATTGTAGCTGATGGTTTAGTTGGCCAGCCGTCTTTTGCATCCAAGTCAGACCGAAATGTTTCTTGTCTTCAAAGTTGTGATTGCTTTGTGTGTTTTAGTCATCTTGAAGAAGACTGTTGCTGGTCCCTCATGACTTTTCTTAATGACTGCACCTTTGTTCTCCAAGACAAAAGTCATTTTCAAAGAAAGAACTGAACGGAGAAGAAAGAGGAATTGTTTGGCTGATGACACAGAATTGATGTGCCTCAATAACTTATTGTTCAGTGTTTGTAGGACAGAAAAGAAACTGCATCCAGACACTTCTTTGTGACATGATGTTTGTTTTTCATTTACATGTAAATGCATTCTGTACATTTGATGTAAGAAGCTTTATTAGTCGTATCATCACTAAACCATTGTCACCTTTTGTCATCATTCTGTCATCTTCATCCGTGTATTTATGATGTCATCATCAGCACTTCCGTTGAACATTTCGTAAGTTATGTAATCAGTGCCTTGAAGTGTGAATGAAGTGGTAGTTGTAGCAATCTGATCATTCACCAGTAGTTCTGCCAAAAGGTCATCGTCATCTTATTTATTGTGCAGCACATCACATCATCAGCTTACTTCTTAATTTTAAACTGTAGTATCAGACGTGGAATCAGCATTTGTATGGGGACATTTCCCTTTTCCTCATCCGTTTACATTTGCTGGTACCTTGCATTGAGGGCATCTAAGACATATTGCGCCAGTGTTATGAGATCTATGCAGCAGTCAGATACCAGGCGTCGTTTCTTATCTATGCATTCTGTTTTGGTATCTGTATCATGTTTAATTTTGCAGTTGTGACAGGGCTTGAATCTCCGTATGTCAAGTGTATTTTGGAACTTCTTCTGGAATCGTGTAAGATTAGTTCATTTAAGTAATATGTTACACAGATCGTTGTTGTCATATTTCTATTTCACTTCCTAATACATGTTGCATTGTTGCTTGTTGCTACAGCCCTGAGTCTGAGTCTTCTGTATAGTTAAGTTTCAGTTGTGCAAACTTTACCTTCTGATGGATTTCTGCTTTCTCTATTTGCATCATCACTTATTCGTTTATTAGAAGAAAAATGAAATTGACACAGCCGCAACTTAAACAATTCTAAATTATTTTAATTGGCACACCAAACAAGCAGTTGATAAAATGGTCTTCTTTTTGTCCAGTTACCTGGGTTTAATCACTCGGATGAGAATTTATGAAATTATTTGACACAGTAATAAATATGCTGGTGCATGGCCTGTAGTGCTTGTATTTTGATTCTATTACAAATGCAGCAGATCATGTCTGCATAACTGACCTACCACCCAGTGTTGGGTATGAGTTAACTCAGATGAGTTTAAACTCACGAGTTAACTCACTTGCTGTGATTTATGAGTTTGAGTTAACTCACCTTAAAGAGTGTGAGTTATGAGTTTGATTTAACTTATATTTTCTGTGAGTTTGAGTTATAACTCAATTATTTTAAACTCAACTCACTCGGCACATATTATGTCGAAACAAGCGGGTTTTTTTTATATCGGAACAGGCTGTCACACACCAACTTTGAAAAACTTCTGCTTAAAGCTAATACCAGTCATGTTTGAGATGTGAAACATGTGGACTGTGGTGTTTACTTTGACTCAGTAATAATAACCTGATTTATCCATTATCCCATAATAATAATAACAGTTATACTAGTAAAAATAAACTGATGATACCATTTCCTGGTAACTGTGCATTTGTACAACGTTCGATTAGAACGTGCTGGTATGAGACGTGTGAGTTGATGAGTTAACTCATTTAACAACTGAGTTTGAGTTAACTCATTTCACTTAGGATGAGTTGAGTTTGAGTTTCAACTCATTTTGAGGTGCATGAGTTGAGTTTTGATTTAACTCATTTCTTGTGTGAGTTTACCCAACACTGCTACCACCTACCAGTTACAATGACTGGCAAGAACTAGATGTGCACATGGAGTGAGCAGCAGCCATGGCACGTGCTGATTTTCCTTCTTTGACATTTCGGCGAATATTTAGTCTAAATGCAGAATTTAACAGATAATTTCTGACATGTAGGAGTTTAAACTCTGACTGAGTTTGCGAGGTTGAAATATTCTTCATTTCTTCTGCTGAGCATTAGGCTATCTACGCTTGTAGGCCTACGTTTTCATGATATTGTTTCATGTTTGATCTTGACCTACATGACTGCCTGAGGATTGCCTTTGGTCAGGTTTTTTGAAGCAATGTTGTATAGTCTTCAGTTCTAATTACAGCACAAATATTACGATTACCGGTATAAGACTCCATGGTTCCAAAGTCCTTCTGAAGCTGAAATTTCTTGTTTGACTTAGTCTTTCCTGAGTAAATGCAACAGACATGCTGGAGTTTTGGTCTGCTGCCGACAGAAATTCAGGGCCCATTGGCAGCGCAGTCACGGGCCCCTAACTATCCTTAGACTTAATGAGAAAATTTTTTTAAACAAACTGAAATAATAATAGTGCAGGACTGCGGGTACAACCCTACAAAATTATATTTAGCCTATATAGGCCTATGCAACTATTGTAGTTAAGTGATCGTAATATTATATTTTAAAAGGCATAAATCATAAACTTTGTATAACTGATTATAATATTTTTCATAAGTTGATTGCTGGGCCCAGCCCGGGCCCCTAAAAGTCGCCGGGCCCCTGGGTTTTTGCCCTCACCCGGACAAGAGGGAGGGAGGGGTCCAGATAACATGTATATTGCAACAGCAGATTAGTAACACTCGAGTAGGTTATGTAGGCCTACGTACTACGTAGTCCTCTCTCCCGCTTAAGTTGACTCGCCTTAACCCGCCGAAAGTTAAGGTTAGTTTGGAATGAACTCTGCAGAGACGAATAGACTCATTCGTTATGCACACAAACACACACACACACAAACACACAAACAAACACACGCACGCACACGCACAATGCCTCAGTAGGTCTACGTGACGTAGTAGCCTAGTTTTCTAATAAACAAGAGGCGCAGATCTTAACGTAGGCCTACGAATGGACATCAAAAGCTCTTCAGAATACGTCCTGCATTTAGTCCGTACTTCATTGTGCGTGTCCGATGTAATAAAATATGTCAGAAACCATGAGAATTCTCTTAACCAGCTCTCAAGAATAGCTTTTTATACGTGCACTGTCATAAATGAACATGTAGGACTATAGGGGCCTACGTTGTTTTTCTTTATAGCGACCGTCGTATGGCCTATAATCCCTATATTATGGAAATGAGGCCCTGACAGACACACGCATTGAACCTACGTAGAACCGATCTTTCCATACGAAACGCGCAGAGATCCTGAGTGGCCGAGTGGGCTGGTAGCCTGCTCGTCACGCCGGCGCCCCGGGTTCGCTTCCCGGTCGGGTCGGTTTATCAGAGATTAATTTCTCGGATCTTTACTGCGGGTGGCTCGGTCGCAATTTAAAACGTGGAGTACGAGGTTGCTTTCTGCCTCCGACACTAATCATCTTCGATATGAAAAAGTGTCGTTAAGCCGAAACAATTTATTTATACGAAACGCGTATTGAACCCAAGCGGATCCCATCTAAATGCCCATGGATAGTCTGCGGGGTACTAAGTCCAGTGGTTAATGGTTAGTGATTGTCAGCCAAGAAATCGCCGCTGCTTTAAATCTTTAAATCCCTGCCACGAAGGAAAAGATTTCGAGATTCTGCTCCAAGCCTCCAGTTACACAATCATAGGCTCTCCTACTTGAAAAGTCAGCTATTAAATGAATGGCCTACCATGGCCGTAAACTGTCGGTGGAAAGATCAGACGATGAGGAAGAGGACTATAGCCACCCTCATATGATGACGGAAGACGCCCGTGAAGTCGATATAGGCCTATAGGCCCCTAATTATATTAGTTTCAGTTTAGTTTCAGTTTATTGCTCCCAAATAAATTGTAGCCTAAGTTTCTTACATGAGATGCATGAACAGATTTTAGCAACAAATGAAATACGCAACAAAACAGATATTAAATAGTAGGCTCTACTAGTCTAGGCATTTCTTGGAGTCAGTGGGTGCCCTGAAGGTCGTGATCACATCAGGTTTTTACAATATTTTTGGTTTACACAGGAGACCAGAAAGGAGGACAGACAGTAATCAGGTGGACACATGAAGAGACGGACAGATAGACTACGTACATGTATGTACGTTCGCTTTCACTGGGTTTGGCTCGTTTTCAGCGACAGATAAGTTAACAGGAGCGTGAAACATGGAACGACAAAGACGTTGGTATTTCTTCGTCGCTGCATACAATGTCATGGTATTATGTCATTGTTGGTCTCGTCTTTCATGACAAGCGTCTCTCGGGCTTTTGAACAGTTCAGGACTTAGGCTATTCGTCGTCTGTCTTTGTAAGTTTTAAAATCCTGTCGTCATGCATGATCCATTCTCTCTACAAAAAAGTGCTCGAAGTCCGTAAAAAGGGGGGTTATGTGTTGAAGAGTGTGACGGGTGCGGTGTCTTCAGCGCTGCGATGTGCAATGGACTTCAGACGTCATGGCTCAACCATAGGCTTAAGCTTGACCTCCCCGGATTCTGTCCTGGCAGCGGAGACGGTTTTACTCCCCCTCTGTCACATGTCAGTGGACAAATGTCTTTAGAGCAAACCATTCTATAAAACCGTTCATCAGTCCTCTCTGGTTTTAGCCTCTGTTTATGACATGCTCTCGCATGTGTTACCCTGCCATGGAACCCGTTGAGCAGAGCAATCCAATACGTCAAAAGTGCATCTGCATTGCTTCCTTTCCTGTGATGACAGAGGATCCAGACGATCGTCGCCATCGATTATGATGGCATTGGGTCGATATATAGTCTTATCTATGGTACACGCATAAGTTCTGGATGTCCGCCGCCAACGATTCAAAGTATGCAGCCACAATTAGGCCAACTCGTAGGATACATGTGCTATTGTGGAGGTGTGACTGGAGACCAAGGGCGCCTGGAGTAAGGAAGGAGGATTGGTCTTTGTGTCGGAGTTGGGATGATAAAGGTTGATGAATACAACCCTTAATCCACTGGCGACGAGATCACAGTCGAACAGAATGACCTATAACCGACTGAGAAGTCGGTTATACTAGGTCTATAACAGGTTATAGGTCTACTTACAAAGTAGAAGCTCATGTCGCCGATCGCATGGAATTCTGCAAAGCTGTGGCTTATGCCAATTGCGGAGAATGTGGTGCGAGGGTCCAAGGTAGAACATTTTTGCGGACATTCTTTGTGAATAACTTCGAATGATTTAAAAGTTGTAGGACAGAAAAATTGAGTTATTCAAGTTGCAACTACCTTTGAAAATGGTTAATTCTGTGTAACTACATAAAAGTTGTTTATTATTTGTTAGGCCTAACTAGGCTACAGTATATATATTACTCACAGAGTACATAGAAGCGACACTCCTATATCTAGAGCCATTAACATAGGCGTAGACGGTAGACCTGTGTCTTCGGCGAACCAAAGGCGGAGGCGGCGGTCGTTGTGACTTCTTTATGGCTTGTCGTCGTCGTCGTTTAATCTTCGTCTCTCTGAAGTTGAATGAGACTGAATTCTACCATGCAGGGGCGCAACCAAGAAGTTGGGGGGGCCTACTAGAAATGGGAGGGATTGCGATTGCCGAAGGCGCGAAGCTGCGATTGCCGAAGGCAAGAAGCCCCTAACGACTAGGGGATATGGGGGAGCGTCGTAAGCTACCCATCGGGATCTGCGGCGGATCCCCAGAAGCCGACGCAATTTTGAGCATTTGATGCCAAAATTAATGGAGTACATTTTGGGCTTTAATTTACCTCAAATTTTTCACCGATGATTTCTATATAAAAGTACCTAAACCATCTATATCTGTGAAAAAATATGACTTTATTATATGAATAAACTCGACGTGAAAAGGTTTAAGAGAATATAAGCTCTAGAACAGTGTTTGTCAAAACTAGGAAAATCGGCAGGGAGGAAGCCTGAACGGGTCAATTG
The DNA here is from genome assembly GCA_020284085.1 of Aporrectodea caliginosa. Taxonomy (NCBI): domain Eukaryota; kingdom Metazoa; phylum Annelida; class Clitellata; order Crassiclitellata; family Lumbricidae; genus Aporrectodea; species Aporrectodea caliginosa. The sequence continues at coordinate 276,460 of JACEVL010000929.1, forward strand.
TCTCAGAATACCGTTAAGGCGTTTACGTTCCTCTACAGTGGCAAATCCCCACCAAACAGAGGAGGCATAAAGTAGCCGTGCGAGGGTAGTAGCTCTAACAACGTCAACGAGACGTTGACCATGGTGACCGTGGACGACCAAAACACGTAGCCGAACATGGATTTTCGGGCTTTGCAGCATATTTTGTCCATGTGTGCCCCAAAGCCAAGCCCATCAGAGATGATGACACCTAAAATAACCATCTCCTGCCGACGTGCTATACTTATTCTAGCACGATCGAAACCGTTTCAAGTGTTTTTCACCTGCACAACAGAAAGAGACCGACGTACGACCGCAAATTAAACTCATCGATCACAAGAAGACTCCTACATAAATTACGTAGGCGTGACTCTGAACAGGTCATGCACTGACATAATATACGATCTCCACTTGAAGAATAAGACTACTACAGCCAGACGAACGATCAAAACAACCTCCTAGCAAACTCACAAGGAGCACCGGTGACACCCAGACATTAAGAACATTAGCCCTTGTTGCTATACAACCGCAGCAGGAGAGTGCCCTGATATGGTGTCGCTGGACCCACGTACGTACAGCTGCTAGTTGATGTCCCTCTCCATCATGCGTCTATGCGCAGTATCTCGATCAGGAAGACTGCGACCATCATAACCGTGACCCTCATCGCTTATAGTGAGGTTCTTTATTGTAAAACGTGTTCGCAGCTAAAGACAATTTCTTTGAAATTATATTTCAAAGCTATAAGGTTCGAAGTCACCAAATTGTTACCTCAGAATACTAGAACAGATCAATATATTATGCACTTGAAAAGTAGGCCTATATTATCCCTGGTCAACAACGAATCTACAAAGACACCGCCGCCCCAATCAAAGCCATCGATCGCCGCCGATTACGTGGATAGTCCGTTGCTGGATGGCCAGGTCATGGCCTGTATTGTACTGTGGCAGACGGATCAGCGCCCACAAACGAAAACCACGGTATAAGAGACAAAACATATCAGCCTATCCCCTTCCTCGACCCGTTTCCTCCGCCTATACTGTTTCCACATCTTCCCAGAATTTCCTCTTGATTTTGGCATGCACATCGACTCTGATTTGGAATTCAAATATAGGCCTACTTGGCACTCGAAATTTTGATGCTGAGATATTTGTTTCTTTTTCGACTACCGTGGTTTTCGTTTGTGGGTGTTGATCAGTGTCCGCCATTGTACGAATACAGGTCATCAAGTGATACACGTAGCAACGTCAGCTCATGGTTTACACGGTGCATATACATAGGCCTACATTATGCAAATGACCAAATGTATTTAACTTTAAACATGGCACAAAGCCAAGACAGGCGAATGAGATCCAGTCCAGGCAGAGGCATAGAAGCTATACATCAGATGACCCCACAGGAATTATGCCACGCTGTAGGCCTATGAGTCCTATGGATGATGTCAATCACTGGACACGGACCAGCAAGGCAAACAGGTGCTACGAATATTATGTACAAGGAGTTAACAAATCAGCTCATTTCACAGTCGACAATTAGTTCATGATCAGTTTATCAGTCGAGAGTTTGTGAAAGGGTTGCGTCTCATTCCTCTCCTCTTCTCTTCCTCCTTCTCTTCCTCCTTTTCCACTTCCTCATCCTCTTCATTCACTCCTTTGAAAACAATCAAATAACTCGCGCAAAGGTGTTTTACACAATTACATGAAGTAACTGTTAGGTTACTATATACAGTAGCTACTAAACACATGCCTAATAGGTATGCACGAGGTTGTTATACAGCATGCAGTGAAGTTGGATAGCCTAACGACGATGAGAAGCTATGCATAATATGGCGCCCTATAACAATATGAAAGAGAGACGTTGGATGTTTCCTTAGGGCGTCGGCTGATGACGTCGCCGTCGTCGTCTTCTGTGTGTGATAATATTACGTCGAGTGCCTCCATTCTTTCGTTGTCGTCTTCTGTTGAGGCGTCGCCCATGCATGACCCACCCACCCCTACCCACCCCCACCCACCACACGACGCATGACTGCCTTATTATGCCAATCGGCGGAGACCTCTGCAGGCACCGTCCCACGTCAGCCATAGACCATCCCTCCCCTCACTCATCCTCTCCCTCTCTCCGTCTGCATGCGTCCTTTATGGGGTCTGTCAAGAGCTGGCAGTGGCAGGAACCGGTCGTCGGCATTTGCCTGACAACCGACTATGCGTCACCTCAAGCAAAATGAAAGCAGGAGCGAAGAAAGGAGCAGGAGGAGGAGGAGGAGGAGGAGGAGGAGGAGGAGGAGGAGGAGAGAAGGAGAAGGAGAAGGAGGAGAAGGATGAGAAGGAGAAGGAGAAGGAGGAGGAGGAGAATGAGGAAGAGAGGAGGAGGAGGAGGAGAAGGAGAGAGGAGGAGAAGGAAAAGGAGAAGGAGAAGGAGGAGGAGGAGGAGAAGGAGGAGGAAGAGAGGCATGACCATAAAACAGATGAGAGAAAGAGAACTAAGTCCGCCTCTACCCGTTGTGCCAATAGTGCCAGGTAGTGCCAGTCCCAAGCTAGGATAAAAGGAGGAGATGTCGTTAAAACCTGGAACTACTACAGCTCTCGTGTTTTGGTAAATTGGCGACCAAGAACGTGAATGTTAGGTCTATATTTCACACTGATAATAAAATACTCGTGTTCGTGCCTCCTCATATATAAGCACTCTTCGTTTAGCATATATATATATATATATATATATATATATATATATATATATATATATATATATATATATATATATATACTAGCAGTTTTACCCGGCGTTCGCCCGGGTTTTCCTCAGCGCCCGTGTATTTGAATTTAACGACATCTTCGTCGGCGCCCGTGAATTTGAATTTAACGATGTGCAAATTTTTCGTGTATCCTTCTGGCGAATTTACGCGCTGGCTTGAAATTGTTTAATTGCAACTCTATGCAATATATACTCCTGCAAAATGTCCAAATATCGGAATTTCAAGTAAATTTTGGGTTGAAATAAAGTTGTGTTGAGATCTATAGAAACTCAAATGAAAACGTTCGTTAAAAATTTCGTGTCCCTAAAGTGTTACATTGGCGAATTTTTAAGTCCGATGACCTATAAATTTAGCCGTGGGCGTGACCACTTCTGATTATTTTGAAATCAACGGTCATCGTGATTGGTTGCGAATCAGAGCGTTGACCTATATGCTCGCGTGACGTAAGATTGCATATTAATTTAAGCCTTCGTGACGTGAACAAATGGCCATACTGTGGCCGGTATTGAAATAGTCTCGTCGAAAAGTTGGAAATTTAAAATGGCCATATATCGGCGTTTAAATAAAATTGAGAGCTGAAAATAGTCGCGTTGACTTAGACGCGGCGTAATAATGTTTTGTAAATTTTTTCAAATCGCTAAAGCGTTCCGTTTCGGAGCCTTTAGCCGGACATACAAACATACGGAAGGACAGAATAATCAGACTTTGGATTATAATATAAGATATATATATATATATATATATCAATCAATCAATCCTTTTATTGTTTCCATGGAATAGTTTACAAGTAGTGGTCCAGAGTAATCATAAATCAACGATCATATGTTTAGAAATTAAAACAGACAGATCACAAGATTATCTTATTAACTTAATTGATGGAAACAATCGGGCACCCAGAAGGGACTTAAGTCCCGCTAAGTTAGGGATACCCGTGTACCATGTTAGCAGAGGGATGACAGATGAGTATAGTCTACACAAATAGGATTGTCAGAAAAAAATGAGAATAAGTGGCTTAACTAGCAACACTTAACTAGGTCACTTAACTAATTGTGGTATAAGAATGAATAACCATATTTAGATAACGCATTGACTATTGTTAAAAAGGTAGGCTCTGACTTCTTTTTTAAATAGGGCAAGATTCGGAAGAGTGCGCAGTGACTTCGGTAGGTTATTCCAGACAGGAGGACCAGCACATCTTAAGGTAAAATAACGAGTGTTAGTGCGGGCATAGGTTCCATCAAAGTTATCGAGAGATCTTGTATAATGAGAATGTGTATCAGAGATCTTAGAGAAGTAGCGACTGAAGATTGGGGGAAGAGATTTGTTGGCGAAGCGATACATAAATTCACAGATTTGCAATTTATTTATCTGAGGGATATTAAGTATTCGTAGTATACTAAATCTACTTGCAGTGTTAGTTATCAATGATCTCCCAGCAATAATACGTACAACTCGTCTCTGTAATACAGATAGCCTATTCAGACGAGAGGAATAATTAGAGGCCCAGGCGATATTACAGTATGTCAAGTAAGGGTAAACAAGAGAATAATATAGTGTATGCAGAACTCTAGAAGGTAACAGGTAGGATACACGAGCCAGAATCCCTATGTTCTTGGCAACCTTAGTGGAAATGTTACTTATGTGAGCATTCCAGGTTAAATGTTGGTCAATGTAGACCCCAAGGAATTTGGAAGAATTGACTTGAACAATAGGAATATTGTCAATGGAGAGGATGGAATCAGTAGCAGGGACGGGTTTCCGATGAGATCGGAAAAGGACATAATTAGTTTTTCCCAGGTTAAGAGAAAGTTTATTAGCCTTAAACCATTCCGCCACATGGATAAGTTCAGTGTTGGCAATAGATAGCAGAGACTGGATTGATTTATGAGAGAAAAAGACATTGGTGTCATCTGCAAAAAGAATAAAGTTAAGTTGGTCAGATGCATTCGGCAAGTCATTAATGTATAGTAAGAACAGCAGCGGACCCAAAATTGACCCCTGTGGAACACCACATGTAATAAGTTTAGTTTTAGACTGACAACCTTTACAGCAAACACATTGGCGTCTCTGATCAAAGTAACTTTTAAACCACAAGAGCGGGACTCCACGTATTCCATAGTTTTCAAGTTTAGTTAACAGAATAGAATGGTCCACCGTATCAAAGGCCTTGGCCAGATCGAAGAAGATACCAAGAGAAAATTTATTTTCATCGATTGCACTAGCAATCTTATCTTGCATGTCAAGCAGTGCCATTGAGGTGGAATGACCGGATTGAAAACCATGTTGATTGGGATATAAAATATTCATTTTGTCAATATAGGTATATAAACGTTGGTACATTGATTTTTCAAGGATCTTAGAAAAAAGGGAAGGATAGAAATAGGCCTATAGTTAGTGACATCCTGGCTGTTACCTTGTTTATAAACCGGTACAACTTTTGCCATCTTTAAGGAAGAGGGTACAACACCAGTGAGAAAAGAAGTGTTAATAATATCCGATAATGGAGCAGCTACATAATCAATGATCCTAATAGCAACAGTCGGGTCAATGTCGTCAAGTGCTGAAGAATGGGTAGTGCGAATAGATGCTGTTAAAGAAATAATTTCTTGGGGGGTAGTCAAGTCCGCAACAAATGAGTTAGGCGGAGATGGTTTCAAAAAAGATAGAAAGGAATTATCAGATTTTGGAATCCCAGCTGCAAGCGTTTGGCCTATGCTCGTAAAATAGTCGTTGAACTTATCAGCCATTATTTGGGGGTTATCAACTATCATACCGTTAATCATGAGGGAATCAATATTTGACGGATTGTGATTCGGTCTTAAGATAGAGCGAATTATAGTCCAGGTTTTTTTAAGGTTAAGACTATGTTTAATAAACTCAGCCTCATAATAATTTCGTTCAGCGTTAAGGCGCAAGGATTTGAATTTATTCCTGTAGGCCGTGAATATTCTTTTATTATTACTATTGGGATTCTTTATGTATTTTAAATATAATTTAGACTTAGTTCTACAAGATTTTAACAAGGCATTAGTCATCCATGGTTGCTTCTGGAAATGCAGTCCCCTTCTTACGGATTGGACTTGAGGGAAAGCGCGGTCATAGGCATTTTTAAACTGTGCCAAGAATAAAGTGTAAGCAAGATCCGGGTCATTATGGTTACATGCAGAGGAAACTAGGGACCAGTCAAGGCTGGATAACAGTTCCTTAAAGAACTCCATCGTGTCATCATTTATCAGACGAGTTGGATAGGCAGTGTTCGTATTTAAATTACGTGGGGTGATGTCAAACGAGGCCAGGATGGGAAGATGGTCAGAAATACCACTAATGATGATAGAAGAGCCAGTCAACTTAGTCCATACATTAGTGAAGATATTATCAATTAAAGTAGCGGTTGAAGGTTGAATCAGTGATACTGGATGGTCTTAGAATGCTTGGAAGAAAGTGATGAGAAGTAAGACAATTAAAAAAATTATGGGTTAGGAGATGGTCTTGAGTTTTTAACAGATCAACGTTGTAGTCACCTAATAGAATAATATGCTTGTTTGTACTTGACAATTTGGTTAGTAATAGTTCAAGTTCCTCATCAAATACTTCAAGTGACAGAGCAGGGGGACGATATATAGCACCAATTATATAATCATGGCCCTTTGTCTGTGGAATTGACACAAATATACTCTCGAAGCTTACATAAGGTTGTGTTCCACTGGGACTATCATATGCATTAAAGGCAATTTCGTTTTCAATGAATAGGCCAACACCACCTCCCCTCCCGTCAGATCTACAAGCGTGTACAAATCGGTAGCCAGGAATGAATATAGACTCCTCGTTATACTGGTCAAGCCAGGTTTCAGTCACAGCAAGGACCTTCACAGGTAAATGAGCAAGGAGGATTTGAATCTCGGGTAGCTTAGAGGCTATGCTCCTACAATTGATATGCATGATTGTAAACAGGTGCCGCTGATCTAGGGAGTATTTAGTTTCCAAAGCGGATGGAGTGGTATAAGAGCTGGTACAGGTATTATCATAGAAGTAATTGGCATCTGGGTCAAGATCCATGTTGCTAAGAAGAGGGCGATCTTCTTCCATCTCCGGAAAACAATCGAATATAGATGTTTGGAAGTAGGGAAGGTTAGAGTAAGTATCAGGCATAAGTATACATTGTTTGTACTCATTGTCACTCTCTATATGGTTGAAAGGAAAAATGGAACTGTTGCATGGGGAGCAGAACCAAGGTATCGGATATATATATTATACAATTATAGGCTATATATTTGAAAACAGGAACTTTAGGGATGTGTGTTACAGTGTTAGGGAGCAAATAAATAAATGTAGGGGCCTATGTAGGGATTGTAGACCCATAATGTATATTCACATGCTTGACTTTAGGTAATAACTGAGCTCGGCCAGACGAAGATTGTTTGCTAAGATCAGAGGTTCCCTTTTCTATGCCCCGCACCCCTTGGAAATGTTTGACCAATGTTCGCACTCCTATAGAAGTATCATCACATTTGAAGACGCTTACACGAAATTGGTACTACTGAAACTTGTGCTTACAAGCCTAACAGGCTTACAATGTTACATGGAAATTAACTTCTGATCTTACCGTCTGACCCATACTTAGCCTATGCAGATATCTCCGCGAACTCTTCACCATCCAGCCAACCCGTTCTACCCGATCATCCTCCGTTCTCACTCTTTCTAGACCCCCGGTCACTACTCATCTCAAGTTCTCCAACCGAGCAATATCCAACACTGCGCCGCGTCTCTGGAACGATCTACCTCCTGAATTCCGCACTTTTCGGTTCCTCCACCATCATCGCAAATCATCCACCATCATCTGCCTCAGGCTCCTCTATCCATCACCCCAAGGCTTTCCACTCGAAACTAAAGTCTCTGCTTTTCAAGAACTCTTATCTGATCCTGTACCTTCCAATTCTCGACCTAAAAGACACCCGCCTTAACATCTGCGGTGCCCTCTCTGATCCTTTGGAAACCGGACTCGGACCTCCCTCGGACTACTCTTTTGGACAACCCCTCTGATTAGACGCAGCGCTCGTGAATAAGCTGGTGCCCTGCGCTTGGCTTTCGAGTGGCGCTTTAGAAGTTTGGAGATTACGATTACGATTACGATATGACAGCTCAAAAAATTTATTTATGTATTATCAATGCATTCTTATAATTCATACTTCCCTCTTTGTCGCACCCCCTGGGGTGCATGCACACCAGTTTGGGAACCTCTGGCTTAGATCGTGGAAGTGATTGTAGCTAGAGAGGTTTCCTTTGTCAAGATATGATTTTTTGATAAAGAAAGTGACAAAAGAGGGTTCAACAGGGTAATAAATGTGGGAGTGGAGTGGGAGACCTACAATGGGAAAGAGAGTTAGCGGCTTTCCAGAGGCGTTTTGGGTTGGAGAAGCTGAAGATAATTACTTTTTCTTCGCAGCAACACTGAGTTGGAGGTGTTTATTGGTGACAAAGTTTGAGGGTATTAGGTATAGCTTTTGTTCGGCTTTGGATCAATTGCGTGCCCTTAGGCACCGGTAGACCTATGTGCAAGGGTGGTTTTGAATGCCTGAGGATAGGAGGTGAACAGAGGTTGGTGGTTGTGTAACTACTTTTCAAACTACTTCTCTCAAGTTATATTATGGTGCATTGATATTCACCAAGAAGTATGAGAGTTTATTGTCTGCATTGATTACTGATTTTCAACCCAGGTATTAATAAAAGGTCGAAAAGAAATTGACAAATCTAATTGTAATTAATTACTGCATATATCAAACAAACTATAACAATGGATAGGAACTGCTCTCTGCCGTCTACGTTGTTTTAACAGTAACAAATGCCAAATTGTTATAGGCCCTAACTACTGAAATGTCTAACTTACAAAGTCTGCAACTGTAAAAACTCTTAGAACATTGTAAATGTTTAAAACCAACAGCTAGTCTATATTTACTAAAATATGGTAGGCTAAATTTAAGAGGACGAAGTAACCGCTGGCGATTATTTTAAGTTGTTAAGGTTTAGGTGAAGTTGAGCCGCTTTTACTCGCACTGTCACTCAGACCAAAGTCATGAAAACAGATAGAACATAGTTATAACTACTAGACAACTACCTGCGTAGTTGTTATAACTATTAGTTAGTAACTATTGTAGTTAAAAGTGCCCATCATTGTCTGCAATGCTTGCAGCCCATCCTGAAAATCAGGCATAAATTATTACTTTTAAGGGCAACAGCGCGGAACTTACAGTAGGCCTAACGTATCTGGCCATAACCGCAGTCAAAGCATTCCCCCCCTCTCTGTGCCGACGTCTTTGACGCTATAGTTATCAAACTATATATATATACAAGTCCATTATGTATATGCGTACATATTATATACACAATATATATGTATATATATATATATATGCAATACATGTGATATGTAATTATGCGTGTGTTGCAAGCGTTAGATTTCGTAGATGGCATGTCACGGTTGACGGGCATCGAGGACACAGCATCTGAAAGCATTGGAGTCGCAGATGAGCGCTGTTCTGAAGCCCTCATTTGCACAGCTTATACAAGGTCGGCCTCAGCATGAAGGCCTGGGTTGGGTAATGGCAAGTTAACCCAAGCCCTTAAAAAGCGTCGCTTCAACTTTTTTTTAGCTATAGTCGGTTACTAAACTATCTTGAATCTTTAACAGACAAGGATCACCGGGATCAGATAAATAAATTGTTTCGGCTTAACGACACTTTTTCATATCGAAGATGATTAGTGTCGGAGGCAGAGCAACCTCGTAACCCACGTTTAAATTGCGACCGAGCCACCCGCAGTAAAGATCCGAGAAATTATTCTCTGATAAACCGACCCGACCGGGAAGCGAACCCGGGGCGCCGACGTGACGAGCGGACTACCAGCCCACTCGGCCACTCAGGATCTCTGCCGGGATCAGTTGTTTAACCTTCCTCCTATATAGGCTATATCTCTTGTGAACGTACGGTAGAGGCAATGCACACGTGGTTAAGGAAACCAACCGTCACATACGTTTACTACGGAGCCCCTAAAGGACACGCGGGCAAAATATGCTATGTCGTTTGAACGACTTAGTAACTCTTTCGAATGACTTACTTTGAATCCAGAACTCGTTAATCTCGTTGTAGCCGGTATGTGGTGGTTATGTGATGGAGTGTGTGATGAGTTTATGCTTTGGTATTTATGCGGGAACGCTTAGTTAGGTCAACGAAACACAGAGTCTTAGATGAATTTTGTATCAGAAACTGAAATATAGGTCTTGCAAGCGTTTTCTCCCAGTGGTTCTGAATCTGTTTAAACATGCACCCAGAGACCTATGTGTGCTAGTAGCCTACTATAGCAGTTCTAAGCTGCGCCACGCAGCCTATCCACCATTCGTTCCGTAAATATTGACCTACATTCCGAAAATGCTGACCTACATTCTCCGATAGACGGCGCCCTAATCCAACCCGACATACCCCTCCGCATAACCGCTACAACGAGATTAACTCGTGCGCACGAGTTAGTAATTCGTTCGAACGAAAGGTTACTACTACTAACTCGTGCGCTACTACTTGCCCTACTTACTAATCATCGCCTCTACATGAATAGGCTATGTAATCTATTATGCCTATAGGCATAATATATTATATATATATATATTACATATATATATATATATATATAAGTGAAGTAAGTAGAAAGTAAGTAAGTGTGTTCTTTATTAAACGCTGGCAAACCGTAGTTATACAAAGTTATCAAATAGTAGCTAAAAGTTAGTAAATAGTAAACCACTATATGGCATCGCCTAGCCAGGAAACCACGCCTGGTGAGGGAATAGAACTCGGTTATGTGAGCGTGGGCGCAAATCATGTATATAAGACAGGGGTAGTAGGTAATGAAGGATATGATCAAGGATTATTTAAGATATTTCTAAAAAGTCATCGGCTTTTACAAGAGCCTATAGGGAAAGATTTTGGTAGGAAGCCAAAGCGTACCAGCTTAGACCACAGCACTTAAGAGTACGTTTCTGTTTGCTAAGCCCCACCACATAGAACAATAAAGCATTCGGTTGACAGTGGTACCGGACCACATCATATAACCTGACTCCCAAGAGCCCATATAAAATACGATGGGCATGGAGAGATTGCTTGGCCCGTACACAAATCTTTTGGATATGGGAGGAAAAACCGAGCTTTGCGGAAATCTCGATACCCAATATATATTCAGGGATGTGACCCTTTTTATGCCACGTATAATTGGAGGACCTTGTTCAAGATTCACATTTGGTCTGGTCAAGATAATTTCGTTAATTTAGAATGGTTTAGGTGGAATACATTTGCGAGCCCAGGCACTAATGTGATCTAATTCTGCATCCGTGGTGGAAATATTTGAAGCCAAGATCAAAAGATAGCAAATATATTTGAAGATATAATTGAAGCTGTGGAGAGGTTTAAGACCAGAGATGGCCACTATAGGCCTATAGACTATTAAATTAGTCTACTGTTAACGCAGAGAATAATAATAATAATAATAATAATAATAATAATAATAATAATAAAAATAACGACAATTTATATGGCGCCGTAACACGGCCATACCGCTACAAGGGCGCCTTACAGACAATTAGCAAGCGGGATAGGTCTTAGCAAATAAATATATTTTTAGCTGGGTCTGTCCAAGACAGAAGGAGTCTACTGAGTCGAGTCTGCCAATCTGATGGCGGGTGGAAGACTGTTCCAGCATCTAGGACCAGCGGCGGCAGCGGCCGAGAAAGCGCGATCGCCGAAGCGCGTCCTCATCCTCCATACGCTTAGGAAGACTTAAGCGATCTAATTAATTTAAGTCACAGTCCAGATGCAGAGGAATGAGCCGCGGTGCAATAGTCACGTAGATATTCAGGCGCTGCTCCATGAAGTGCTTTGAATACAAGCAGACAAAGCTTGAACTCGATGCGCAACGGGACAGGCAGCCAATGCAGGAGGAGCGGCGTGACTTGATCATATTTCCACCGATTCCTACGTAGACTAAGTAGATGTGCACGAAAGAGAGAGATATGAACAGAAGGTCTTGGACAGACCCAGTCATCTACATTTTATTAACGTATTAATGGCAGATAAGACCTGCAACATCTAAGTACGGATCGACTGTAGTCATAAGGGGTCGACCATTAATTTATGTCAACAAATTTTAGGCAGTTTTGACCTCCCCCTTGTCAACAAACTGTCAAACATTGACGGACCCGCCCCTAAAAATTATGTCAACAATCCCAGAACCCCCCTACAAAAGAAACACAATGCACAATGATTCTACATGTGTAGAATCATTTTTCAAATTGTTTTGCACTAAAAATGCAATCTCGAATTTCAAAATATATGAGTTTAGTTTATTCCCAGCTTTTAGTAGTATTAAACATTAAGCACTTTATACATTTTAGCATTACTTAATGTTTTCGCTACCATTTTGAAGGGTCTGTGTTGATTCATTGGAAAATAATTTGTTGACGTCAAATTTTACCGAAACCCCTCCCCTTGTCAACAACAGTACTGTCAAACTTTTCCAAACCCCCTCCCCTATTTTGTTGACATAATTAATGGACGACCCCTAATAGGGCAAACGAACAGCTGCTCCGTAACGAAGTAGCTACATAAGGAACCATCTGAACTTTCATGTAGGGAACCAGCGTCTAGGTATTCAGATCCACCATGATATTGGCGGATTGACGAAACCGCGACTACGGACAGACACCATCTCTAGTAGTCCTACAGTGAGCGTCACTGCATGCATGGGCTTGTGTAGGCGGTCATGCAATTTCTGCAGCCGTCTGTCTATCCACTGTCTTTCAGCCCAGGTTGCACCTTCAAGCCAATAAGAAGAATCTAAAGCAAGTATTTTATTGCACATTTTAACAGATCTTTCCGTTTTCGTCCAAAGGGGATTTTTATAATTTCAGAACCAGGTTGAGCATTATTGAGTTTCAAAAACTGGTTTTGCTTTAGGAACCAATCTGAGCAATTTCACACGAGTGACTCATTGCATTTTGGAAGCTAATCTGTGCAGTTCTGATTTATAGGAGCCGATTGGGCCTAAGTTGAAATTATATAGAGATGTCCCGTATAGGGCTACTTAGCGGGATCTTTGATCCCTTCAGGGCCTTCCCTTGAGCATTCAACAATCCATACTTAAAAGTGCAATCTGATTAGTAATATTATTTTTTATTGTTGTTTGGCTACAAATAAACGATTGATTGATTGATTGATTGAATAAAACCTGGAGATTGCAGGTCTGTAAAAGCAGCTTAAATTTTAATGGACCCTGTAAAACCGTTTCAGATGCACCTTCGACGAAACCAGAGAGGGGCCGTCCATAAAGTACGTCACGCTATTTTTACCAACCCCCCTCCCCTGTCACAAACTGTCACAAAACTCGGACCCCCTAAAGTACGTCACACTTTCAACATAGAAATAATAATACTTCCGAAAGCAAGGCTAATACATAAACAAGGCTTCGCAACAGCATTATTACTAGCGCTCCTAGCGAGAGGAATCGTGAAAAACACATTCAGGAGATATGCATTTCATGCTATTTTGACATAAAACTAATTAAAATGTTTCAGAAAATTTTTGAAAATTATTTTTAAAGCTATGAAATTCTACTAAAAAAAATAAAAAATAAATTATAAATAAAATAAAAATAAATAAATGGGACGTCACACATGGCCTGACCCCCCTCCCCTGTCACAAACTGTCACACTTTCTTAAACCCCCTCCCCCTGGAGCGTTACGTACTTTATGGACGGCCCCAGAGTAGGCCTATACGCCGGATCAGAAACCGTGTAGGCCTACTTTCTTCTGTATCATTAGATGAGCTTTGTTCATTGCAAATCTCAATCTCAAACAGATCGAGAGTAGATTCGCGGTAGGCCCTAGATGTGATCGCAGAATTAGAAAATATTCGTTTAATAAAATGAACGCCTTGCAGGATGATGACTAGCAGTTTAAGCAAGTAAACAAGAGTAAGTCGTTGCATAGTGGTAATATTTGATAAATGCATCTCATCATTAGGCCTATACATAATAATTTATTTATTTTCTAGGCAACGTATTTGGTTATGGAACCAACAATGGAAGAAGGAGGAGCGTCCGCTGAGGTCCTTCGTCCGTTGTCGATTGGCCAATGTTTTCTTAGTGAAGAAATTCACATCTACCTCGGGCCCATGAAAAGACAAACAGCTAGAACATACACAATTATTTACACGGGTCTCTGAATAGGGCCTAGGTTTAGTTATGCATTAAGATCTCAGCGTTCATATGATCTAGGCCTACATGGTCGTCTCTATGGAAGTCTGTATTAAACACACCGGTAGGCCTAACTCTGATGTGTAAATAGCAGAAGAGACCATGGGCAGAACAGCGATCTCTTACATCCAGTGAACCAGTGAAAACTCGTCATTTCAGCCATTCTTAGAAGCCTCGCTCTCCTGCCACAGCGAACAATCACAGGCGTTAACACGGGTGAAGCTTTTGGGCGTAGAGCGTGAAATGTGTTTATTCAAGCGAAACGCTGCCTTTCAAGTCTCACGATGTCATCCGTGTTGCTTTACAGGGCGAGTCCGACTGAGTTGGTATGTCTCTTTGTAAGGGCTTTGCTTGGCTAACTGATCAACTGGCTTTGCTTGGGTCATGTGAACAGGTAAACAGACTCCCTCTCTCTCTCTCTACGTAGGGCGGATCCCATTAGCCTACGCCTGCAGCTCTCGTTCGTTCGCACGGTCGGCGGCCGTTCATCAGAATCCACGAAGACCTAACACGAATTAGACGACACCCTCTGCTGACGAACGCCAGAACGACCACAGTTTTCGATTCACTACACGACATACAACGAGAAGCAACAGAAGAAGAACTGTCACCTTAAGAACCTCTGATTATAAACGAATCTAAACGAAGGATTAAGTTTACTTTATTATCTGGATAAGTTGCTTCTACAGATTTGGATTATTGAAGACGTTCAGTTCGGACGTCAGACATTAAAGCAATGGCTTTAAACAGGGTAAGTGTCACATGACAACATGACTATTTTACCTCCATTAGGAGATCATGCAGCAATCCTGAAAAGCCTCTTGGCATCTAGCGTAGTTCAAGCGATCCTTTCCAACGAATTGAGTTCCAGGTTAAAGAACGCAATCTGTCTATTTGCTAATTGATAGATCGTTGGACTTTTGTTGGTGCGTCTGTCGTCCGTGTGAAAGTGACAATTGTTATTCATTGTAACGTTGACCACATGTAGAACCATAAGGCACAGAATAGATGGGAAAATGATTGGCCACTGACATTGCCTGTCTTCTGCCCTGCAGACGGCGTCTCCCTCGTTTGCAACCGTATCAGGCCTAAACTGCCAGCGCTTGAAGTAACCGAATTGTACAATAGGGCAAGAGGCCTAATTTTCAATAATTTAGATTGAAAACTGTCTATAGTTTTTTTTCTATTTATTAAATCTCGTCATAACATATTATCGTGAAATTTCAGTTTTAAATTTGATGCATCTATTAGAAATTGTTTTTTTCTTTCTCAGTCAGCACAAACTGTGATGTTATTTGGAACACTTCTCGTCATTTTTTCCACATGTGAGTATTTTAAAAACAAAACCAATCTATTTACATTTTAATTAAATGTATCAGAGCGACCATTTAACGAGTGCTACTTGGTTAGTCATTACTGTGCTTTTAGGTTGGTAGTCACCGAATCGGCATCAAATTGATGTACGAAATTTTCAGCAAATGATGATATTTTAATTCATGAACGTTTAGCGTAAAACACAAGATAGCCTGGAATCCACGACGATACTTAAGTGAAAGCCAAGAAATAGCTATGTATTATTTCCGTTTGTTTGATTTGTAGTAGAAATTACTATTCGTTTTCTCGACATTCTCTAATTCGTAAACACGACGACATTCCACTGAGTTGCTGAAATGCTTAACTCTCTGGCTCTCTGGCAATTGATTATAATGATTTCAGTAGACGTTTGCTTTTTACTCAGCCTTCATTCGAATCATTCCAGAAGCATCGACCATTATTTTCTACTCGTAGGCCTACATGCTGCACTAAATCTGATCAATATGTTACATTTTTAAAATCAATTCTTTGTATTTTGTTTTAGGTTTCCACAGCATAGAAGGTAATTTTGCTGCAATTACGGTTTTAAATTTCAATTTTGTAAATGCAATAATTGTAACTCATAATGAAAGTTTATGGATGGACGCCATTATTTTATTCGATGCCTTCTGTCATAATTATGTAGGCCTAGGCTACTGAAATAACGCCACTGATATAATTCTAAATTAGTTAAATGGCATAAATGTGTATTTTCTGAGCTGTTGTAATCATTTTAGACGACTCAACTTTGATGAACGATAACAGTAGGCTAATAGAACCTGTAACATCTAGGCTATTCAGCTGTCTAATTTGTTCACGCTTTTTAAAACAATTTAATTCTTTATATCTATTACGTGAATCTAATATCTGCAGTGTCTGCACTAACAATTTGCCTCTTAAAACGCCCTGTAAAAGTAGCTTCGCCGGGGTTTACTATCATTTGGTCGAAAGTCATTTGGTCGAAATCATTTGGTCGAAATCATTTGGTCGACGATGAAAAAATCGAACGATCAAAAAGTCGAATGATCGTTTGGTCGACAATCAAAAATTCGAACGATCAAAAGATCGACAATCAAAAGGTCGAAAATCAAAAGATCGACATTCAAAATGAAGCTTAATGTTTAAGAGAATTCCGACGATTTTACTACAAGTGCGCACACTCAAACATACATACACACAGTCCGACACACACTCACATACACACTTGAACCCCGATCAGTCTGTGAGAGAGGGAGGTTGTGAACTACAGAAAGTGATATGAAAACAAAATTAATTAGCCAATAAATCAAGGAGATTGTATAGGCCTAACGGACTGTAAGACGAGAGGTGCGAAATTTGTCAATGCATCAGAACGATGAAAAGGTCGAAGTCCATAGACCGAAACTGAACAGGTAAAAAGGAATGTGTGAGGAAGGTGCGAAATTTTAGAAAGCGTGGAACAACATTTCCAACGGCCCTAATCCCAGGGGGGAAGGCAAACAAGGTAGGCTTACAGGTTTATAAACGTCAGTTTCTCAGTTGTTGAACGCATTTTAAAGTGAAGTCTTGTCTAAGCATTATAGTGGTTTCATAAAATAAAGATAATAGTCACTTTAGAATTCTTCAAAAGCAACCGTGGTGCGGATATGTTGGTTCAGGACGGTTACTTAGTTAACAAAGAGAAAAGTGCAAATAACAAAATTTATTGGAAATGTTCCGAATATCGCGATACGAAATGCTTGGCTCGGTGCATTACAGAAGACGACATCGTAAGAAAGTCGCCATGTGAGCATAACCATGTACCAAGTTCACCGGGATCGGTGCAAGAAGAGTTGTAGGTGATATGAAACAACGGGCGCAAACCACTACGGAAGCAACACACATTATCGTTGCAATTGTAGCAACAGTAACTGGTGTCGGAGCTGGAGTCACCGGTAAGTTGCCAACTACCGTTAACTTAAAACAGAGAATAAGACGCGTTAGACACAAGACAGTATCAGCTCTAACCCAGTGCTTCCCAAACTTTTCAGTGTCACGGACCGGCAGAATTAACTTTACAGAGTCACGGACCGGCAGGAATTTTTCCACTGCAGGAGGACCGGTGTCAAATTTATTAATAATTTTCTCTGTTTCGTTTTCGATCACTTATATTCCTCACAAATTGATTTTAATGCATGCTTTAGCCAATTATATGACTCTATTGCCCTTAAATTCTAGCCTAATACGTGTTTTTGTTATGACTTTTAAAAATATAATAGGCATTTTTTGATTCCGAGACAATTTCGCCAGTTTCTTGACTCACTTTGCGGACCGGCAACTGACAAACTCGCGGACCGGCGCCGGTCCGCGGACCACCACTTTGGGAAGCACTTGTCTAACCCACTAAGCTTGTCTGAATTGAACCTTCCAGTCGAGTATACGAAAACGGCAAAAGGCGACAATTTTCTCTTGCACGACAGCGGATGCTGAATTTGCACTGGGAGTGCGGCACTTGGCTGCCTTGGCTTTTGTGCCAACCGCCGATGTTACCGCTGTTTTCGATGAACTTATGGAGTCACCTTTCTTCACAGAACACTGTACCGAAGTAAGGGAATTGACAAATTACTTCGAAGACACTTGGATCGGCAGGCCGGGGCGACGAGGAGGTCGAGATGCGCCCATGTTCAGTATTCGGCTTTGGAATGTGCACGCGCAAGTAACAGAGGACATCCCAAAAACGACCAACTCAGTCGAAGGTATGTCCCATTATCTTTATCTATTATAGATTACACTTCGTATGCGGTTTTACTCTATGATTAATGGGCACCAGAAGCCTGCTACAGACTTCGGGAGATTTGGTTGCTAGGCCTACATCGAGACCAGCCGATTATACTTACTAGACTTATTATGCTTCTTGGGAATTACCTCCATGCTATAATTGGAAAACAAGTAATTCCATAATAATTAATCTTCCTGTTTACATAAATCTGTCAGATGCTTTTGGTATCGCTCTGTTCACCAAATGCGTTATGTTTTGCTTTTGTTAAGGTTGGCACCGCGGGTTCTGTCAGCTGCTTGGTGCCTATCATCCTTCAATATGGAAGTTTATTGAGGCCCTGAAGAAGGAGCAAAGTTTGAACGAACTGAAGCTGGAACAATTCTTAGCTGGACAACTTCCGCCTGCGGGAAAGAAGAAATTCAAGGACTGTGCTGAACGGCTGAAGAGAGTCGTTGCTGAGTATGGAAAGCGCCCGAATATGGACTATTTGAGGGGAATTGCTCACAACCTTGAGTTGCAAGCATAGGCTAATAGTGACATTTTTTATATGGACAATCTTTATATAATGACGCTATAGATGTATAAAACTAGCCTTAGCATTGAATTAGCATACAAATGATAAAACTTGCAGCAATATCGTCGGAATTCTCTTAAATATGCTTCATTTTGAATGTCGATGTTTTGATTTTCGACCTTTTGATTGTCGATCTGTTGATCGTTCGACTTTTTGATTGCCGACCAAACGATCATTCGACTTTTTGATCGTTCGATGTTTTCATCGTCGACCAAATGATTTCGACCAAATGATTTCGACCAAATGACTTTCGACCAAATGATAGGATACCCTTCGCCGGGGCTAAATGATTATTATTACCGTCATTACAGTTAGCGATTACACAATCGCCGTTTCTATGTGTTAGGACTACTAAGGACGGGGGTTGTTACGACAGCCTCGACAGGACTTGGGAGGCCACAAAAGCAGCCGCAACTTATTTTAAGCTGCGGATGCCCTTTGTGGCATTGCAAATCCTGTCGTAACAACTAACAACTACTGATAAAAGAACGCCTTAATATTAATTTATTCACTACAAACAGAACCAAGCCACATACGATGCAGCGAACGCTTCACTTGACACCTTATAGGGCCTACTCTTCCCTTCCAAGGACATCAGCAGCAGTCGTCGTTCTGCTCGACTGTCATTTACGAACTGTATATCTGCTGTCTTGCCAAATTTTTGGCCGATGGCAATAAACGGCTTCAGAGGCACTCGAGAAATCTCGTATGTTCAGTTATTAGATAAAGTGCGCTATTTGTTTGGATTGACTGAATATTCTTTCGTTTCTTGAAGGACTGGAAGGCAGACTATTCTATCTTTCGTTCATGAACATTTCGACGGATAGTCCAAACCCGCAGTCAAGCATCCAGGAGATCTTCATAACCAGTTCGGAGACCGGAAGAGTTAAGATCCAGTTCAACATTCCACTCAACTACACGGAAATTGTTTCGCTGAATTCCGCCAACAACTTCCAGTACGTCAAACGAATTATGCCTCAAGATCTGGCGTCTGCTATGAACGCTCAGCTCAGTGTGGCAATCGTCGTATCGTCTGAGATGGATATTTCCGTTCAGGCGAATAAGGCTGAGACTGGAACTGGAGACGGATATCTCGCTCTTCCGATTACAGCGCAGAGTAAGACGTTCTTCCTGGCTTCCTATTCTGCCTTCCTTCCGATGAAGACATCCTTCTCCATCGCCAGTCCATTCAACGATACGTGTATTGCGATCAGCTACGTCCGAGGCAACTCTGGCTACCGAATGATGCATCTGACGATGCAGGCCAACGATGTCTACCACGCTGGATCGCTTGACGTCGACTACACCGGAGTCTACGTCTCAGCCTCTCAGCCAATCGCAGTCTATTCGGGACACTCGTGTGCCATGGTTCCCGTCAACACTCTCTTCTGTGATCATCTCATTGAGCAAGTTCCTCCAGTTACGCAGTGGGGATCGGTCTTCATCATGGCCTCGTTCTACGGGAGACCTTGGGCTGTCGGCTACAGGACCAGAGTGGTTGCTCAGACAGACACGAACGTCACCTACACCTTCCAATCATTCGATGCCAACAACAACCCAACCACCTGGAACGTATTCCGCAGAGTGTCGTTGGTTCGGGGTCAGTGGGACGAAGCATCTCTCGAGAACATCACCACAACGAACGCTGTCGTCGTCATGGTCAACTGCACTTCCGACTGTCTCGTCATGCAGTATGATCCGAGCTTCGAAGTGCTGAGCCCCAGTGGACCAGGCGAGACTGCTCTGCCCGATCCATTCATGGTCACAGTACCTCCTCTGAATCACTACCCGCAGAATGTCCGCTTCTCAACCAGTCGCCACTACAAGAACGGCTCCGACTACGAATGCGTCAATGGCATCACCGTTGTGGCGAAGACGGTCGACATCAGCAAAATATACCTAGACGGAGTACAGTTAACATCAATCATCGGTAAGCCAATTCAGCTAACAGAAACTGACTCATACACACACACATACATCCACGCATACATAAACATGCACACGTGCACACACATACATGTACACATAATATTGGCTTACATTTCAGACACAGACACTAATAATTGTTGTCTGATAGGCTTAGCCAAACAGAAAAGAAGAGCGATTTTACTGCAGCGATACATTATTCCCGTAAAATTGAATAAATGTTTAATGTTCATCACCTTGAATGCTCATTTAGGACCCTACTGAAATCGTAAACTTCCTCCCAATCTATAAACCAAAGTGAAACTGAACAAGGCTCCCTGTTCAGTGAATGAGAGTGGTCGGTATTACTGGGCGGTCGCCTGGAAGCAGAGCACGTCGTCCCAGTTGTTTCTCTGTTTCCAGAACTCTTGAACATTCCTCTTACCTCATCCAGAGAAGCAGGACCTGGTGGCACTGTTTCTCTGGTCTTAATGCAGTCACCTTCAAGAACGAAGGTCACACTTAGGCGTCATGCTATGACATAATTGGTACATTCCTAACTCCTATTGGCTACGATATATCTGTGTTATTATGTCGTCACAGGCACCAGCTGCTGTATAGCTGTCTAAATAACTACTAACTGTCTAACTAGGCAACTGACTTACTGGTTTGGTTCAGAATTGGGATGATATTCAACTCCAGTGGGTCTTCCATCAATTCCATGTTTAATCGGCCTATAGGGGCAGATAGCCACACCTCAGCCATTGTTTGATCTGCTCACTGTGTACAGTCGAGACATTCGTTTTAAGATCCAGTTCGTTAGAGAGAGCACTATTGGAACAGAACTATCTCCCTATGGAGCCACGGAGTCCAGCGGGCTAACCACTATAGACTATCGCGCCACCACTGGTCATTATGCCCAGGGCGCATACAACTGAATGTACTCTATTTATTCGACAGGTAGCACCACGTACGTCATCAGTGCTGACGGTTATTCCGGTTATTCGGTGATCATTGCTCCACTGAAGGTCGGCTTCCATTCCGTAACGAGTAACGATCCGAACGCCTATTACGCTGTGTTCGTCTATGGCTATGGAACGCAAGATCACACGGCTTACGGATACCTAGGAGGATACAGATATCGTAAGTCAACCGACTGATCAGTAAAACCACACTAGAAATATTTTTAAAATTATTGTTACGGTTGTTTACTTGTTGTGACGTCATTATTAATTTCCAAATATTTAAAATTAAATTTTTTTAAATAGTTTATTTTCACTCAAAAGAAAAATAGCCTAGGCCTAATGATTACAGCTGTTGGAACAAGAAGTTTTTTTTGGATTGCATGAATCTGATTTTTCTTCATTTAAATATATTAAGACATATTATTGGTTAACTTAAATAATAATTTCCGCCTTTTGTAAAAATATTATTTATTAATTAGCAAATAATTGATAAATAATTAACAATTAATTACATTAATCCATTTTCAACCACTTCCGTTCAAAACACGTGACCATTAATAAATATGACATTTTGACCAATGAAATAACCACTAATGCTATGGTATTAGTAGTACTAATAGCCTAATGCGTTTATTCAAATACATGTAGGCCTAGCTCCCAAAAAGTCATGGGGCATAAACGGCCAACGTGTCTGTGCGATCAAAACGGCGTCCTTCTAAAAATGTATTATTATTACTATTATTATATTATTATTATTATATTATATATTATTATATTATTATTGTATCTAAAAGTCACGTGCCAATATATATACATACATACATAGATATTTTGTGGATAAAGACAGTTCTCGGTTGGCGCGCCTTTTCTGTCGCTGACCATAGACTGTGGAACTGTATTCCTGCATTTTAGTTAGTTCTGCAAAGTCTGTTCTGACCTTCAGAGCTCAACTAAAAACTCATCTTTTCCTGGACGAAATGAGTCTAGGCAACCCCGTGTGGGCTGTTTTCATGTCATCTTGAGCCCCATTATTGGCTTTGACCTAATTCACCATGGAAGGTTGCATAACTATAATTTATGTACTTACCTAAGTACGTGCGTGTACATAAGTACGTACATATTCAGTTGGTTTTGTTTTCTGTTGATGCTGATTAGTGTACGACAAGGATCAGCGACTGAATGCGACGATGCCTCTCTTCGACTTCTCTTCACCCGCCTCAGCAGTACCGACGAACGCTCCTACGACGACGCCTCTGCCTCCTGGAGCACCCATCGTCACCGAAGCAGGTACATCGACACACACACACACACACACACACACACACACACACACACACACACACACACACACACACACATCCACGACGAGATTCCCTTCGGATTATAGTAGTAACAATAACGTTGCTAACGTTACTAGAGGCTAGAGCATCGCTTGTAATGTCCGAAATTTCTCAGAGAGATACGAAATCCACGTCGAAGAGAGACTATAGCGCTATATCAAATCAAGTTCGCTATGGTCAGGTTATTTTATCCGTTCCGGTGCCAGATCAGAATCAGATTCTGGGGATGTCAAACCAAGGAGAAAGCAAGGTGCTTCGGTGGAAATCGTTAATGATGGTGGTCGTGTGGTGGCGCAGGAGTAGAATCAAGATAGGATTGCTCGAAGTGTTTAGTTTTCAGTCATGACTGGAAATCTGCAGGATAGAGGGAGAAGAGAGGCAAGCGGACGAGGAGAAAGTGCGTCAGACGAGAGAGGAGGACAAGTGAACTGGCGGTGATCTTTTGGAAATTTATTCCAACGAGTGGTGGGGTTTACCACCGCAGAGTACAAACAAAGGGTGGAGCGACTGCTGCGCCACGGACCCGAATGGGGTAACCCCCCTCGGATGTGGCACCCAGCGCGGAAGAGAGAGGGTTGCCAAGGCAGATGAGGGTCTCTTTCGTGCGGCAAAGACTAATGAGACCCACCACGTCCTGTGCAGTTTGTTTTCTTCGCATGTTGGCTGTAAACGCTACCATAGTATTCATCCACTTATCCACATAGTCTATGATCATGATCATCCAAGTAATTTCGTTGCTTACTTGTGTGCCAGATAATCCGTACTACGTCCTGCGCTACGTCGGTCGCTACTACGCCTTCAACCTCGAAGGAAAGCTGATAACGAAGTTCTGCAGCGACGGATACGCTCGCTACTTCCAGGAGAAACGTCTGAGTTGGATGAAGAAGAAGATGATGGGAATGATGTCGTCATCGCAGTTATGCAGACTCGACGGAGGAGCATCAATCGACGTCGCATTCAACAACTATATCTACTCAGAGTACACGGCCGTAAGAACACAACACTCTCCGTATTCATTCATTCATTCATTCATTCATTCATTCATTCATTCATTCATTCATTCATTCATTCATTCATTCATTCATTCATTCATTCATTCATTCATTCATTCATTCATTCATTCATTCATTCATTCACTCATTCATTCATTCATTCATTCATTCATTCATTCATTCATTCATTCATTACAAACATTTATGTAGCACTCTTCAAAGTCGCAACTCAGAGGTACTCCCGACCCCAGCACGGCTATAAAGAACAGCCTTAAGACGAGAGTAGAATGCGTCAGAATGGACCCTGTGGAGCAAAGTTACTCTCTTGTCTCTTGTCTGTCTGGCTGTTTTACTACTTGGATTGCGTGTCTCTTTCTGTCTGTTTGTTTGTTTGTCTGTTTACCTCATTCTTTCTTTGACCTCTTCTTCCCTGTGGTTGTTTCTGCCACTCTGGCGATCTCACTAGGAAACTATCAGGCTATTCTATTATCATTTTATCGGAATTTTCACAGAATTATCTTATGCAAATATTTATTATAATTATAGTGTTATTATCCATCCAGTGAAATCCGAAAACTTTTATGTTGCGGTCATCTCAATCACCAAATGCTTCAATCGATGGTCTATGAAAATCGCATTCGAAATTGCAATCCACTGGGAAGAGCCAAGCAGTCGAGATCCCTAAGGTTCCTGAGTCCAGAAGACGGACAACTGGGGTGGAGGGGGTGGGGCTATTCAAAGCAGACGAGATTTCATTGAAGTTCAGAGCTAAATGACATCGCAGATTTCCAAAGCCGGTCATCAAGCATTATTTAATAAGGAATGTAAAGAAAAAACGTTGGTGCATTTCTTGGCCGGAGACCACAGGACCATTTCGGCTAACATTGCATTTACATACCTTTACACCTCATTTCGTAGGTATATCGCTATCACGCTATAGACCCAATACTGTTAAAGATTAGGTATCAATAGGTTGTGACATGGACAGGTGAATGTGGTTTGTTGAATGGGGCTTCGTATAAATACAGTACTTAGAGGAAGACAACACAAAGCAACCCGTGCTTCAGCGTCTGAGCGTTGGCTATGGAGATATTATGGAGCGAACTATGTCTGTATTCGGTGCTGTTGTTGTTGTTGTTGGTTGCAGGGCGTCGTAGAGATCGAGATCAAGTTGAAGGGCGTTGGTTCAGCGACCCTTGGAGACATTGTCCGATGCGTCGGTCCAAACGGAGGAAACCTCCTGCGCTACTTCGAGAGACTCGACAACTGGGTCGATCGCTACAACAACTCAAGAGATGTTCTCAAGAACGACACAACCTACACGAAGGACTGCAACGTCGTCCACTTCCTCCCTGAACGCTTCGTCAACACTGGACTGGGATGGGCGTGTCCCAAGGCAACGGAGGCCGTCGTCTCATCATCTCCTCCTGCCTCCTCCCTCTCCAGTCTCGGTCTCTTCTGCGCTCTATTCGTCGCCCTCATCCAGTCGTCGTTCAGCAGGTTCCAAGGCTCCAGCGACTGACAACAGCTGATGCTCGTGCTGCTGGTGCTGGTGGTCACCGTCGTTTTTGGCCGCTCTGCTTCTGCAGACAACTGGTGGACGATGACGATGACGACACACGGGTCTCTTCCTCTGTTAGTAAGATCCTCTCTTTAGGCAGAAGACAATGAGAATGGATCGGAGAATCCATTTACCCAGAAAAATATCCTACATTGTATAGTCTTAGTCAATCCACTGAGTTATTCTTATATTACTCGTTTCGTATAGTTTTAACAGCGCCTGCTTCTCTTACTTATGAAATTCACTCACAATCCACGGTTTATACGGATTCGTTTAACTACCTATGCAGCTGTTCAGCGTTTAATGCATTTCTCTGGTTGTCAATTGAAAGAGTCGAACTGATGTTGAGGCATTCATCCACTTCCGAGTCAAGATGTCTATAATCTTTTGGTTCCAATTTCATTAGTTTCTGTCCATTTGTCAAAACGTTGGCTAACAAAAACAAATGTGAAGAGAAACAGAGAAGCCAGCTTTAGAGCTTTAGGTATCAAACTGTTATCTAGGAGCAAAGTTTTATAAATAGAGCGATGTGAACTACATATTCATCACTTCTTTGTATTTATGTAAACTATATTTTTTTATATATATCATGTTGACTGGCTTCTCTTAAGACGGCATTTTGGGTTAACCAGTCGTTGCCTCATTTTATTTGGAAACTTATTATGTGAGCAAAGAGGGCGCAGCAAACACTGCTTATCTTGGCGTTGGCGCCTTCGTGAGTCCCGTTCGTTTTCTAGATCTGTGCAACATAGGTAATATTTAAAACATCCATTTGCACACGAAATTCCAGTTCCAACCTTCTTGTTTCTGATGATGGGATGTCCAGCCTTCTTGTTTCTGATGATGGGATGTCCAGCCTTCTTGTTTCTGATGATGGGATGTCCAGCCTTCTTGTTTCTGATGATGGGATGTCCAGCCTTCTTGTTTCTGATGATGGGATGTCCAGCCTTCTTGTTTCTGATGATGGGATGTCCAGCCTTCTTGTTTCTGATGATGGGATGTCCAGCCTTCTTGTTTCTGATCATGGGATGTCCAGCCTTCTTGTTTCTGATCATGGGATGTCCAGCCTTCTTGTTTCTGATCATGGGATGTCCAGCCTTCTTGTTTCTGATGATGGGATGTCCAGCCTTCTTGTTTCTGATCATGGGATGTCCAGCCTTCTTGTTTCTGATCATGGGATGTCCAGCCTTCTTGTTTCTGATGATGGGATGTCCAGCCTTCTTGTTTCTGATCATGGGATGTCCAGCCTTCTTGTTTCTGATGATGGGATGTCCAGCCTTCTTGTTTCTGATCATGGGATGTCCAGCCTTCTTGTTTCTGATCATGGGATGTCCAGCCTTCTTGTTTCTGATGATGGGATGTCCAGCCTTCTTGTTTCTGATCATGGGATGTCCAGCCTTCTTGTTTCTGATCATGGGATGTCCAGCCTTCTTGTTTCTGATCATGGGATGTCCAGCCTTCTTGTTTCTGATGATGGGATGTCCAGCCTTCTTGTTTCTGATCATGGGATGTCCAGCCTTCTTGTTTCTGATCATGGGATGTCCAGCCTTCTTGTTTCTGATCATGGGATGTCCAGCCTTCTTGTTTCTGATCATGGGATGTCCAGCCTTTTTGTTTCTGATTATGGGATGTCCAGCCTTCTTGTTTCTGATCATGGGATGTCCAGCCTTCTTGTTTCTGATCATGGGATGTCCAGCCTTCTTGTTTCTGATCATGGGATGTCCAGCCTTTTTGTTTCTGATTATGGGATGTCCAGCCTTCTTGTTTCTGATTATGGGATGTCAAAGAAATATTTGAAACGTCGCTGCTTCTCATGCAAATGTAGGCAAAATTTATGAGTGGAGACAAAGATCGTTTAACTATTCCATGCACCTACTACAGCTGTCTTAAGATTTTGAATCAGGTGACAGTTGACAAATATGGTTGCTTTACAACATTCGTCATATTATAAGGTCCTCATAATGTCTGGAAATCGACCAAGTTGGCTGAGTTAGCATGTCAAATTTTTTGCATGCCGCTGTTTGTGTTTTCAAAGATTTGTCTTTCAGATAGATTGCAGTGATAGATTGTTAGGATATTATGCGCGTATCTCAACAGACTGATTTGCATGAATGACTTAGGCTCTTGTCGTCAGGCTGGTAATTCTTGGAGGCTTATTTGCATTGGTCCTATTGGTTGCTGGGTAACTTAAACACGCATGCAGTCAAAGGCACCACTCGCTCTGTAGCACAGCTAAAGACTCTAATATCTTCAAAATTAGACACTGCCAAAGGGACTAGATTCCGACAACCTGCTTCTAGTAGATTAGATTCAAAGACGCAACTGCGTTTAGCTAGCAATGCTCATTACAACATAAACCCTGCTGCAATTCTGCTTCCGGAGAAAGCTGCTTTTGACTGTGACATGAAGTGAACAGTAAAAGCACCAAGGTCAAGACTATTGGCTGGTCTGAAAAAGGCTGATTGCTTGTGACTTGGATAATTATGACATGTTCATCTGACTATCATTCATTGTCCAAATCACGTGCATATTTGGTGCCTGCTTTAGACCGGAATAATAGAGATTTACTTCTGGGCTGCAGTGAGAGCCTTTCATACCACTCTCTTGTTTTGCAAACTCTCCTTGACATAACGAAATTCTAGTAAGGATTAAGAAGAGTATCCTAGGCCTAGGCCTACGCTAGTAATAATGGCATACATAAATATCAAGATCTCTTTATAATTATAATGAAAAGCAATTATAATCTGTAACTAAAGGTTTGAAGTCATTTACGTTGAATTTGGTTGCGTTTTGATATTATAATTATCTGCATGGACACTTAATGCGTAGGGTTGCATTCGTGGCGAAGGAGGAGGTTTAGGACGTTCTCTTAACGACGTCCAAGGACAGCTGCTGCAGCAGAGTTGGGTGGTAGATCGAAACTAATTTCCCTGAGAAGAAATGCAGAATAAAATGCGATAGTTTGAATTTTTAAA
The DNA here is from genome assembly GCA_020284085.1 of Aporrectodea caliginosa. NCBI lineage: Eukaryota > Metazoa > Annelida > Clitellata > Crassiclitellata > Lumbricidae > Aporrectodea > Aporrectodea caliginosa. The sequence goes on from JACEVL010000929.1 coordinate 304,919, forward strand.
GATGTTCTTTGTCTAAGTGAAACTGAGGATAAAATGTCACGAATGCAACCCAGCGGATGAGTGGCATTGGATTGCCTAAACTGTGAAGATGTACGCTTTTCTCCTCACTGTATAGACGCCACTCTCTCCGAGGAATTTTATGAACTATATTACTTACTTAGCAACTATCATAATTTATTTAAATGTGTTTTTTATATCATGCATATATATACAATTCTGTAATCACTTTACCGGTTTTCGCTGCATGGTTTTTGTAGTCTAATATTTTATGTGGGTATTTTGTGGGTGAGTGATATATGGACAATACAAAAGTAGAGCATCTTAAGTCCCTACTAGTAACTCTCCTCAATCAGGTGACGCATCATATGCGTCACTTTTGACTGAATTACACTTACATCACGTGACTATCTGTAGAAGTAAAATCGTTGATAGGACTGTATTTTATGAGTTTACAAAAAATTTCAACGGTTTTCAGGTTTAAAATCTATGCTAAACTTTTAAGCATGAAATTAACTGATTTTAACAAATCATCTGCTTTTATCGCCATGAATCCCAGCAGGTGCATGCCTACTCTGTTAGCAGTCGGATGAAATTTTCAACCCGATGCCAGTTTATGCAATGCAGGCCTATTATTTCAAAGCACCGAGAGAGAGAGAGAGAGAGAGAGAGAGAGAGAGAGAGAGAGAGAGAGAGAGAGAGAGAGAGAGAGAGAGAGAGAGAGAGAGAGAGAGAGAGAGAGAGAGAGAGAGAGAGAGAGAGAGAGAGAGAGAGAGAGAGATATGCTCGCTGATGGCAAACGTGAAATACATTCAACTTAATTTGGCTTAAGTGGACAGAACGCAATTGGTTCTATATATGTTCCATCGAAAACAGCAAACAAAAACAGATGGGTGAGAAATCTATTCACTCTGCTCGCTTAAAAACAAGACGAAAGAGTTGTGGACACATTAGCCAAACTGGTGTCAGTATTCTACTGAAGGAGGTGTGGATAGAACTGGCCGACGTTGTCCTCTGCCAATGTTTAGCTGTCTGCTCGACAGACAACAGTTCAGTTACCTGTCTTGACAAACATCTTAACTGAAGAGGGTATTCTCGAATCATAGCAGAAGTGACGTCCTTAGGCTGCTCGTTTTGTAGTTGGGAAAGTCGCTTTGTATGCCGTGGATTCAGCGGTGTGTCAAAACACCGTCAGTCGGTCATCAACCTTCCAAGGTGAGGAGTGCTATGGGCTAAAGTAGGCCTATGTATAGTACGGGTATGTAATTATCGGACCAAATGACAAGATGCGAAGAGACACTATAATTAGTTTAACAGTTCTGGACGTTGTTGTTATACAAGTGAACGGAAAGGACAGAAAGTTCATTATCATTCATGTGACAACTTTGTTTGCGGGTAGAATGCGACTAAGATGTATTTTATGTTGATCAGACAAGAATCGAGATGACTGCATGCCAGTTGACTCAAGACACTTCTGAGGTAGATAAATAGCTCAGAAATTGGTGTTCGGTGTTGCGAGTTAGAAACAATGTGAAGTGAAAAATTAACCAAAGACTATAGCTAATAGTAGGCCTCATTCTTCTGTTCTTTAAGCTTTAAGCCACCAAAAGCTCTGTCATATCATGCATGTCCGAAGATGTCCGTGAAGTCTAACATTATTATTGCACGCAACGCGGACCATGGTTTCTTCTTAAAGTGACATCTACCTTTTGGATGTTGTTCCAAATAATGACTTAGCCCAATTAGGCCTACAGTTTAAAAGGCCTAGGCCTATTGTACGCCCAACTGTCAATGCAAACTAAAAACAAGGGCGTTCCTCACATGTAGCCTACATGTTACAGGCAGCCAAAGAGAATTGACTTAGAGACGAATACTTAGGCTAGCATAGCCGCTCATTATAGACAGTCAAAGCTAGGCCTAATCCACATTTGTATACACGTTTCTATAGAAACTTCTGAATGGTAGGCCTAGGGGTCGTCCATTAATTATGTCAACAAAATAGGGGGAGGGGTTTGGAAAAGTTTGACAGTTGTTGACAAGGGGTAGGGGGTTCGGTACGATTTGACGTCAACAATTTTTTTCCAATGAATCAACACAGACCTTCAATATAGTAGCTTAAACATTAAGCAATGCTAAAAATGTATAAAGTGCTCAATGTTTAATACTACTAAAAAGCTGGTAACAAACTAAACTCATATTATTTTGAAATTCGAGATTGCTTTTTTTAGTGTAAGAAAATCTAAAAAATGATTCTACATATAATGAGCCATTGTGTTTCTTTTTTGTAGGGGGAGGGTCTGGGATTGTTGACATAATTTTTTAGGGGGTCCTTCAATGTTTGACAGTTGTTGACAAGAGGGAGGGGGGTTAAAAAAATTGCCTAAAATTTGTTGACATAATTAATGGACGACCCCCAGTATGACTAAAGGGTCTTTCAGCTGAAGCACAGCCAAAAGCCGAAATCACGGTAATCCAATAGCAGGACACCAGCTTCTATAACAGACTATCACTCTTACATCGCAACTTATATCAGCATTGCCTAACTTTAGGCCTATTATACTCATAAGCCTGTAATCCTCTAGGCCTATTATACTCATAAGCCTGTAATCCTGTAGGCCTGCTGTGCTCATAAGCTTAAGTCTCTAATCCATACTTAAACCCCTTCGTCAATCTTTTCTTCAGCCAGGCTGAAAACCGACTCCATAGCTCGTACAATCTGCTCATACGTCGTTTCTCACAGACTGCTCTGTATTCAGCAGTCAACAGTCTACAGAGGCTGCAACAAATGATAAGTAGACGCTATATAAATGACCACACAAACGTCTCGATACACGTCGCATGCATATACACGCATACATGACTCCATACATTCATAAAATTAATAGGATTACACTACTACTAACTACTTCCATAAATAGATCTACATCACTATTTCCATGCATTCATGAATAGTAAGCTTAATACATAATAATTAATGAAGACGTGACTATTAATACATTAGGCCAACGACTTCCATACATTGGTGAACAGGATTACGTAAATACTAATTATTATAGTGTTAATACGTTATCATATCATATATTCGTTTATTGTGTTAACAACAGACATAAGGGCCGTCCTTAAATGACGTCACGCACCTAGGGGAGGGGGTCGGAAATTTGTGACGATGTGTGACATGGGGGTGGGGGTTGAGAAATGTGACGTCACATCAGGTCTGTGTAATTAAATTTAACAAATAACCATATTTTAATTTTAATAATAACAGCACTAATTTTGAGTATTAAATTTTCATAAATTTTTGATTATTTTAACGTATGTGGGCACCATTTTTAATAATTTTCTAATTATTTAGATATTTGGTCACCGTTAGATTTTAAAATATTCATGCACTCCTTATTTATTCCACGAAGGAGCATTTTGCTTCGCCATGGAAATTTGGTTTTAGGGGGGGTCAGAGCTTTGTGACGTAATTTTTCAAGGGGTGTAACTTTAAACTCTAAATAATTGTGACGAAGTGTGACGAGGGGAGGGGGTCAAAAAGCGGCCAAAATTGCGTGACGTCATTTATGGACGGCCCCTAACGCTGTAGGTGTACATAGAAAAAAATACATCTAGATATTATACATATAGATATTATTATTGTAGTATGAAGTAATAATCGCTTAGTAAGAGTTCAGAAATAACATACACCGTGTCTCAAAATAAACTGTGCTAAATTGTTTCTGTCAGAACTTCGTCAACTTTCCACCAATTTTAATAATTTTTGGTAGGTAGATGGCAAAATGGCTGAAATTTCATGCTATACATAAATTTTCCACCTCACCTGACTCATATCACCGCACTACCTTGTTAAACACAGATGTACGAATTTTGTATATAACGCTTAAATTTTAGTAGGCCTACATGCAACAAACTATCTGACGACTTAATTAGCACGCAGTAAAGTAAAATATGGTTTACTTAGCAGAGTTTTTAATTGTTATGACAGATCTGCTTAAAAGTGTTAGAATTGGTGCTCGAAATGTGCCCCGCTTACACGGACACAAGCGCTTAGACGGCGACGCCACTGGCCGATAGCAGCATCAACGATCGACTGGTCAAAGCGCGCCCACTCGTCGATCAGACGCGTTTTGAGTTCGTCGACGTTGGGTATTCTGGAGCGGTAAACCTTCTCCTGCAGCACACTCCATATGCTATAGTCGACTGGGTTAAGATCCGGTGAATTCGGCGCGCTTTGACCAGTCGATCGTTGATGCTGCTATCGGCCAGTGGCGTCGCCGTCTAAGCGCTTGTGTCCGTGTAAGCGGGGCACATTTCGAGCACCAATTCTAACACTTTTAAGCAGATCTGTCATAACAATTAAAAACTCTGCTAAGTAAACCATATTTTACTTTACTGCGTGCTAATTAAGTCGTCAGATAGTTTGTTGCATGTAATAAAATGTAAGCGTTATATACAAAATTCGTACATCTGTGTTTAACAAGGTAGTGCGGTGATATGAGTCAGGTGAGGTGGAAAATTTATATATAGCATGAAATTTCAGCCATTTTGCCATCTACCTACCAAAAATATTATTAAAATTGGTGGAAATTTGACGAAGATCTGACAGAAACAATTTAGCACAGTTTATTTTGAGACACGGTGTAGTATGAAGTAATAATCGGTAAGAGTTCAGAAATATAGCTACGAGATATAAAATTTCGTGAGTCCTTGTCAGGAAGGTTAAAGTTATGTGGTCTGACCCAAAGAAAATAGGGCGTAAAATGTTGGTTAGGAAAAAGGCATTTGAGTGAATGATTCTCATTTAAGAGAACGGCTTTAAAGAGTGAAGTTACTACTTTCATACATTCGTAAAAAGGATTAGGCATACATAATTAATCAAAACTTCTATAAATACACTGCTACCAGAGGCGGCGACAGAAATTCCGGGCCCCTAGGCAGAGCAGTCACGGGCCTTTTAACTGTATTTAGGCTTAATGAGAATTTTTTAACAAATTGAAATACCGGGTAATAAAAGTGCGGGTACGACCGTACAATATTATATTTATATAACAAACTATGATTTTATTCAGTTGTTAATTTAAAAAAGTTAATTTTCAAATTTATGCTAATCAAACAGCAGCTTTTCTGGATTTAGCTTTAGCAAAATCGTTTATGATATCCTCGTAATTCAATGATTTTGCCAGATCATAATTATTCGATTGCAAGAGTTGCAAGACCGTCATTGTTGGGTATGTTAGATTAACTCAGATGAGTTTAAACTCACGAGTTAACTCACTTGCTGTGATTTATGAGTTTGAGTTAACTCATCTTAAAGAGTGTGAGTTATGAGTTTGAGTTAACTCATATTTTCTGTGAGTTTGAGTTATAACTCAATTATTTCAAACTCAACTCACTCGGCACATATTATGTTGAAACAAGCCGGATTTTTAAATATCGGAACAGGCTGTCACACACCAACTTTTAAAAACTTCTGCTTAAAGCTAATACCAGTCATGTTTGAGATGTGAAACATGTGGACTGTGGTGTTTACTTTGACTCAGTAATAATAACCTGATTTATCCATTATCCCATTAATAATAATAACTAGTAATAATAAACTGATGATACCATTTCCTGGTAACTGTGTATTTGTACAACGTTCGATTAGAACGTGCTGGTATGAGACAAGTGAGTTGATGAGTTAACTCATTTAACAACTGAGTTTGAGTTAACTCATTTCACTTAGGATGAGTTGAGTTTGAGTTTAAAGTTGAACTTTAAACTCATTTTGAGGTGCATGAGTTGAGTTTTGATTTAACTCATTTCTTGTGTGAGTTTACCCAACACTGAAGACCGTTCAGTCTGTTTTGCTTCATAACAGATCGTTGAACACTTAATTGCTTGAGCTTATAATATTTTTCATAAGTTCATTGCGGGCCCAGCCCGGACCCATAAAAGTCGCCTGGCTCCTGGGCGTTTGACCCTCTGACCCCCTGACCCCTCTCGGCGGTCCTGACTGCTACATCCATACATTCATTCTTACATAATTAATGGCTAATTCTATAATCTGATTCCATACTACTTTCCATACATTCTGAATAGGATCACTGACAGATCTGGAACAAAATTCGCACGTTAGACATACAATCTATCGAAAGATTGAACAACAACGTCCATCGTGCATGCCATCAATGAGCGCAAAATGATTACTGCTTGATGCAAGCATAGCCTATTAATTGCTATAAATTGCTAAAATAAATGCATAATTTCACGGTTCATATTGTTCATATTTGCAACTCAATCAGTCCAACGCAGGGCAGAGCATTTAAACGGTCATCCGTCGAGGTCTATGAATGATTAGCGAATGAAATGGGAAACGTTGAGATCGAGGTCATTAGGTGTGTCTGAGCAACGTCGATTTCCATCTGGCAACCTATGTGCCTCCTTTGTTTCGTGTGTACAGCCAATGGTCGAATTGTAATAGGCTACACAGGCACGAAGATTAGAAGGACGCGGGCTCGATACCGGATAGCCCCATAAGGTTGACTCAGCCTTCCACTCCTTAGGGGCGATGAAAAAATGAGCAGCCATAGGAAGGATCGGCCACATGGAGGCAAGAGGAGGCAGTTGCCTCCTCTTGCTTTCTTAATTCTTATATACTGGAACTTCGATTGACCAAACCCCTCTACAACTGGATGACTCCTGGAGTTACCTCCTCTTGAATTTAAGTCTGGCTACGCTCCTGCTTCATTCCCCCTGGGATTTAGAAATTATAAAAGTGGTGTATTCTGGAACGACTACCCCTCATCCATGTCAATTAAGGGTTTAATGAAAGAACCACTGAAAGCAACGGTGTTGAAGCTTTGTATTGTGATGGAGACAGGCTGGAACAAGAAGTTTGACTCTCTGGGTTCGCCGGTTGCTTGTGTGATTATCATTATTGTTGTTGTTGTTGTTGTTGTTGGTGTTGTTGTTGTTGTTGTTATTATTATTATTATTATTTTTTTTTTACCAGAGGTATCAAGGATCCCTCGGGTCAAAGGCATAGGTGTTGCTGAGGACCTGTGGTATTTGGCCTGCTTTTTATTATCACTATTGTTTTTTATTGTTATTATTATTTCAATCATTTCAAATATTATTATAGGACTTTTCATTCGGAGTTTTCATTTAGGAATATAGCGTTTTCCCCACGGTATTGATAATAATATAACCAATGGACAAGCTGTCTAAGTCAACATTCTTAAGAAAACCAATTTACAATTGAAACGAGACAATTTAGGTCGCCGTATTTTGAGCTGAACGGACACAAGTGTATTAGAAGCTACGTCTGCTGTTGATGATGTAAGAAGAGCGAAGGAGACGAAAGGGAGGAACGATTCCATCTGGATGCCATCAGAGGATTAACTAACGGATGACGACGATCATCATCATCATCACTCCACCTGAAGACAGGCAAACAAAGACGACGACGACGACGACGATGTGGACGTCCTATCACGTGCGTCGTCTTACGTCCTCTGTCTTCTCGCTGTCTTTTGATACATGAAGGAACTCTACAGCGCCTTTTCAAAAAGAAAAAACAATCGAAGGAGAGAGTGACATGGAGACAGCGATAGAGGAGACATTGAGAGAGAGAGAGAGAGAGAGAGAGAGAGAGAGAGAGAGAGAGAGAGAGAGAGAGAGAGAGACAGACAGACAGACAGACAGACAGACAGACAGACAGACAGACAGACAGACAGACAGACAGACAGACAGACAGACAGACAGACAGACAGACAGAGACAGACAGTGGCGTAGCCAGTTATTTTTTCATGGGGGGGCAGTGGGGTGGCAGCTTAAAATTATGGGGTGGCTACTGACGCCTACCGTTGGCAATTAAAGCGCGCATCGGCATCGCGAGCCGTACGCACGATAATTGAGCAATTGAGCAATTGAACAAAATACTGAAAGTAGTCGGGAGTCATAGTCATAGTAACGACAGGCCCATCTTGTATCACTGAGTCGTTGTAACTCCCGTGGGGCCTGGTTGGGATACATCTCTGTCTGAATGTCAATCCATCTTCGATGAACGTATGAACCAGAGAAGAATACATAAAGTCTTTCGAGAAGTGAGAAGAATTGTGATGCTTCTCGAACAGCCTTCACAACATCGACCAGCACCAAATTTAGCCTATGGGCATAGCAGTGTACATAATAGCTGAATCGGGCTTGCTCAGTAATACGTGTGGATACACAGTCTGAATTCTTTCCGCTCATCACAGCTGCTCCGTCATAGCCCTGGCCAACGAGGTGTTCTTTGTAGTCCAGCTGAAACCTATCCAATGATGACAATATCTTTGCAGAAAGTGAAGCAGCGTCAAGGTTTTGTTCACTTTCAAACTGCAGAAAGCTCTCCTTTATTTCTCCTTTGTAGAAATAACGTACAACAAGAGACATCTGCTCCGATTTGCGTATATCCTTAGTCTCATCAACCATTATGGCAAATTCACCGCTAGTTTTAACCTCCTTGATAATTTTCTGTCTGACCATATCTGCTAGTGTCTCTATCATTTCATTCTGAAGCTGTGGACTGTAGTACTTTGCATTTCCTGGCAGATCCGTTAACTTCGCTGCAATTACAGGATTATATCGAGCTAATAGATGCAGTGTCTCAAGAAAGTTTCCTCTGTTGTGGCTTCCTTTTTCTTCACAATGTCCACGCTGTGCTATATTTCCTGTATGGCGGTCAGGAGTAAAACTTCGCCAAGACATTTTATGTACAAGCGGTTTTCGGCGACCTGTCTCACGTAGGCTTCACTGACCATTTGAGCTACAGATGTTCCCTTCTTAGCCATAGTTTTATAATCTGCCCAGGATGTCATTGCAATAACGTGGATATCAGATTTCACATGTGATATAAAACCGCGAAAGGGAGTATAAGAAATGGTATACCGTATAGGAAGTTGTATAAAAATAAAATAAGTCAGAAATTATATAACATTCTTTATCACTCGTGCAGGGATTGGGGGCAGCTGGGGTGGCAGCCCTTTCATTTGGGGGGCAGCTGCCCCCTGCCCCCCGTAGTTACGCCCCTGGAGACAGAGATAGTGAGAAAGATAAAGAGCAAGAGAGATACCGACAGAGATAAAGAGACGAAAGCAGTTAACAGTAGCTTTAGATTCTACACATCACGATATCCAGTTGATCAATCTAGCTTATTTCAATGACAGAATAAATTTTAAAAAAAAACAGGTTATTTGCATAGAGTGAAAACAGATACAATCTTAAGTTAATACAGGTTAAGGTATAGGTTAATGAAGGTTAATTAAACGTTATTTATTTACTTACTTACTTATAAAAATTCTCTTTATGTAGGCCTATCCTTTGGTCTGTTGGGTAATGGCCGCAGAAGCAAAGAGCTGTGAGTGTATAATTATGTCTTTCTTTGTGACTCTGAACTCGTCGGCATTTTGAACGGTAAATTTAGTTGCATAAATGATCTTTACGAACATTTTCGCAGTCTGTGCGTTTGATTTTATGTTTGTTCAGATTTGTGCATGTATGTTTTGTTTCTGCCTTCGGGCGTAATAAAGTACTGATAATTATAAGCGTTATTTTAAAGTTTGAGAAAAGATAATTGTATGCCGTTACTAAGCAACAATAATTATTCCAGTCTCAAGATTACGTCATATCAAGTCGGGACAGTTATCTTTTGCACATTCTTCAATCCATCAGAGTCTGAGTTCTTATGATGCACCACCCTCCGGAGGCTTAGCCATCCACTTGACGACGGCAGGAATTTCGCCCTTGGTAATCCGAAAGTTCGACCAGCAGCAGACGCCATTCGCAACCTTGGAGTCCACGTTGACAGCTGTAAGTCCATGATGGACCATGTGAGTCAACTCATTCAAGGATGCTTTTACCAACTGCGTCGAATTAAAACCATCCACAAATTCATTCCAACCTCAACCGCCGTCATCTTGGTCAACAGCTTCGTTGTATCCAGGATTGACTACTGCAACAGCATACTGGCGGGTCTGCCGACTTGCTGCACGTCTCATATACTATGGCCAGACACCATCCGATCATGTCACCGACCTGCTGCTGCGACAACCTACACTGGCTGCGTGTCCCTCAGCGGATCACTTACAAACTGTGCTTGATAACCTACTAAATGATATTTTGACTAAATTTCTGACTTCTGCATTCGGGAAGCAGACAACCGGAACAGATGTCGGCTAATAACCACATAAAAACTGTCTAAGGTGTCTAAGGTGGCTAAGAAGTAAAGACCGTCCTCGAAAGAGACTCAACCATGGCAGGCTATGCATAGCGACGTCTTTCCTAATAATGGCTGTCTAATATCTTCCGAGACTAGGCTACTCAGTTACTCGGTCCCTCATTTTAACTTCTGAGTCCGCCTCTGTCCGACATTGGTTCGTTGCTTATAATGGGCAGATATTTCGTAAGTTCGTTTACTTTCTGATGCACTTTTCCATGAACGCTAGAATAATTGCTAGACAGTCAGATCAGAATCTGACTATCTAGCGTTGCTCTTGAAAGGCGGAGGAAAAGAGCGTCACTTGATCCAGCGTCTTGAAACTGATAGCTGCCGAATCTGAAATTTATCCAGTGGTAGATACTCGACTAATAATTGACCTCTTCGTAACAATTCTGAGCTTTTAACTTACTCTAAAGTATTGCGTTACTCGAGAACCGGAGCTTAACCGGTAAATTGAGAAATTATCTCCTGAAGTAGACAATCTCCGGTTGTCTGGAATACGGTAACAACGCACAATATGACTGTCCTTAATAATTGGCTGCCAACTATTAGCGTCGATGAATGATGACCACCAGAGGTCCCCCCCGCTCCCCGTCGCACAAACGACCTTCCATTCGAAGGTCGTCCATGGCAACGCATGTAGAAATGCAATCGTAACTTCTCCTCCAACCTTAATAACTTTTCATGGCTATGCACCGAAACGACGCCCATGGACACGATGAATGTGGAGGCGATGGAGGCGATGGAGGCGACTGCTGCAATTTCCGAGACGGAGGAGGAGGAATTAACCCTCGCCCTTGTTGGATCATTGGGCTTCGACGCAAATGTGACAACGGTTAGCTGCAACAACCGACGAATGGCTTTACAACGACAACGACAACGACTCCTCCGACGACTCTCCAGAGACAAAAGAGGAAATTCCTTATTAGAAATGGTATGCGAATGCACTTGAACAGCACATGTCATGTCTGATTAACCAGTGGAATAGCGTGGCCACGATTAACCGCAAGAGCGCAGCAGCGCACTTGGGATATTAAGCTGTGGGTGGAGAATAGATGTAGAATTATTGTAGATAGAAATGCAGGAGGAAGCCAATCAATAAATCGAATCATAAATCCTTCAATACGTAGATAAAACAATCAGTGACGTGGTCAGGGCCCCCCGACGTCTGTAGGTAAGAATGGTAGCCACACTCTTCAGATATTCTGCTGTTTCCAGTATTCGTAGTCTGCTTCGTTTCTTGTGCGGGTTGGAGTCCGTTAATTATATCCTGTACTGTTTAATTGGAGTTGGTCACAGACTGAGTGTTTTCTTCTGAAAAACGTTTACATTTATACATAGGCCTACCTGTGTTCGTATGTTATCAGGCTCTGAGCATACAACGACGCCCATCCTTTGTTCCGAATGGGGTTCGGCCAACGCAGTTTTCGGTCTACAACTGCACAAAGAACCTAAATGAAGAAGGTATCAGGAAGCCAGTTCCAGTAAGGGATTGCTAAAGGGGGAATACCAGAGATTACCAGAGATGGGCACGATTAGTTAAATTGCTAATCGATTAGAATTAGAATTAGTCAAATCTTGTCGCAAATCGATTAGAATTAGAATTAGTAGCAGCTAATCAATTAGCAATTAGAATCAGATTTCGATAATTCATACTGTACATTACATATCTTTGCTTCCTGAATTTTTAAAAGTTTAATCAAAGCTCAGCATTGTCAGCAAATTAGAGCATCAAGTTACTGCAGTCTCTTTAGTTCGCATGGTTTTCCTTGTTGGCTACGTCTACGTTAGATTTAGGAAACCTCCATTTTCCACTGCAGAAATTGGTCGCATTGACTGAATCACGTAGTTTGACACAACAGTTGTTAACTCAATCTTAACAAGACTTAAACAAACTTTTCAATTAAAATTAGCTAAAAATTGCTAATCAATTAAAATTAACCTAAGGATCAGGCGATAGCTAATGATTATAATTAGAATTGGCTGTCTATCTAATCAATTAGCTAATCGATTAGAATCTAATCGATTAGTTACCCATCTCTGCTTATTACAAAATCATTCAGAAGCCAGTGCAGACATCAGTGGCGGCGCATAGGGTGAAAGGGGTGCAGTCGCACTGGGCGGCCACTTCAGAGAGAGGCGGCACTTTGGCTACCTGGAATATTTTTTCGGCGAGAAAGTTATTGATTCGCGCGGTATAAGAGACCTTGCGTTACGTAACTTAGGTACAATGATGGGCAAAAGTTAACTAAAAAGTTAAAGTTATATAGAGTAAAAATAGTTTAGTTAAAACCAAAGTTTAACCAATTTTTTTAATTATCTTATATATGACTAGACGTTTCTACCCAGCTTCGCACGGGTTATGTTTATGTATGAGCACTTGTTATAGCGCCCCTTCAAGATATCTACCAGAGGCGCTCCCGACTACAGCGCGGACACTGAATCGGAGTTTCACGCCGAAGCGCATGAGCAATTAGTGAAGGACTTAGGGTATACGCGGCGACTTTGAGGTGGATTCGAACCCGCAACCCTCCGGCTGCAAGGCACCGAACATACCCCTACACCACCGCGCCCCACCTCTACCTTAAGGCCTATATCGTTCCCGCTTGATTTGCGTAGTACGCCCGTGTATTTGAATTTGCTCTATCCTATATATACCTACCGTTCCCGCTGGATTTGAAAATGTAAATTGTAAAATGTAAAATGGAGAGGAGATTGTCTCACCGCGTCACTCTCTAATGTAAAATGTAAACCTTCGCTTTTTTCTATAGCGACAGAATAATTATAGCCTCATTGACCCTCCTAATCTTTCAATGAATTGATCGGATGAGTCCCAACCCTTCACCACCGTTCGCCGGTTTGAATGGACGCCACGCCATTTAGTATCCCCGTGCAAGCCCGAGATTTAAATTTCTGAAATAAGCCGGCATCGGGAATCGAACCGCGATCCTCACGCTCTCTACAATAGCACAGAGGCGCATCTCCTACCAATGTAGCCAGATGACGTCATTGGCTTGTCGGAGAAATCTCGAAATGCCTTGCGAATGCTGTATTGTAGGAGGTTATATGACGTTATGAGAAATCAGAAATGGCGGCGTAATCGTAGGCTAATCGTAATCTCCAAACTTCTAAAGCGCCACTCGAAAGCCAAGCGCAGGGCACCAGCTTATTCACGAGCGCTGTAATGTTGCAACGGTAGTATAACCACTTCAAAATTTTAAATGTCCATATAGGCGTTTAAAGTAAATTGCGAGCTGAAAATAGTGGCGTTTTTCTACAAATTCCCGTAACAATGTTTTGTAAAAACCGCTAAAGCGTTCCCTTTCGGAGCCTTTAGTGGGGGACAAACAAAGAAACATACACACAAACAAACGGGAGGACAAATTTCAAGCCTTGTTGTATAAGATTCTGAAAGTTTGTCCTTCCGTAACCCGGCTAAAGGCTCGCCAACGCAATGATCTAGCGTTATGAAATTTTTTACAAAACCTTCTTATAAGAAGAATCTGTAGGTAAACGCGACTATTTTCAGCTCGCAGTTAACTTTAAATGCCGATATATGCACATTTTAAATTTCGAAGTGGTGACTACCGTTGCAAAATTACGTCGCCATTTCTGATTTCTCATAACGTCATACGGCAGACGGCCTCCTAAATAGAACATTCGCAAGGCATTTCGAGTTTTCTCTGATAAGCCAAAGACGTCATCTAGCTACATTTGTAAGAGCTGCGTATACTTGTTGCGTCTCATGCGCCTCTGTGCTATTATAATAGAAAGCGTGTGGATCGCGGTTCGCTTCCTGATGCTGGCTTATTTCAGAAATATAGGCTAAATCTTGGGCTAACACGGTCCTAGCACGGAGATACTAAATGGCGTGGCGTCCATTCAAACGGGCGAGCGGTGGTGAAGGTTGGGGCTCATCCGATCAATTCATTGAGAAATCAGCAGGATCGAGGCCATAATTGTTCGTTACATTTTACATTTTCAAATCCAGCGGGAACGATTATGGTATAGAAAATACACGGGCGTATCCGGTGAGTACCAAAGCAGCCAAAGTTAACCATCGACCTCCATGCAAATCAAGCGGGAACGATATATAAAGGTAGAGATAAAGGTAGAGATAGGCCTAATCCATACGAAGCTGGGTAACTACGTCTAGTTGACTAAAAAGTTTAACTAACAAAATCAGCAACTACGCAACTATCTTCCCCAATGAATGCAGACTATGTATTGTATCTGGACATTTATAAAGCGCCTCTAGCAGTAATGACTATTCAGATACTGTCAACAACTCAACGCGACATGTACTTATTTATTAACACTGCATAGAATATGTGTAATGTAGTACGGTGTAGTGCAAAGACTATATAGATTCCTTGGGTGCAGTGTAAACAAGAACATTGGTGTTTATTATTCTTTATGAGTTGACTCTGAGTGTAGACTTTAATGAATTAAAAGCTACGCCAGTAAAAATGAATAGTTTATTAGTCACTATTTGGTTCACTGACGTTAAATTGATGCCGAATGTCTAACGAAACACTTGATCAGCGGATCAGAGGTATAGGGACGCAGTGATCATCGGAGACTGATGATGGAGGTTCAACGGACTGTGACTGGATTGTGGAGGTTCAACGGACACTGTGACTGGATTGCTGGAGGTTCAACGGTCGCTCGTCTGGGGATGACCAGATCGAGACAAACAGTGCACCCGGATAATAATTTCTATGTAATCTAATGACCTGTTTATATAGCGCATGATATTTTCTGATAAGAATGAAGCCAGAGATGGTTCTGTGATTGTTATCGTCATCACGTGCTGTTTGTTAATTCGTCGTCTGCTGATAGCAACTGCTGAATCATACTTAGGAGTAACTCATTCACCATCTCTTCATTCCCACCTCCCTTCCTCCTCCTCTCCTCCTCCTGCTCCTTCCTCCTCCTCCTCTCTGCTCTCTCCTCCTGCTCCGTCTCCCTCCTCCTGCTCCTTCTCCGTCTCCCTCCTCCTGCTCCTCCTCCTCCCTCCCTCTCCTGCTCCCTCTCCTCCTGTCTCCTCCTGCTCCTCCTCTCCTCCTCCTCCTGCTCCTCCCCTCCTCCTCCTCCTCCCCTCTCCTCCTGCTCCCTCCTCCTGCTCCTCTCCTCCTCCTGCTCCTGCTCCTTCTCCTCCTGCTCCTCCTGCTCCATCTCCTTCTCCTCCTCCTCTCCTCCCTCTCCTATCCTCCTGCTCCGTCTCCTCCTCCTGCTCCTCCTCCTCCCTTCTCCTCCTCCTCCTCCCCTCCTCCCTCTCCTCCTCCTGCTCCTGCTCCGTCTCCTCCCTCTCCCTGCTCCTCCTCCTCCTCCTGCTCTGTCTCCTCCTGCTCCTGCTCCTCCTCCTCTCCCTCCTCCTCTGCTCCTCTGCTCCTGCTCCTCCTCCTCCTCCTCCTCCTCCCTCCTCCCTGCTCCTCCCTCCTCTTCTTCTCCTCCTCCTCCCTCCTCCCTCCTCCTCCTCCTGCTCCGTCTCCTCCTGCTCCTCTCCCTCTCCTCCTGCTCCTCTCCTCCTCCTCCTCTCCTCCTGCTCCCTCTCCTCCTCTCCTCCTGCTCCCTCTCCTCCTGCTCCTCCTCTCCTCCCTGCTCCTGTCTCCTCCTCCTGCTCCTCCTCCTTCTCCTCCTGCTCCTCCTCCCTCTCTCCTCCTGCTCCGTCTCCTCCTGCTCCGTCTCCTCCGGCTCCCTCTCCTCCTGCTCCCTCTCCCTCCTGCTCCTCCTCCTCCCTCCGTCCTCCTGCTCCTCCTCCTCCTCTTGCTCCTCCTCCTCCTCCTGCTCCTCCTCCCTCTCTCCCTATCCTCCTGCTCCTCCTGCTCCTGCTCCTCCTGCTCTGTCTCCTCCTGTTCTCATCCATCATGTCTCTCTTCTTTGGAATAACTTCCTTCCGTTGATTGATCGTCGTTTGTCTCGAGTGTCTCTGGCGTCTCAAGTGCTTCCCAGAAGTGCGCTGAGCTATTAGTTCTTGCAATGGAAACACTTCATCCGCTTCCGTTTTGTGGACACAGGATGATGATCACGTGGCAGAGGACGGACGGACGTGTTCGTGACGACCTATCCAAACATCCATCGGGAACAGACTTCCATCCTACTCTTAATCTCGAGTGTGGGACTCTCTCTCTGTCTGTCTCTGTCTGTCTGTCTGTCTGTCTCTGCGCTCTCTCTCTCTCTCTCTCTCTGTCTGTCTCTCTCTCTCTCTCTCTCTCTCTCTCTCTCTCTCTCTCTCTCTCTCTCTGAAAAAACGGAATAGGAAGAGTAGTAGAAGAAGAAATGGGTTAATGGAAAGAAGGAATAGGAAGAGGAGGAGGAGTATAAGAAGTTATGGGGTAGATGGGAAGACATAATAGGAAGATGAGGAGCTGAAAAGTGGTAGATGGAATTACGGAATAAAAACAGGAGAAGGAGGATAAATGGGGTAGATTGAAAGTCAGAATAGAAAGAGGAGAACGATACAAATCTGGTACATGGAATTACGGAATAGGAAGAGGAGGTGGAGGAGGAGGAGAAATGGGGTACATGGAAAGACATAATGGAAGAACGGAATAGAAAGAGGAAGAGTAGAGGGAATGGGGTAGATGGGAAAACGGAATAGGGGAGGAAAAGAAGAGCTGGGTAGATGGAAAGATGGTATAGAAAATGGAGGAGAGAAATTGGGCAGATGGAAAAACGGAAGGTAGATGGAAAGACGGAATAGGAAGAGGAGGTAGGAGGAGGAGAAGGAAGAGAATTTGATTGAATCCTTATGGTCTGGTCCCAATTATAGACCGGTTCATTCCCGAAAGTCACGAGGTCAAAGGTCAAAGGCGAAGCATGACAGCTTTTCAGATATCGACAGCTAGGGAAAAAGAAGAGGAGAGCAGAGGAGAGCAGAAGAGAGCAGAGCAGAGTGTTTCCAAGCATCTGGAAGTCTTTCCTGTGTAATATCTTCGTGTATTGTTGGTTCCTGTTCTCATTGTTTCCACCCGATTTCTCTCTCCGTATCCATCCATCCATCGACCTTTGCCTTTGTTTTCGCATCTCCTGTCATCCGATTGTCTGACGTGAGCAGACTCTCATCCCATCGTCTCTCCATTGCTGATGCTGATGCTGATGCTGCTGATGCATCTCTCTCACGCATCTCTGCAGCCGTCAACGGTGATTCGGTGAATCAAACGAACGGTTCTAATGCTTTCAACTGCGTTCCATCGAATGCTATACTCAAAGTACAGAGAAATCCATTCGTCCTATGCCATGCATCGATCAAGTATCTTCGTCTTAGCGCCATTCATATATGCAATGTATAATGCATGAGCAAATGTATGCACTCATAAAGTGAGTGCATACATTTGTTTATACATATGCATAATCGGTATTATGTCGGAAACTACACAATTGAGAAATAGGCCAGAAACTTAAAAAAATAGTGCTTGTGTTTTTCGTTTTTTTTGCAGAATCTAATATAAAAATATTAATTCCTTTAATTTTGTTTAAAAACGAGTTTTAAAGCTATTTTTAAATATTTTGAATACACTTTATTTTTTCGTTTAATTAAGTGCCTTTAATATGTCTTGAGTTAGAATAAAGCTCTAGAGCAATAATTGTTTGTGCCATTATGACGCCTGAATTTCCAGACCTTTGAAATGATGTATCAAACTCAATATGTTGCAAAATCACCTTAATACTGGTTTTGGTTTGTGGAGCCACATATTATATCGAACTCTTGTACAACATGTAAATTCCGCAGTGAACCTGGACCCAGGCTGGATGTATAGAGGCGCATCTGTTTGCTTAATTTACGAGGATATTAGTTTGTTTTTCGGGTCTCGGTTTCATTGCTGGTCTGCTTATGCCGTCCAAATGGGCTGAATTTATACGAGGGGGGGGAAAGGGGCGAAAACGTGAGCGACAATTTCCATTGGATTAAGCGACGTAGAGCGATTTGTTGTCGTTAAATCCGAGGCAGACAGACAGACACACGTCACACACACACACACACGTCACACCAGACGATGCAGCAGACACATTAACAATCGCCGGACGACGAATGACGTCGTTGATGGCTCCCCCGATGACAGGTTTCGCTTCAGGACAAATCCTACATGACTCACCCATGTATACTGACCATTTAGCTACCAGACGTTTGCCCGTCCTAAGATGGTTGAACTTACTTTCATAACTTACCTCCACCTCCCTCCATTCTCCCTGCCTCCCCTCCTATCCATCTCCCCCTACCCTAGATGATGTCGTAGTTGTGTGTGTATGTCATCTGTCTGTAAGTGTCTACTGGTACACACTCCACTTGGCTCCCCGGCCTTTGTCTCTTGTGTAATCGAAGTGACTAGTACTCATCCGCCTACGGAGGACTCGTAAAAGAAATGCTGACTTCACGACAGACAGACAGACATTTCTCTGCTATTATTATTACTAATTATAACACACTAGACGTTCGTCCATCCTAAGACGGTTGAAATGATCTTCATAACGTATACAATAATTGGAGCGCGACCTACTTAAATGAGTGCAGTACCCCCCATTCCCCTCCACCTCCCACTGCTTCCCTTCCCTTTCCCCTCCTCTTCCCCTTCCACTCCCCTCGCTCTCGCCTTCCCCCATGCCTAAACCCCCATTTCCTTTCCCTCCCCTGCTTTCCCTTTCCAAAACCCTCGTCCCTTTTCCCTCCCTCTCCCCTTCCCCTCTAACACCACTCCTCCCCACCCATTTCTTTTCCACTCCATTTCCCCTTCCCCTTCCCCTGTGCGTTCGTCGTGTAAAGCGAATGGAAAAGTTTAGCGCAACTCAAATATTGCCTTTTGACACACTTCTGGACATTCTGTTCTTTTATTATATTAACTAGATATTTGCCCGTCCTAGGACGGTGAAGTTTAGAGAACTTGGGCGGGCCACTTAAAATCAGCCCTCTCCTTTCCCCAATTCCCATCCCCTTTCCTTCCACTTCCACTTCCACTTCCTTCAAATCCCCTCCTCTCATTCCCCCTCCACCTCCCACTGCCCTACCTCTGCCCTTCTCCTCCTACTTCTCCTCCTCGTCCATTCCCTCCCCTCTCCATCCCCTGCCATCTACCGAATCAATCAGTTAACCAGGCAAAGAAGACTCTATCCCGTGGCTGAGAGAAATAGGAATGCGTGCTGCCATCTTGCGAATGACGCAGTGAGAAAATTTGCCTAACAGGAATGTTGACTTCACGACAGACAGATAGACATTTATGTGCATTTATGTTATTAATTTTACACAGACAGATCTTTGTAGTTATCATCCTACGTAAGTAAGTCAGCAATCTGAGGATACGACGTACAGTGCAGTTAAGCATGTTGCAGCGGTCAAAGAGATGTTCGAATGGTGGAGATTATTTGCAAGGGTCCAGTCACACTGAATATACCCGAAGTTTTCAGAAGAATAACTGAACATGTAAATAAACAAATGTGCTACTTTTAAGTTCGTTTAACTTCATTTGCGGGGTCCCGAATTCGGAATTGAAAGTCTTCGAACAGGTAGATCACTTTCTATAGTTACAGACAGACCCACTTCTAATATGCAGACTTAAACTGTCTTCAAGCAATCAGTTACTTAAATGCCGCTCTAAACGCCACAGACTGTCTGTCTGTCTGTCTGTGGTTGCCTGACTGAAGAAGAAGAAGATGATTGATTGCTGGAGAACGTTCGTCTCTTTTCTGCGCTACATAAATGGAAGTCTCGTCGGTCTTGTATGCATGTACGTATGTGTGCATGTGTGTGTATGTATTATTGTGTATGTATGTGTTTAGGTCCGCACATTTATTTAGCTCCTTTTATGAGATTGATTGTGTCAAATCCTTTGCGTGAGATGTCGACTGAATAAGCGAGAGGTTAATTACAGCCGACCAAGTGATGAGTTCGAGAGAATAAAGGCGACGGGCGGGCTAGGGTGGGAGTGGGGCTGCGAGTGGGGCTGCGAGTGGAAGTGGGAGTGCGGGTGAGTTGGAGCTAAATGACAGACAGAGCGTCGACTTCTAATAATAGGTGATGGTCGAGAGATGTCGCTTCGGTCGTCTGCTCTTCTTACGACGACGATGACGATGACGTCAGTTGACTATAAGACAACGACTGACATTAGACAACTGGGTCAAATGACCCAACCCCAGCCACCCCAGCCACCCTATCCAACTCAGCCACTCCAGCCACATCAGTCACCCTATCCACCCATGCAACCACTCTTCCACCCCAGCCACCCTATCCACCTATCCACCCAAGCCACCCTATCCACCTATCCACCCCAGCCACTCATCCACCCCAGCCACCCTATCCAACTATCCACCCCATCTACCTTATCGAACCCATCTACGTCATCCACCCTAACCACCCAATCAAGCTCATCCGACCTCATCCATTTCAAATGTGTTTACTGACATCCATTTCTTCTCTGCGAACTTCAGTTGTCCTACCATGTCTTTTCCATCACAAAATTAATAAAAGAATCATAAAAAACCTGATCAATTTTATCTGCATCTTCATTCCTACTCAAATTGTAGCCTTGGTCTTGGAAAATGGCTGAGGGGCATGAGAAGTCTGGAGACTTGCTGGAGACCTTTAACCTTATTTCAGACTCCAAGTTGTTGTCCATCAATCGAGTTCTGTTCTTTTTTCAAATAATTCACCCGAGATAAGACTGCCTCACACACGCAGGTGCTTGAGAAGAGCACCAGAGTAGGCCTATTTCTTGTCAGTTCTCGAAGTTTAGGGTTTTCCACCGCCAACTTCCGCGCCTCTACTAAATTGGTTTTGTTATTTGTTTTGTAATGTTATGAGAATCAAAGTCGCAGTGCTGGCACAATCTTATTAACGTCATTGAACCTTTCAGTGAATTTTTGAAGCAGGGCATCAACGACGGTGGTAAAGTACGCAGTGGGAAAGTCGTCAGGTTGCATTTGTACACTGTAACTCTCATTAACCTCTCTCTCTCTCTCTCTCTCTCTCTCTCTCTCTCTCTCTCTCTCTCTCTCTCTCTCTCTCTCTCTCTCTCTCTCTCTCTCTCTCTGTCTCTCTCTCTCTCTCTGTCTCTCTCTCTGTCTCTCTCACTCTCACTCACTCACTCACTCACTCACTCACTCACTCACTCACTCACTCACTCACTCACTCACTCACTCACTCACCACTCACTCACTCACTCACTCACTCCTCACCTCACTCACCTCACTCACTCACTCACTCACTCACTCACTCACTCACTCACTCACTCACTCACTCACCTCACTCACTCACTCACTCTCTCTCTCTCTCTCTCTCTCTCTCTCTCTCTCTCTCTCTCTCTCTCTCTCTCTCTCTCTCTCTCTCTCTCTCTCTCTCTCCCTGCATGATTCACTTTCTGCTCTGCTCGTACAATATATGCAGTGGTTGGCTGTCCAGTGCTAGATATGGGTATTGTTTGTCTGCCTTTTTGACCAGGGATGCATAGTCAGATGGTGCATACCCAAACGATGTCAGTATGCGAGTGTTTGTGTGTGTGCATGTTTGAGTAACTTGTTGTTAAATGCACTAATACAGAGGCAAAGTTAACTAATTGATTCACACTAGCGGTACCTCAGTTTGAAAACAATGGAATAAAAGTATTTATGATTATTACGGCACTAAGACACGACCGCCAATACATTACAATTAGACCATACGTCCACGGCCGCCAATTCTCCCTCTTACGGCCGCATGCAGCCTTGCGCACCACTGGCCTAAAGGGACCCGAACAGCAGAGAGACAGCATGAAATATTCGATATAGGGAGAACTAAAATAAAGCTTACTGATCGGTCACAGAATCAGACAACCATTGCTAATCTTAAAGTCTGCGTTGGATGGATGGATGGAGTCTGTTGAAGTCGTTGGACAGAAAAGATCCAGAAACTCAGGACGAGAGGAGTCATCACGTGATCGATAACTTTGTCGAACGATAAAATCCGTTCGTTTGTTTGTCGTCTCTGGTCAACGATGGGATATCGCACGATCGTACTTGTTTTTGTTGGATCAAAGGCAACAAACTGTGTGCAACGAGTCAACGAAGGACGATCTCATCGCTTCGAAATGAAGCCAGAAACAGTTCTCTACGTCTTATGTAGATAGGGATTCGTTGCATAGAACGATACTAAGACTTTCGTCCAAATAGAAAGTCTTTTGCTTTGATAAGACGCTCCTCCAACCTGGTGCAATGGCGTCAAAGGATTCATCTATTCATCTATTGCGAAGATTGAGGACTACGGAGGATTTAGAGTCAATGCGCAGTTAATCCACCGGCGAATTCTACGGAGAAAGAAGAAAACAAGAATTTCCTATGGATCGACACTGACAGCTGAAGAATCTCATGAGCTGC
>JACEVL010000929.1:330000-345000 GCA_020284085.1 Aporrectodea caliginosa
GAAAGTGCTTGACAATTGAATGTCACTGAAAAAGCCGGTAGAGTTTGCAAAGTGCTGCTGAATTATTGGGCAAGACAATCATGTAGCTAGGCCTACATCTGGACTACGTCGGTCTGTCTGTCTGTATCGGCTGTTGAACATCCGCCGCCACCGCCACCGCCGCCACCGCCACCGCCACCGCCACTGCGGCTGCCTCTGGATCCGATCAAAGTATTCAATGTCTAACAGTTACATACGATTCACTAAGCAACCTTCGAAAAGATTATGCACTAGAATTAGAATTGCAATCCAACGTCAACTTGAAAGAACTGGATGAAGAAGAACCATCAACGGATGTGAACGTTCGGGATCTTAGTAAGATCCCGAACGTTCACCTCCGTTGATGGTTCTTATTCATCCAATCTTACTCCTGAGCTGGTTTCATTGCAAGTTGAACATAATTATAGACATGGATTTCGACGCTTGTAACTAATTATAGACAAAACACCATTACAGATCCCATTCTGATTTCTTCTGTGGATATTCAAGACACTTCAGTCTAAAAGAATGATTTTGTCAGATTTAAAGAAATTCGCATAAGGGTCAAGGTGAAGGGCTCAACGGTCGAATATGGTCTTGAATCTTGATGTTAAACTTTTAAGCAGTTGTGAATAATCTACTCAAACAGTTCATCAAAAGAGCTGAATAGTGACTCCAAAAACATGTTTCTAGTTCTCATATAAGCTGAGATACAGGCATCTAAAGGTCGACGAACCGTATCTCGGAAAGTAATTGTCCAAAATTATTTTGGGGCGGGTTTATAGGCCTACATGTCTTATGTGGCCCAACAAGAAGGCCAAATTTCATGCAAATGCCAGTCGGTTATGTCAGTCGTGTTGGATGAATTGATGTGGAATCACTCTTTCTTAAAATTGATCAACGGCATGGCACTGATCGCGTGGATCCTACCAAAAACTATTACCATATGACCAAACCCAAGTAGCCTAAGCACGAAGTTTAGTGCTTTTTGTCCAACCTCAGCCTGTCCCCTTCAGTTATCTATGGGACCTCACTATAATATGCCCTTCTCATACCAACACTAATACGCTGTTCTCATACCAACATTAATACGCTGTTCTCATATCAAACACTAATACGCTGTTCTCATACCCGCTAACACGCCACTACTGGAAAAAGGACCACATACACCTGTTATTATATAACTATGAACTATTATAATCATAATGTAAGGAAAAATTGAAGACGATTTTTTAAATCTTGGACGGTCTCCCATTAAACAGAACGTACTATCACGTCACATGTGAACAAAATATCTACAGGAAAATGGCGTTCAGCGAAAAGAACAAAACAATAATAGAAGAGAGCGGCGAAGGCGCCATGCTGCATGCCTGCATCAAAGCCGAATGAGGACATTTTGAACACAAATTAAGCACAAATGAAGTGGTTAGAGCGCTGGACTGTCAATCGAGAAGTCATGGGTTCAACTCCCCACTAAGGCAGAAATTTCGTTCACGATTGTTGCCCCTCTGCGTCCCTATCAAACCCAGCTACAATGTATAATGAGTAGATTGTTGGAGGGAAAATGAGATAATTAGGATAGGATTCTTCTGCTTCTTCGTCATCTTCTTTTCTTATTGCTTTTTCTTCTTCTCCTCCTCCTCCTCCTCCTCCTCCTCCTTCTCTCCTCCTCCTCCTCCTCCTCCTCCTCCTCCTCCTCCTCCTCCTTTCCTCCCTCCTCCTCCTCCTTTCTTTCCTTCAATGCGAATTAGTCTTTTTCTTCGTCGTTTCTTTGTTCAATGCGAATTAGTGAGTTTCGATTCTTCATTTATACATGGATTTCTGCGTTTTTGAACAGTGCTATCAATAACAGGCCGTCATTTGGACCCGTTTAATATTCATTGATGACGAGTTCTCAGCTGGAAAGTTGAGCCTCAGTCCTGGCAATCGAGAATATCTTGAAATCGGTAAAGATAGGGTGAAGAGATCTTTAAAGTAGCATCGACCGTAGTAAGCAGGATATAATTATGTTCAACGACCAACAACGAATCCATTGGGTCAAGTGGTCAGTCCATACGCTGCGTTGTGTATATACGAACACTGTGAGTGAAGGAGCATGTGCCATTGTGCCATTGTGCCGGAGGGAGGGACGGAGGGACGGACGGACGGACGGACGGACGGACGGACGGACGGACGGACGGACGGACGGCATCCAGTCGCCTGACATTGCTCATTGTTTTCGATTGAGCGTCGGTCACAGGAAGTCTGAGCATTGCGTCATCTGTCAACTCTGGACAGAAATCCTTTGCTTGGGCTGATGACGATTGCGCGGGAGTCATCCACTGGTGAAATTGACAGTTTCTTAGCACTAATTTTTAATTGGTGAATTTTCTGTTTTTAATGACATAACTTATAGGCTATCGTACAGAGCGCCGCCTCTGGTTAGCTTACTCTGAAGCGGCGCTATTCAAGTTTTTAATTACAGATGCAATCATCCATTATTACTTTGACTCATGTACTATAACCACGTTAACAGAAATTGCTGTAAGATTATAATATATATATATATATTAGGCCTATATATACACGGTGATTCAATAAAAAGTAAGCCAAACTTTGTATTTGATATAAGTACTTCTAACATGAAAACAGTATTAATTTTTTTTGAAGAAACTCTCAGTAGTATGGTTTAATCATTTAATTAAAGAAGATATGATGCAATCTTCTGCTAGTGACCTGGAGGACTGGCGCCATTGGGCAACGTTTTCATCCGCGATCTATTTCGTCTGCCACTACCAATGAAGGGTCTAGAAGATTACGCTAACCCCGAAGCAATTTATCTAATGAGCTTCTGGTCCAGTGTTTTTCGTCGCCTTGTAGAAATTGACGGCTGCTGTCATTTCTTGTTTGCCCTCAAACCATTTATCATGTGTCAAATCTTCCATTACTAAAAGGCTTTTTTCATCAAATTGCTAGTTTCTTGTTTATGTCGTTTTAATTGTATTATCATCTGCTTTTTGAGTAGGAAATAAAAACCAGAAGTCATTAAAATGAAAAGTAAGTGTGTGATGTTTTTATTATTAAAATATTATTAATAAAATATGTTCAAGCTTTAATATTTGTTTATAAAGTTTGGCTTACTTTTTATTGAATCACGGTGTATATATCCGTCCGATGTTATATATATTATATATCTTATATATATATATATATATATATATATATATATAAGCTTATATATATATATATATATATATATATATATATATATATATTATAATCTTACAGCAATTTCTGTTAACGTGGTTATAGTACATGAGTCAAAGTAATAATGGATGATTGCAACTGTAATTAAAAACTTGAATAGCGCCGCTCCAGAGTAGGCTAACCAGAGGCGGCGCTCTGTACGATAGCCTATAAGTTATGTCATTAAAAACAGAAAATTCACCAATTAAAAATTAGTGCTAAGAAACTGTCAATTTCACCAGTGGATGATGACTCCCGCGCAATTGTCAACTGCCCAAGCAAAGGATTTCTGTCCAGAGTTGACAGATGACGCAATGCTAAGACTTCCTGTGACCGACGCTCAATCGAAAACAATGAGCAATGTCAGGCGACTGGATGCCGTCCGTCCGTCCGTCCGTCCGTCCGTCCGTCCGTCCGTCCGTCCGGCACAATGGCACATGCTCCTTCACTTACAGTGTTCGTATATACACAACACAGCGTATGGACTGACCACTTGACCCAATGGATTCGTTGTTCAACATTGGTCGTTGTGTGTGTATATACACGGTGATTCAATAAAAAGTAAGCCAAACTTTATAAACAAATATTAAAGCTTGAACTATATTTTATTAATAATATTTTAATAATAAAAACATGCACACACTTACTTTTCATTTTAATGACTTCTGGTTTTTATTTCCTACTCAAAAAAGCAGATGATAATACAATTAAAAACATAAACAAGAAACTAGCAATTTCCGAAAAAAGCCTTTTAGTAAGGAAGATTTACACATGATAAAAGGTTTGAGGGAATCCAAGAATTACAGCAGCCGTCAATTTCTACAAGAGTCTCTAGAAAAACACTGGACCAGAAGCGGATTAGATAAATTGCTTCGAAAAATTAGCGGAACAGGGTCAGTCGACCGCGTCATTGGTAGTGGCAGACGAAGGTCATCGCGCACTGAAGAAAACGTTGCCCAATGGCGCCAGCGCCTCCAGGCTTACGTGCAAGCAGAAGGAGGACATTTTGAACATCTTCTTTAATTAAATGATTAAACCATACTACTGAGAGTTTCTTCAAAAAAAATTTAATACTGTTTTCATGTTAGAAGTACTTATATCAAATACAAAGTTTGGCTTACTTTTTATTGAATCACCGTGTATATATAAGGTAGGCCTATATGCTCTTCGTGTATAATGTACAGCTTATGTGCGTTCGTGTATATTGTGTGGAATAGATGAGGCTATGGTTGAGACTTGGTCGTTCGTTGGGGTGGCTGACATAATGGCTGTTCGGTCGTTCGTTCGGACGGATGGTCTTCACCGTTGCCTCAGGCGAGGATGACACTTGTCGTAATTGGCGCTTGACAGATTATCATTAGTATCATCCGATGGTTTGGCGAAGACCTGATAAGATCTCAGATCCACCAGCGCTCGATCACACGACGACGACGACGTAGACGACTATGATGATGATGATGATGCGTCGTCGATTGTATTATATGGACCGAAATGACACAGGACGCATGCAGCGGCGCAAACAAGGGGAAATGACCGCCGCCGTTTCCATGGCGACGCTTCCTCCTCCTACTCATGAGTGTCCCTGGGGTAAACATCTTCTAGACCCTTATAATAGTAAAGAGAAAAAATAGATGGGATGCCATCGGTCGGTAGGTGGCGCTGTTGTTGTCTAATGTCACTAGCCGTCGATTGCATCATGTCCGTTTAATCTGTTGCCTTCGCACATTCTTCCATTTGGTTTCCGCTGTTGTTGTTGTTGCTGCTGCTGTTACAAAGACTCCCACGAGCAATCGCTCGTCCGCTTTAGATCAACGCATTTAGCCGCCGCTATTCGTCGATTCGGCAGCAGTTGTTCGGCATTCGGGTCAATCGGCAGCGGCGCCTTGTCTGATTGGATGATCCTTGCTGCTGCTGCTGCTGCTGCTGCTGCTGCTGCGGGTCCACGCATCTCGTGTTTCGATAAAAGTGAATTGACGAAGATGGAGGTGCCTGTTATTGTAGCATCATCATCATCAGAGACCATCATGGATCTTCTTCTTCTTCCCCTAAATAAGACAAACACCGTTGTCATAACGAACGACAACAGCACCTCCTCCTCTCCTCCTTCTCCTCTCTCTCCATCTTCTCCTTCGCCGTCACTACTTCCGGAGGAGGATAACTCTACTCTTCCTTCCGGTCGAGATGAACAGGCGTTTCCGGTGTTGAGCCAGACGGCGGCCGTGACCGCCATATTCACGATGGCCTACATCGCCATCTTCGTCCTGTCACTGCTGAACAACAGCGCCGTCTTAACCGTCATCAGACAGAACCCTCAGATGAGAACCGTCACCAACTACTTCCTGGCGAACCTGGCAGCAGCCGATCTCATCGTCACCTTCACCGTTCTACCAATCACTCTCCTCTCAAACATCCTCACCGGTGAGTCACACATCCTCACACCCATCGATCGATCACTACGTCCCATCTAAGCTAAGCTAATCTTATCCAATCCAATCCAATGACTTCTATAGCGCAGTTATCACGATGCGCAAGGATTTATTAGTCGATGGTCGCTTCAAGCGAAGAATGTAGCGAAGAATCCTGATTTGCTATAGCAGCTTATAATCCGATTGGTGAAGGTAACCAGGTAACCAATACAGTAGGTGAGTATGCAAGTTGACGCAGGCAAGGTTTAGACCTGAACGACAGAACTAACAAAACTAGACAATGAATATTATTCTAAAGCTTTCGACCATCTGCCGAGAAGACTCGAGAGCCTAATATTGTTCGGGTTTGTGGCGCAGAAAAGGTAAAATTACCAATGGATCAACAGAAGTATTTGTCAGTATGAGGAGTGAGCAATGAACAGAAGTAGGTCGACTGCTTTCAATGCAGTATTTTGCAAACTATAAGATTTTAACATCGGTACTTTACGCAACGGGAATTCAGTTAGGCTACATATATGCAATATAGCCCAATATGGATGTGAAAATGCTGATATTAAAGGCTTTTCATGGCTCTGGGCAGAGAAATTTGAACCATTTGTAATTCCTTAATGCTACCAATGAAGTGACTTTCAACAGTCAAGTCGAATGGAAAGTAGAGCATTCATTACCTTGTGAACCAATAGAGTTTGAGAAGACAGTAGCCTATACCTGATTCTGCGAATTTTCACATACGGGATGTATGTGAAAACCGCCGGTTCTGCCGGTGAAGCGGTTGAGCTGGCTGCCCCACAGACAGCTTGCCAAGACTACCAGTCTCTACTTCTCATCTGACCAGAGTTTCTGGAATCCCTAGACTAGAGACTTCTGTCTTCTTCCAAAGTGTTTCTACAATAATTCAGCGTTTTAACACTATATCCGGTAAGTGTGAAGAGCCAGACATCTGCGAAGCCTATCCATCCCAGAAATGCATCTTCTCTTGTTTATAATAGCTTTCCACATCCTCTGGATTTGAAACTTTGGATAAAATATAATAACTGCCTACTTCTAGGATAAACAATAATAATGTAATAATGCAATAAATATAGACTTGAAAAAACGTCCTATTTTAACAATTGCAAATAATGTTATTATAAATTCGTGCAGCTAATGTAAAATTTATGGGTTTTATTATTAATGAGAATCTTTTCTGGTCTATGCATATTGAGCATGATACCAGTCAAGTAGGCTATACAAAGTTATTGGTAAGATATCTAAACTAAAATGGTTATTACCAGCCCCCTCTCTCAAACTGCTCTATTGCACTTATTCTACCGTACTTAAACTATTGTAATATCGTTTGGGCGGGTGGGTATAGGACAAAACTTAAACTCTGTTATTGGTACAAAAAGGGCGTTAAGAATGATTTGTGGAGTCCATTAGAGAGCGCGTGCTTATTTAATTCACTAAACTTGTTGACTATATATGACATTTATAAGCTCCAGCTTAGACTTATAATCCTCCAACACCATGTCGAGACTCTTCCACCATTAATCGACAATTATTTCACTCAGAATGCTACTGTACACGACTATACTACTAGCGTAATTATCGGTCTGAGATTTGTAGGACTAATATAAGACAATCCACTATTAGAAGTAAAAGCCTCCAATTATGGAATTCTAGATTCATAATTTGCAGATTAATGTATTTAATGAAGTCTGTATTCAAATCATTTTTCGATTGATCAATAGTGCAGGATTGATGCTATCTGATTGATGCTATTCTTATGAGCTTTTATCTGTCATTACAGTTATCTCATTGATTATTGCTTTGATAAACTAACAGCGATGACTTGATAATCTCATTCAGCTTCTTCTCCTCCTGTTTCGTTTGTGGTACAGATACAGGTTGATGCTAAGAAACGTAAAAGTATATTTGAAGTTTGTCTCTAAGGAAGCGGATAGTGAGTGATCTGTTCTTTCTTATCTGATTCTCGGTATAATTGATTATTGCAAATGATTATATACTTCTTACGAAATTAAACTCGTTAAATTCGATAAATGACAAAACTGCAGATATCGATAGCCAATACTTGTCCATTAACACGCATGCCAATGAATACAGCGTTTAGGGAAAACAGTTTAACCTAATATCATGGCATCGTTTTGTTACTCGTGCAGTTCCCTAAAACCTACCATAATTGATGTTAGTAACAACGTACCTAATCCTATGTAATCAGTTACAGTTTCCGTTGCTTCAGCATTTCAGACAGACTAATGGAAACAGTGTGAAATTCTACCGATAGCCTACTGTTGAACTATACAGCTACTCTATAATTACACTGACCTAAAAGCCCTTCTCAGTGTCTGCATCTAGAGACTTATATAGCGCCTGTTGTCCAAAGAAAAGTCTTGATGTAAACCGATTTGTCGTTGACTCGTGATTGTTGAAGTAACAACGACAAAATTAAATTTCCAAAACATTCGACATTTCTTTTGATGTTTCAAGAATCAACGACCATCTTCTTATTCCTTCCATCTGCCACAGCTTCAAAATATCGTTTAGTTCTTCGCTCTGTCTGTGCTTTTGTCCGTCCGTCCGTCTGTCTCTGTCTGTCTACCCGTTTGTCTGGTTAACTATCTCAAACAGCACGCATGCCTTTGCCCATTAGTAGTACCTAAACTCCTTGACAGACAGACATCTGACAGGTAGACAGACAGACAGACAGACAGACAGACAGACAGAAAGACAGACAGACGGATGGACAGACAGACAGACGGATGGACAGACAGACAGACGGATGGACGGAGGGATAGAGACAGAGAAACAAACAGAAAGACAGAGACAGACAGAAATGCAGACTGTTGACTGCAGCTGTTTGAGCTCATGCATTTTTAAGACCCACACCGTGATTCATCTTTTGAGGACTAAGGAGGCTAATTTCAATTGGCTTCGTTAGCAACAAAGATATTATTTCGTATGTACATGTAGATATATTTCATCCTAGAAATATGTTTAAATATGCAGATATGCAGGCCCGCCGAGGGGAGGGGTCAGAGGGCAAATGCAGAGGGACCAGGCAACTTCTAGGGACCCGGGCTGAACCCGCAATGAACTTGTGAAAAATATCATAAGCTCAAGCAAATTAAAAATGTTGACGATCTGTTATGAAGCAAGACCGACTGAATGGTCTTGCAAGTCTTGCGATCGAATATGATCTGGCAAAATCATTGAACTACGAGGATATTATAAACGATTTTGTTGCAGATAAATCCAAAATAGTTGCTTTTTGATTAGCATAAATTTGAAAATAAATTTTTTAAAGTTAACAACTGAATAAAATCACACATAGAAATATAATATCGTAGGTCGTACCCGCACTTACGTTATTTCAATTTGTTTTTTATTTCTCACAAACCCTAAAGATAGTTTAGTGGCCTTTGACTGCTCTGCCTGGAGCTCAGAATTTCTATCGCCTCCCCTCCAGATATATGCTCAAAATATATGATTATATACATGTATGCTTTGTGTTTGGAAACATCGCAGATGGCTTTGGCGCCACCAGACTAAACGGCGCATTCAGCAAAATGGCCAATTTCTGTCTGTCTGTCGATCTGTCTGTCTGTACCAGATAATAAACGGAATCCATTGTCCATTCTTCGGCGTGATCCCCAGATCCGCTTGGCATTCGCGTTATCCCATAATATACACAGATTATAATACTCGTCCCTTATAAGCTCCTGACCTATAGCATTGTTGTGACTCTTGATTCTAGGCTGACATTGTGGAAATCTCGTGTTGTCAACATTACCATGAAGCTGTTACTTTAATTCGAGGCAAAGCGCTGAAACATTCGCCGCCGGTCTCTGCTGCCACACGGCTGCAGACACTGCTATATCTGCAAATTGTTCGTCTGAGCGAGGATTTTCTCGATAATTCTTATAATATGTTCAGTCTACTACCGCTACCGAGTCGGCGTTTGGATTAATGTTCGATTCCGTAAACGATATTTTGTGTTTTCTGACGTTATTTAGTTGCTTGTAATCCAAGCCACGTCGAGATTGAACCAATTCAGTTGTAAGAGGTTAAATAGGTTCTGAGTAGGTTAATGGAACCTCTGACATATAGACCCATGTACGTCATCTGTGGCTGGGAAATCATGGATTAGGAAATGGAATATGGTGGGGTGGGGAAGAGGGGGGAGCGGGGCGTCGACCGTCAACCGACGAAACTGAATCCAGGATCTCTGAACGATTGAACATCAAAATGTCAACTCTGGTCGTTTGGCCACTCTTCTGCATCGTCTGCTTCTCATAATTGTTTCGTTCTTAACAGCTTCAACAATATTAAGGCGGCGCTGCTGTGAGGTTCTAAGGCAGCCTTATAGACTATTAAGCGTTTTGATAACAAGTAAACTGCGTTCATCTGCTATTAGGCTACAACAAATAAACAACAACCAAACCGTCATCAGGTCAATATTCGGAAGTTCGGTCTAATAAAGCAAAGGGAGCCTATTGCAAGTACGCAATGCTAAACCGGCAGGCCTAAGTCTAAGGCATTGTTAAAAAGGTAAGTCTCAATAATTGTAGAACGAAAAGCGCTTAGCAGAACGAACAGATGGAGAGAAAGAGTTCCACAATCTGGGTCCAACAACAGTCAAAGAACGCTCACCAAGAACAGTTCCAGTTGTCCCTATGACCAGAGAAAGACAATCAGTAGCGTGCAGAGGCGCCGACTTTTGGTAAAAGGTACTGGAGCGAGAATAACATTCCCATAATCCCGTTATCGGATGATCCCATCGCCTATCCTGCCCTGTCTTCTCTTCCCCGGTGTTCCTTTTCCTCAAGCCCTTTCAACTGGTAAGAGACAAACTCTAATACTATGCAACAGTGCTTCCTCTTTGCTCAATCATAAAGACAAGCACACATCAACCACGAGTATTACTTACAAACAACATTTCAGTTTTCTGTAACTACTACTAACTAACTACTTTCACTAACAAATCTGATATTATAGCAGTTACAGCATACAAATAAAGTTTGCCAGTAAGACAGACTTTAGTTGCAGTCTTACTTCAACTTCATGGCGAATTAGTAAGTTTCATTAAGCATTTTGAATTTTTTATATTTTGAATGGCCAAAAAAGTAATGGGGCGAAACTATACTCTCGCCCCAGAAACTTGATGAGTACTGGGCGAAAGTCCCTGTTGCTTCTGTGAAGTCGGCTCCTATATATGGTAGCGTGAAATTTCTGTGTCGTAAGTCGATGAGTTATCTGTTTGTTGGTTTGATTTTGATTGATGGGCATTGACACATAGTTTAAATATGCGCTGCTTCTGATTGGTTCCGCTTATTTCTGAGATTGATTATTACCAGAGGTCAATCTCCATTCGTGGAAAACTCCACCCTGTGCTTCGCAGCAACAATTCCAATCCTCCATTTTGATATTAATCTGATTTGGTTGGATCAGATGACAAGGAAGAGAACGGAAGGAGCGACTGAATAGACAGAACAAGAGGATGGAAGGATGGACGAAGAGGGAGGTAGACATATAGATTCATGGGGGTGGGTGGGGGGGGTCAACCTATTTGCAGTCATTCATGAGGTTCTCGGTGTTGTCTGTTTACGGTTCGTCTGCATATCTGTCTGTCTGTCTGTCTGTCTGTCTGTCTGTCTGTCTGTCTGTCTGTCTGTGCTTGCGTGCATCTGATGGCAACGGACGATGATGTCCACTGCAGCTGTCCTCCAATTTTCATTATTCGCTTCAGTCAGCAGCAGCCAATTGGACGACGATTGTGCTACAGGAGATGATACAACATCCCTCTCTCTGTGTGTCTCTCTCTGTGTCTCTCTCTATCTGTCTGTGTCTCTGTCTGTCTGTCTGTCTCTCTGACATCCTCCATCCACTCCATTCCACTCGTCATATAGCAAAACAAAAGACGAGTTCATGTCGTGCGTCTGCATGCTCGCTCTTCTTCTTCTCCATCATCATCGTCATCTTCTTCTTCTTCTTCTTCGACCATTTTCTTTTACGTTTTTCTTCTTTCTTTTGTCTTCAGCTTAATCTGTCTCTCTTCCTCATTCCTATCCTTTACTTTTAATCTTTCTTTATCGTTTTCTTGATCTTCGTCTTTCTCTTGGCATTTCTTTTGGCATTTCTTTTGGCATTTCTTTTGGCATTTCTGTCTTTGTCCTTTATCATCATTTTCGTTGCCTGAAACGCTGCGACCAAGTGGCACTTCTCCTGCCATCAGGAGATGGCAGGAGAAGTGTTGCTTTTGCCCTCTCTCTATTCCTCTGCTTCCCTCCTCCTCCTCTCTCCTTTCCTGCTCTGCTTTCTTCTCCTCTCCTCTTCCTACTCTGCTTTATTCTCTTCTTCCTATTCTTTTACCTCTTCCTCTTCTGCTTCCATCAATCTTTATCCTGCTAACTACCACACAGTATACGTTAAGCTACTGAGAGTGACGAGGGTGCTCACTGCTGAGCTGAACGACAGACTGCACCGTATGACTCGTATCCGTAGCAACTGCATGGTAGAAGCAGGATCTGTAGAGATGGTTCACATGGTCCATCACTGGTAGCCCTATGTCTCCGTCCAGAAGCACATGATCCAGGCAACGAACGATGGACTCTTCAATCCAGCCAGAGAATCCTGAATCCTCATCAGCTGCTTTTGATCGCGAATGACGTCTTCGCAGCCAGTTAAACTGCGTCTTTGACGGATTCAGCGGCAGTCGATTTGAAGACATCCAACTCTGTACTTGTGTAGAAGACAAGCAAGAAACTGCGTCAGATGGATGGAATGTAGAGTACAGTTGCACGTCATCAGCGTACTGCTTGCAGTTGAGTAAGATCGGCCGTGTATAAGATGTACAGGAGCGGCCTGAGCCCCGTGCAACACCGAATCGAACTGGTGTCCAGCTGTGCAGTTCGAGTCGATGGTCACCATCATCGTCCGCCCGTCCTGGAAGGAAGAAACGAAGCCAGAGGTCGTCCAGATGAGATTCTGAGACGCCTGACCTAATGTCGTCGTGATCGACGGTGTCGAAAGCTGCGCACAGGTCTTTACATCCAAGAGCTATAGACGATAATAATGAAGACCGTCTCTGTCTGCCTGGTTTTAGCTGCTATACAGAGTCTATCGGTCTCTGTGTCTGTCTGTCTGTCCGTCGGTGTGTCCATCTATGTCTGACCTTCATATGAATCATGTGATAAGTTTATATTCATGACCATCACAAAGCAAGTGGCCACTCCATAGAGCCTCGCGTCCATGTTCCGATGTTCGTCTGCTCTGGCTTCCGTTCCTTTTTTTGTTGAATGCCGATCGGAGGAATCCCTTCCTCCTCTTCCGATGATCGTAGAATTCGCTGAACAACAAATGCCGACGATCGATGATGTCATGTGTCTGAGTTTCAGTCCAAATAGAAAAACCTTTGTCTGAGCAAAGCAGCTGAAGGACTGACTTCATCTGTCTCACAGTCACTCGTTCAGATGCTATACGACTGTAGCAAGAACTTAACAACAACAGTTGATGCTCGTCATTTATCTCTTAAGATGAGAAAGAATTGTTAAAGGTCAGACAGAGAGAAAGATAATTGCTCATGCAGTACGTCTTTTTAGAATGGGTTTTACAAAGAATGGTTCAGAATAGACGACAGAAAAGACGGACAGACAGACATACAGACAGACAGACAGACAGACAGACAGACAGACAGACAGAATTGGATAACTGAATGAATCGCCTTGTAACTCACAAGCATCACTTCTCTCTTCCAACCTTCCCTTCTTTGCTCCCTTTAATTTCTCAATCGTCCTCATCTTCTTCCTTTTCTTTTTCTCTTCTTCATTCCTTTCTGCTTACTTTCCTCTTTCAGATAGACTCGCCCTCGCAGACACTTTTCTTCTTCTTTCTTTCGATCGTTGCCATTGGCCGCAACAAAAACGGGCGCGTCCTCTCTCTCTCTCTCTCTCTCTATTCTCTTCTCTCTCTCTTTCTTTTTTGCTTCTTCTCTCTCTCTCTCTCTCTCTCTCTCCTCTCTCTCTCTCTCTCTCTCTCTCTCTCTCTCTCTCTCTCTCTCTCTCTCTCTCTTCCTCTCCTATTCCCCATTCCTCATCTGCCTCTGTCTGTCTCTCTGCCTACTCATCTCTCTCTTCCTTTCCTCTGTCTCCGCCTCTTCTTCTGCCTCTTGACCCTTCCTTCCTTTCTCTTTGTTTTCTTCTGTCTGTCTCTCTTCCTCTCCTCTCCCTGCTCCTTTCTCCATGCTTCTTCCGCTGTGCTTCTTCCTCTCTCTTTCTCTTCCTTCTCATTCTCCCTTTTCCTCCTCTCTTCCTTCTCCTCCTCCCCCTCCCTCCTCCTCCTCCTCCTCCTCCTCCTCCCCCCTGTCTTTGTCTTTCTGGCTGTCTATGCGATCTGATGGAAGGAGTTGTCGTCGTTTTCCTCTTCCATTCAGTTCGTAGATTTCTCTCCGTAATTCCTGACTTCATTGCGTATATTACAGACGATGTGATTAACGTGTATCTGCATCTGTCTGTCTGTCTGTCTGTCTGTCTGTCTGTCTTCCATTCATTGGACTGCTGCTTTGGGCCCAAAAATTATCCATCGTCAAATCAACTTGGATTGCTTGCCTCCGTCGTCGTCTTCATTTTGTTTCGAGAAAAATTGTCTGTTAGACTACAAACGGTAAAAAGTGGCCATAAATATGGATCGGCCAGTTGACAGGAAAAGGCCAATGCTTCTGCGATGGTCATTCAATCACGAAACTCCTCTTTCCTCCTTCCTTCCTTCCTTTCTTCCTTCCTTCCTTTCTTCCTCCTTCGTCCCTTCCTTCCTTCCTTCTCCCTTCCTTCCTTCCTTTCTTCCTCCTTCGTCCCTTCCTTCCTTCCTTCCTTCCTTCCTTCCTTCCTTTCCTTCCTTCCTTCCTTCCTTCCTTCCTTCCTTCCTTTCTTCCTCCTTCGTCCCTTCCTTCGTCCCTTCCTTCCTTCCTTCCTTCCATCCTTCCTTCCTTCCTTTCTTCCTTCCTTCCTTTCTTCCTCCTTCGTCCCTTCCTTCGTCCCTTCCTTCCTTTCTTCCTTCCTTCCTTCCTTCCTTCCTTGTTTCCTTCTAATCCAATGCTCGATGCCCAGCAATTGTTTTTGTTGTCAGAAAGCATCGACAGTTGGTCGGTCTTCTCCTATCGCGTTCTTAACGCAATACTTCACCGATGCCGCTAAGTGCCACCGAGTGTCCGTCCGTCTCTGTGTGTGTGTGTGTGTGTGTGTGTGTGTGTGTGTGTGTGTGTTGTCTGCTTGACGTGAAATAGACACACGCACAGGACGATACTGCCTGGCTATCTTATTATTTATTGATCTCTCTA
>JACEVL010000929.1:350000-580000 GCA_020284085.1 Aporrectodea caliginosa
AATCAACGACATTGGAATAAGGCTGTTGCTGTACATCGAGACAGGATTTGGCTTAGAATTAATGGGATGTCGTCACAAGTATCAACTCGATCGCCAGCCATGCTAAAGTTGAAGCACAATTAGCGTTGCTTAACTAATAATAGTTGGTTGATGTGGATAGGGACTTTGCCCGATCGAGGCAGGCAGGACCGTAGCAAGCTATAATTGCGCCCTGTGCCAATAGTAAATCTAGCGCCCCACCCCTCAAAGATCAACTTAACCAATAACGACCAAATTTGTTATCTCGAATATAATATAGGCTTTTAAAGAAAATAGAAATGAAGTTTCTGTGCTTCTATTAACATTTCATTTCAGTCACTTCAGATTTATTTCGCTGTTGAAGGGACTTTGAGAACAGGGAGGTTCGGGCAAGTTCCATGAGGAAAGGATTCGACTTCCGTCGGGTTCGATACCCCACCATAAGCCATGGGCGTCCCATCGTGTAATCAACACGGGGTTTATGAAGCAGGCCTTGCCCATACGGTGACTTATATAGCGCCACTGCCCGCTATGTCTTTCAGCTCTTCAGATACAATGCCGAGCTTAGATCCTACGACCGACTTTGATGGCGATAGAATAGTGTCCCTTCGATTAGGCTCCTCGTCCCAACACCAGTACTTTCATTATCAGACTGGGGTTCACTCCCTGTCTTAGCACTTACTATACTCCCTAGCACTTCTGCCTGTTCTTTTGCCACTGTATAACTTTCTGGATTGAAACATCTAGCTCTGCAGACTGCATTAGCTGGCACTGACAACTCAACATCTGCCATTTCGCTAGTTCTGATTATACATGTAGCTTAATTAAAATAAATTCACGGGAGATACCGGATAACATCCAATTACGTGAAAATTATATTTATCAGTCCGTTTGATATTCAAACTTAGTTTCATCTGGATCGAATTAGCTAACGTCTGAATAGTCGTTAGCTAATTCAGTGCACTTTTTCAGTAAAGTGCACTGCTAAATACAGTAGTAGTTTAAGTGCACTGCTAAATAGCTGTGCACTT
Organism: Aporrectodea caliginosa; assembly: GCA_020284085.1. Classification (NCBI taxonomy): domain Eukaryota; kingdom Metazoa; phylum Annelida; class Clitellata; order Crassiclitellata; family Lumbricidae; genus Aporrectodea; species Aporrectodea caliginosa. The sequence goes on from JACEVL010000929.1 coordinate 351,050, forward strand.
TTTCAGTAAGCAGGGACCGTACATGCAAAATCACTAAGAGCCCCTTCTCAGTGCCTCGCCTCGTTTCATAGGCTAATCTACGCGCCTAAAGACCCGCGTTCTTTTCGCTGGCTTTTTCACCAATCACAGCGCAGTATCGCAAACGCACGTTTTCCCGCATAAATTTTCACCAATCACCGCAGTTCGCTCCATTTGGCTTCTGCGCCCATTTCGGTCTCTGCCAGATTTGTTACTATTTAATTTTAATACATCTATTTAATTTATAATGGATATTTCGTATTTCAAGATCAAGTAGGCCTAATTAGTAATTAAATCGTTCCGCTCCGTCTCAAAATTTACGTCTCCTCTTGAGTTGCGCCCTGTGCCAATAGTCTGATATGGCACCGCTGGCACACCCCTCGCTACGGTCCTCGCCTCAGGTCTCAACCGTCAATTTCGGTCGAAGTGTATTACGAACGTTGTTCCACTGCTGATCAATGGCTGTCAATGTGACGTGGAAATCGGTTGGCAGCGTCAGCGACTTTGTGGGCCCCAACTGTATTAAAGATGTGAAGCTGTTGACAGACCTCTATTCAGAAACTCATCGAATACTACTTGAAGATTCTCAACACAACAACAGTGCTCGATAAAAGGACAATTTTAGGACGGACTGTTATGTCGGCTTTAATGTTATTTTTCAAACTGTATACGCTTATGTATGGTGCACTTTCTGACCGAAGAGATAATTATCAGGCACGCAGCGCTTTCATGATACAGGCCGCGTGGCAAACAAGGTGAAACAGAGAAGTTTCAACCTGTGCTCTGAATGAAGTTAGAGAACTAACAGAGTGCACAAAACAGGGCAATGGATTCCAAAGCTTTGGACCTGCCGTCCAGAACGCTGGAAATTTTGTCTTATAGGGGTGGACAGCCTAACACTGTTCTGGTGCGAGGGGCACAGCAGAGGTACTCGTTTGTCGGGTGCAATGCTTGCTAAGTTGCTAGCCTGAGAGGTGAGCAGGGAAGAGCGGAGTAAGGTCGGCTGATCTCAATGCAATGTTTCACGAACTACAAGACATTGTTTAAGCGAGTTCCTTGCTCGACGTGCAGCCAGCGCAATGAGCGCAACATTGATGTAATGTTGATATTTTGGGTGTTCGTTATGGCTCTTCCCGATAATTTGGAAACAGCACAAAATCTTGTGGAACCCACAGTTCAACGCAGTTGGCAGGAAAGTGAATTGATTGATACAGCCTGATTGAGAACTATTGGCATCAGGTTATAAGACAAAAAATCACAGGCAGAGACTGACGAGGAGTGCTGTAGCGAGCCTTGACTTTTGATGCGAGATTATAGGACACGTATAATCGTATAAGTTTCTTGAAGACTTAGGCAGTCATATGAGCGTACGCGCGCACCCCCAGAAATATTCACATACATATATGCATAGCCTACATATATACATACATATATACATACATGTATTAAATACATGTACACAGCAACTAATTATAATAATTAGGCCTACTATTATTATATCTTCACAACTTCTATATCGCCACTGAAATAATAAGATAGTAATATTATTACTATCGTATACGCACTTATGATATATTAATAATAATAATAATATACATGCATTTGCCCCAAACCACGGACCGACTTAAGCAAAATATTCCTATACAATTCTAGTCTGCCTCTGTTTCCTTTTCCCCTTTCCCCCTTAGCTGACCTTCAACCGACCGAGACCTCTATAATAGACGAACGATGGCTCACTCAACACTGCCGCAGTTGACGTAGAGTTGGCGAGGTTTTTTCCGATTGACAGCTTTCAGAAAATAAAAACGTAGGTATAAATAAAACTGAAATATTAATAGGACTAAATATTATTCCTGTCTGGAATAATATTTTGCACTGATTCCAAACATATAATACAAGTAATTGTTGGGAATATTAGGCCTACATCACATTAAACTCAAAAGCGTAAAACCCATTAGGCCTAGGGCCTATATATTACAGAGCGGATAAGTATATAAGAAAGAAGTCATCACTCGACTCTAGCATCCGGGTCTTTTCGTATATACACGATGCAGCGATGCTTGGTCTTTGGTGGACTCTGGATTTCTCAAGTGAAGAAGACGCACTGTAGCTGCTGCTGCTGCTCCAGGGTGGCAACCGGAAATCCGTTGCCAGGCTCCAGGAAGACGAAATTAACGTCAGATGGAAAGAAATCCACTTTGTTCGCTGGCGGATGAACATCCGGTCGATTCCAAATTTCGTTCGGAAACAATGCGCACTTTGTTGTATTTTAAGGTGTTTCCCTTTCAAATGTCTCATCTATTCGTAGGTAGGCCGTATATTGCGCCCGAGTCTGCTTCTGTGATGTCGGGCAAGTCAAATGCGTGGAATTTACTCGCGATTAATTGGATGATTTTAATATAACCGCAGTCGTCAGTTCCGCCACTTGGTTGTTAACTAAGAACGAACAGTCCGGAAGTTCAAAACTCCGCCACTGATCGTACTCTGTCAGTGCCAGTCCCAAGCCTGGATGAAGGAGGAGGGCGACGCTAATGATCTTTGTTATCACAGTGTCCTTAAACCGAATCTACTACTAGTCCGGAGGTTCAACGTGCTTCTTCTGTAAGCCTTCAGATTCCAGCAACGTGGCATCTGTTGCCAAGAAAATCGCAGATGCAGTCTTATCGGGCACTGTGCTTCGAATGTGTGAACTGTGCATTATAATCTACTACCAATGAACTCGTCATTCCTCAAACAGTTTACCATCTTGAAACGAGCGTCAGCAGAGCTCATAATAGGCCTAGCTGCTAATAGCTTTTGGGCTTTTCCTGATGCAACTACCGTAACATTTATGATTTGTATTATTTAAAAGGCTACTTACTTATTTACATGCGCCACTACTATTCCAGCGACCACTGTCGATGGAATCTCGTCCACTAATGATGATGATGATGATGACGATGATGATGGTCAGTGGCCTTCGTTGATCGTTCGACTCCCCCTCCTCCTCCGAGTCACAGCGGATGGCGGGGGGGGGGTATGCAGCTAAACGACGACGATGTTCATCTGATTCAATGCGGCGTTGATGCTACGTCGAAATCCTCCAATCGATTGTCATCGACGACGAGGAATGCGATGACGAAACTACATCTCTTCTCATACGACTGGTCCAGCAGACTCTCTTTCTCTCTCTCTCTCTCCCACTGGACCGATGCTCTTCCACACTCATTTCACGCCTGCTGCTCCGAAGTTCTTTTCCACAACTTCTGCCAATCGCAAATGGCATAATATCCTGGAAAGCAGAGACGCGTCATGGATGGTTGATCATCGATCATAAATCCCGATTTCACAGTTGCCTCGCATCATTGGATATGGCTCAGAAGGCACACAATGATTCTATTGCTCTGCAGCACTTCCCTCTTCCTGCATATCCATCATATACTCATTGCGTGCTGCAACACATACACACATAGGCCTACACACGCGTATATGTATGTATATGTGTATTTAAAGACGTGTGTATAGACCTATTTATGTAAGACGGACGTCTAGCAGTTCACAATCAACGGGGCGCTGCTGCGACATAAAGGGCTACTCTTGTGTTTTTCCACTTCACAGGTTTAACACATTGACCGCCAAGGACGAGTTATCTCCTCCTACAGAAGATTATGCAGACGCCGAGGACGAGTATACTCGTCCTTCAGAGAACGGTTGCTATATAATATCTGGCGTGTGGGTAATACATCTATTGGCGTGGTAATAATAGCACGATACACTAGTGACATATTGGCAAAGAAATTTTGAAAATCGGAAAAGAATTAAATTTTCTATCGCATTTTTATTATCATTGTTATTTTTGGTCGAAATGTTGAGAAAAAGGTGATGTTGTTTTGTCGTCGACACGGGCGGATTGTTATCATAAATGGAAGAACAAACGAGATGTAGGCCTAGTGATGCTGAGCTTAGGCTATATCATACTGGGAACCTGACAACTTCAGTGAAATTGAACAGACATAGGAGAGCTTGCATGGAAGCCAGGTTCCATCCTCACATACAACATCAAGACGTGCGGAGTCGACCGAAGCGACCAACTGACATCTTACTATAATTCTCCTCTTCGAAAATCACTGAAGTGGTATAGGAATATCGTTCTACGCTTCCTTGATCTAGCACAGAGAACTTCGTATCTGCTATACAAGAATGTGGCAGTATCAAATGTCAGAAACGGCTTAGACTGCAAGTCATGCACAGTCTCTTGAATGATATTAGGCCTATTTGCCCTGTGGTTTCAGCTGATCAGTCTCGTGCATTTGTTCATCACAAAGCAATGGACATGTCCAGACTTATTGGACAACACTTCCTGGACTTTGTTGCCAACAACTGATATAGAAGTCACCTCCAAGCAACATGAAAGGCATTCGAAGGGAACCACGTCACTGTTGCAAATGGTGCTTGTCTGTGTGTTGTTCCATGTATCGAAGTCTACCACTGCGAAGCTGAAATCTGAGGGGAACATTGTTTCCTCAAAGAGACAAGACTGCAAACATGTGCCTTTTTGATGTATACATGTTGAAAATAGTAAAAAAAATTATATATGTACTAAAATATGTGAAGAAAAAATTTCCATTTTTTGCAAATTTCGGTGGCGTAGGGATTGAAACCGTGGTGGCGGTCAATGTGTTAAGAAGGCAGAGATCATTTTGCCTTAAATCAGACAAGATCTGTTTAAGCTGCAAAGGCATGGAATGATATATTATTCGGTACATTAAACGAAGCAGCAGCAGTCGGGTAAACGTAGACCTATATGGGGGGAGGGGAAGTGGGGAGGGGGACGATGTTCAGCGGATTCATGGCTATAGGGATCTGCTTTGACAGTTTTTATGTCTGGCGTCGTTTTGCCAGTTTAAGACGACAAACTGGGATTTCAAATCCCAGATTAGTCGACGAATTATGGCTGTCTTAAACTTCGGAGGAGACGATATAATCACTCGTATTCACCTCGATCCCTCCCCCGACCTCTGGTCTGTTTTGTATACGTGGCTTCGGTTCTTGGACGATGATTGGTTGCATTCGAAAACGACCGTCGTCGACTGCTTTGGCCGGACACTTAAACAGCGCCGTCGAAGAGGAAAAGGAGAAGATAAGGAGGAAAAGGAGGATATGAAGAGAGGACGAGGATACGAGAGGACAAGGAGAAGATGAGGAGAGGATATGAGGAGAGGAAAAGGACAGGATGAGGAGAGGATATGAGGAGAGGACGAGGATATGAGGAGAGGACAAGGAGAAGATGAGGAGAGGATATGAGGAGAGGAAAAGGACAGGATGAGAGGATATGAGGAGAGGAAAAGGACAGGATGAGAGGATATGATCATATGAGGAGAGGATAAGAAGAGGACGAGGAGAGGAAGTCTAGTCGTAAACAGACGCTTGATTGACCCAAAAGAAAACTGAATTCTGTAGGAATCTACAAAGGACTTTCCATCATCTTGAACGTTTCTATTGCAGGCCAATGATTGCTAAAAGCACGGCTGCTCGTCGCCAGTTAAACATATGCAGACATCTAATTATAAGACACGAGCAGAAGTATGGCGTCTACGTCTGAACACAGGCTTAGATCTGTATTTACACACATCACACGCATACATCGTATTTATATAGCTAGACCTATTGCCGATCTAATGCACGATCTTCTGACATTATACTGTAGCTTGTTCTGCTGGTACAATAATTGGTAGCATATACATCCGAAGAGCGAAACTCAGGTCATGAATGCAAGTTTCGTTCATTTAAGTGGACGCAGGAAACGAGTTGAGGGCAGAATTCTATAGCGTCTGTTCAGTGTCCGAAATGCAGTTAATTGATCTATGCAGTAAAGGCGCTTTGTGTGCGTCAAAGACTCATTTTCACCGTTTCACGGACCTTAGAATCCATAACTAGGCTTCTGCGATGTGTATACTGAAGACTCATCCATTTCCATCAAGTGGCTGTGTCTGTACGTGACCAGAGCGTCTAGCTCGATATGAGGCGATGAGCGTACTCTAAGTTGTCGTAATGGCAGTTCAGACGACCTTCGTTGTTTGTGTTTGATAATAAATTCTTAGACTTTGTGACTGATGCTGTGAGCTTTTGGATATTATTTTCGCCAAAGCCCTACCGCCATTTTGAATGGCTTGAATGGCTATAAAACAAAACACCAACCGTTTGGACGACATCGAACCGATTATATTTATGTCGTGCGCCACCGAAAAACAATGGACGGACATCCTATGAGGCTATGATGACGCAAAGGTTCTCCAGAATAGCATCGACCGTCCTCCGCGAAGATGCCTTTTTAGTTCACGGACCACGTGTACCTCTCTGCCTACAAACGAATGTTCCAGCTCGCACAGCTAACCTGGTGCCACGAAAGATATTCGGCGTGTTCCACTACCATCCCAGGCAGACAGTCGGTGGTGAGCGTAACCGTGTTATAGGCTATGCGAACGCTTCATTTGAATATCGCAATTCCTCGCATTTAATGAAGCATGGACCAAGAAGAGCATATGACGAACAGCGAATAAGAGCCTGTGGTTCGTTTTATTTGTGGCCAAAAAAGCTTAATTACAAGCATCCGAAAAAAGGGCACGTGACTTACAACCTTTAAGCTCATAATTTCATGTATAAATTTGTCAATAACTTGCTGCCTGAATCATTTTCAAACTATTTTACTAAGGTAGTACAGAGCATGGTCATTGGTCATTGTACAAGGTCTTCTTCTGGTGGTTTATATGTCATATACGCACGCACTAATTATCGTAGATTTTCAATTTGTTGTAGTGGTCCAAAAATTTGGAATGCAGTACCGATGAGTATTCGGAATGCACCCACATAGGCCTAGTGCCTACACCCAATTTAAGAAGCTGTGGAATAGTTACTTGAAGGATTAATCATAGGACTACTTTATTTAACACTGCTCATGAGTAGACTGTCTTGAAGGGGCGCTATATAAAACTACTGTTTCATCGAAATGTTTACAATATTGATCTTCTTAGTAAATTGCAATGTTATTATTTAGTTAAGAACATTTTTGAGTTGAACCTTTCTTTCAATTACATATTGATCTTCTTAGTAAATTGCAATGTTATTATTTAGTTAAGAACATTATTGAGTTGACAGTTTCTTTCTTTCAACTGACTAACCAGTCATAATTGATTATTGTTAAAAAGGGTGACCCTAATAAAGCGGGGCTTGTGCCCATTTTTTGGGTCTCATTTGTTCCCTAGCCAATGCACCCGATATGTAATAATAAAGTTATAATTGTTAATTGTAATATGCATTGTGCTTCTGGAAATAAAAAATTTGTCAGTTGTAATGGTAACAACAAATGTCAAGGGACAAAATGAAAGAAACAGAAGCAGTCCGTTCAAAACTTCAAATAGATCCAAGGCGATGTCAGAGGAAGACAGCGACCAATAATATGTAATTAATAGAGAGTCAGTTCACGTGAGGTCTCTTTCCTAAGCACCCTCCCCCTTCGTTTACCATGTCGAGGACCAGACCAGAGTATCTTCTATGTCCAGATGGAAGTCTCTCCAGCGCTTACATATCTCACCTCTTGAAGGCCCATCTACATGTAGCTACATTCACAGTCTCGAACTCGTCCATCAGAATTCTGGCTGACTTCAGTGCAATATTTGGTGAACTATAGCCTACGCCTAAGACAATTTTAGACTGAATTCTTTGTTCGATGAGTGGCCAGTGTAATGCGCGTAATATTGGTATAAAATGTAGATATGTAACATATGAATGTAGATATGTAAGATATGAAACATATGTAACAATGAATATGGGTTTTTGCTGTTATTACTTATGAATGCAAGTTATTATGAAGCATTCTAGGGGTTCGCTTTTTCCCATTCAAAGTGCCTTTAATGTAAGGGGTTATCCATTTAGTACGTACGCATCGAGGGGAAGGGGTAACCAAAATGCATCTGTTTGCGTATGCTTGCCTATGCATAGGAAGGGGGGGCACACCTCGATAATACTGTCTATATTGGCCTTCCTTCAAATGAGTCACAGTTCAGCGATCAGGCAATTAATAGGGCTAAGTAGGGCTGTGGGAAAGGACCACACACTTGTATACCCGTCACCTCTGACGCTATTAACTGTCTTGCAGCTGTGCACGGAGTCCCGACAGTTTGGCTGCCTGCCCTATTCAGATATAGACCGTTCTACAGGGTTGGGGGGGGGTTGCGTGTCAAGCGTAAGTACGCAGATGGAGAGTGCTAAAAGTAGGCACATGCGTATGGGGAGTGGTCAATTTTTCCCGGAATTGTGCGTAGGGCCTACGTACTAAATGGATGGCTTAAATTGGTAAAAGGAAGTGGTTTTACCCTGGAGTAGAAAGATATTGAAAATGTGAGTTTTTTTCAACTAATCGAAACACCAGATTACAAAAACTGGTCATTAGTCAGCGACCAACCAAAGCCAGAGCCATCTGTCCAAGGCCATCAGACATCGAGCACATCAATCCTATCTCTCGCAATTCAGAACAGATAAAGTCTCCAGCATAGGCCTATATTATGTTCTGTCTATTAAAGATATATATACATATGGTTCGAATCCACCTCAAGCCGCCGTGTAGGGACCCTGGACAAGTCCTTCACTCGCAATTGCTCTGACATGCCTTCGGCGTGAAACTCAGATTCAGTGTCCACGCTGTAGTCGGGAGCGCCTCTGAGTAGAAATCTATAACAAGTGCTCATACATACATATAGGTCTATATACGCAGAATATAATATTTATGTGATAAATAATAAATAACAAAATATAATGCATAATACATATATGTAATATATATATTCTATATCTATTCATTAATTCTTTTCTCCAAATTTATTGAACAAGTTATGCACTCAAGATTATACGAGTACCTTACAAAAAAATATTTTAACAAAGTGTTTTACTATTTAGCTTTAGTCATATTCGACTGCTATTCAATTCAGAAGATCTTAGAGAAGTTTATGTAGCCTATACCTACTCTTATATCTTAAGACACAGTAACACTTCTTCCTTTGAATATGTAACCTAACATTTGGTTAATATAATTTTTTCAGTAATTACTTTGTATCTTCAAGGACTCATTTATAGTTTTAAGTACGACAAGAAAATTCAATAGACTATAAAGCAAATAGTAGGCCAGTAGTGACGGCTTTCCCTCTCATAAACCTGTAGCAGATCCCTATAAAAATTTGCTGATGAGCAGGAGGGGATGGATATCCCACCTTGACTTGTTATCGAGTGCTCTGTAATCGACGCAAAAGCCCGGAGATCCATCTCGTTTGGTAACCATGACAACATTGTTTGACTATGCAGAGGACGACGGTCTGATCAGGTTCGGCTGCAACATTAAATCTACCTTTTCGCCTATGACCGGTAGTAGGACCAACAGCCCTCTGGTGATGATATCTTTTGCTCTCATCTCGAAGGTGGTTCTGTACCATCGAGCGCCAGTGTATCCAAGCATTCGCTGATGGCCGAGAGGGCGATGGGCATTGGGCATCCTTTCCTGTCCAGTTATTGAGTGCTCTATAATCGACACAAAATCCCGGAGTTCCTTTTCGTTTGGTAACTATTATATGGCAAATTATTATATGATCACCACACAGAGGACGACAGCTGTATGATGATGTATCACGTTAAAATCGACCTGTTCGTCAATGACAAGTATATAGTAGGAATAATAGCGCCCTAGGATATCCTGCTCTCAGGTCCTGTACCAGCGAACGCCACAGAGTGTCTCTAAACATTCGTTGATGAGCGAGGGGACGGGAGGGGCATCCCTTCCTGTCTAGATATTGAGTGTTCTATAATCGACACAAAAGCCCATAGTTGCATCTCGTTTGGTAACCATGACAACATTACCTGATCACGCAGATTACGACGACTCGATCAGGTTCAGCTGCATTGATATGGTTCCTCTGGTCCCAACATTGAAGCGACCTGTTCCTCAATGACCGGCAACAGGACGAACGGCTGTCGACCAAATGCATGTCTCACTGAAAATTCATTTTCTGCATCGATTTCAATTCACCAACAATATGGTTCCATATTGTAGTAGGGCATCCTTTCTCGTCTGATTATTGAGTGCTCTATAATCGCCACAAAATCCTGGAGTTCCATCTAGTTTCTACTGCATTCGTAGCCCTCTCTCGACAACTTGGGAATTTTATTCCCATATTTAATACATTTCTTCCCGAATTTTGACATTCCCCATCAATTCCTGAATGCTTATTTCTGGCATGACTTGCTTCCGTAGCCCCCTATCTGCAGACACGGCAAATTCTGTAAAGGCGATACCAATTCACCAACTATATGGTTCCATATTGTAGTAGGGCATCCTTTCTCGTCTGGTTATTAAGTGCTCTATAATCGCCACAAAATCCTGGAGTTCCATCTCGTTTCTGCTGCATCTCGTTTGCGATGAATCAGGTTGAAGATTCGACAAAATAGCATAATAGCATAGGCTTCTATGTCGATCTAGCAGAAGGGCGGAATGCTAACGTCTTGGGCCGTAGCAATCCTTCGGTATCGACGGGGCCCAAGTTGGTGTTGGACAGGAAGCGGTTGACCATTAATCCAGATTTCACATCTCGTAAAGTCCCAAAGTGATCCTCGATGTTCTAATCAAAATAAGCCCACAATCAAATCATCAATCTGGGGCGTAACGAGGCAAAGTACTTCAAAGGAATGATCTCCCAATTGTATGGTTTCGCCCCAAAAAAATGCAATAACCATTTGCTGCGTTTAACGCAGCGTTGAGAACGCAACGATGTTTTATAGCCTACTCTAACCATTCTGGCAGAATCGAGGGATGATTGGCTGCCTGTGTCAATCAACGCTAGAATGGCGTTTCCACTAATCATTAAAGGTAAGTAAGCATTGTTACACCCTTGCACGTAGCATAGATTGTCCCGGTAGCTTGCGCTTGTCTATGGGGGCAGAAGCGGAACATATGCAATTTACAGCAGCATTCGTAACAGCGGCGTTTTGGTCTCCAGGTTTCCTGATTCCATCACCTTGATTCGATTCCAGGCCAGTTCCTTTGATTTCCAGGCATCCAGGATTTAACTGCAGGCGTTTTTGATTCACGGGCGGTCGTGGCTTATCGTAAATAAGTGGCATGGTAAGCGATTTGGAGGCTTTCTCTAGTCTGCCTAAACGCTACAGGACGAAGTCCATGGTGGGTTCTTCCTTGATTGCCTTTATTCGTCCAATTTGTCTACTGCTATTGTTAACTTCCGTTTTGTAGTCTTCAAGTGTGGCCGCATTTGCATTGTCACGAGAAGACGGTTCGCGTCCACCAACTTGATGGGCGATTTCTCGGTCAATGTAGGCATCCAAGAAAGCACTATTGCAATCATTTCGCTGTAGAGGTCGGAGGCACCTGGGAAAGCAAGACACATAAATCTACGAATATCCATGACGAGGCGTCCTAGATTCTCTGTTTCTCGTCGTATTCTCGTGCTCAGCTGTGTCTGGTAAAGCGAGACTTGGTCGGCATTCACAAATCTTGCGATCAGTAAATCGGAAGTAGTTAGTCATTCAATGTCACTCTCGCACATATTTGGCTGGCAGTCTCAGTTAGCACACATATAAGATGATTTAATTTTCTGCTACAAGTCCACAAATTATTTCTAGAACATACAGAAAACTCTCTAGCGGTTGCCGAGGAGTAATTTCCAGGATTCTGACCAACGAGGTGTTGGTTTCCATCAGATTCGTCGAAGGACGCTGTTGCAGACGGCAGCATAGGCTGCATTGGCAAGCCCGGTTGAAAGGTAGGCTCGGAAGAGTCATATAGCTGCTCGTAAATCAGTTGATTGGGCAAGTGACAGACGTTAAGTGTCAGTTGGCGTACATCCACAGCGTAGCGAGGATTCACGTTATCACCGAAGGCGGTCGGCAGATGTTAATTTCGTACGATCGCAGGCTGCAAAGGCGGATCGAATTTACGAAGATTTCTGATCAATTGCGCTTGGAATCGATTTCGCGTCGATTTGAGGAGCGGCATCCGCAACTTTCGAACAACGGTTGCTCCACTGTTCTCGCGAGGTTTCGAGGCTGAGAAATGGATCGCAGAACAGGATACATATGCCTGGCATGACTTGCTTCCGTAGCCCCCTATCTGCAGACACGGCAAATTCTGTAAAGGCGATACCAATTCACCAACTATATGGTTCCATATTGTAGTAGGGCATCCTTTCTCGTCTGGTTATTAAGTGCTCTATAATCGCCACAAAATCCTGGAGTTCCATCTCGTTTCTGCTGCATCTCGTTTGCGATGAATCAGGTTGAAGATTCGACAAAATAGCATAATAGCATAGGCTTCTATGTCGATCTAGCAGAAGGGCGGAATGCTAACGTCTTGGGCCGTAGCAATCCTTCGGTATCGACGGGGCCCAAGTTGGTGTTGGACAGGAAGCGGTTGACCATTAATCCAGATTTCACATCTCGTAAAGTCCCAAAGTGATCCTCGATGTTCTAATCAAAATAAGCCCACAATCAAATCATCAATCTGGGGCGTAACGAGGCAAAGTACTTCAAAGGAATGATCTCCCAATTGTATGGTTTCGCCCCAAAAAAATACAATAACCATTTGCTGCGTTTAACGCAGCGTTGAGAACGCAACGATGTTTTATAGCCTACTCTAACCATTCTGGCAGAATCGAGGGATGATTGGCTGCCTGTGTCAATCAACGCTAGAATGGTGTTTCCGTTGCAGACGGCAGGATAGGCTGCATTGGCAAGCCCGGTTGAAAGGTAGGCTCGGAAGAGTCATATAGCTGCTCGTAAATCAGTTGATTGGGCAAGTGACAGACGTTAAGTGTCAGTTGTCGTACATCCACAGCGTAGCGAGGATTCACGTTATCACCGAAGGCGGTCGGCAGATGTTAATTTCGTACGATCGCAGGCTGCAAAGGCGGATCGAATTTACGAAGATTTCTGATCAATTGCGCTTGGAATCGATTTCGCGTCGATTTGAGGAGCGGCATCCGCAACTTTCGAACAACGGTTGCTCCACTGTTCTCGCGAGGTTTCGAGGCTGAGAAATGGATCGCAGAACAGGATACATATGCCTGGCATGACTTGCTTCCGTAGCCCCCTATCTGCAGACACGGCAAATTCTGTGAAGGCGATTCCAATTCACCAACTATATGGTTCCATATTGTAGTAGGGCATCCTTTCTCGTCTGGTTATTGAGTGCTCTATAATCGCCACAAAATCCTGGAGTTCCATCTCGTTTCTGCTGCATCTCGTTGCGATGAATCTGAAGATTCGACAAAATAGCATAATAGCATAGGCTTCCATATCGAATACAGAAGGGCTTCTAACGTCTTGACATTCCGTATCAATCCTTCGGTATCGACGGGGCCCAAGTTGGTGTCTGGACAGGAAGCGGTTCATTAATCCAGATTTCACATGTCGTCAGTCCCAAAATCTTCGATGTTCTAATCAAAATAAGCCCACAATGTCATCAATCTGGGGCGTAACGAGGCAAAGTACTTCAAAGGAATGATCTCCCAATTGTATGGTTTCGCCCCAAAAAAATACAATAACCATTTGCTGCGCTTAACGCAGCGTTGAGAACGCAACGAAGTTTTATAGCCTTCTAAGATTCTGGCAGAATCGAGGGATGATTGGCTGCCTGTGTCAATCAACGCTAGAAGTGTTTCCGTTGCAGACGGCAGGATAGGCTGCATTGGCAAGCCCGGTTGAAAGGTAGGCTCGGAAGAGTCATATAGCTGCTCGTAAATCAGTTGATTGGGCAAGTGACAGACGTTAAGTGTCAGTTGGCGTACATCCACAGCGTAGCGAGGATTCACGTTATCACCGAAGGCGGTCGGCAGATGTTAATTTCGTACGATCGCAGGCTGCAAAGGCGGATCGAATTTACGAAGATTTCTGATCAATTGCGCTTGGAATCGATTTCGCGTCGATTTGAGGAGCGGCATCCGCAACTTTCGAACAACGGTTGCTCCACTGTTCTCGCGAGGTTTCGAGGCTGAGAAATGGATCGCAGAACAGGATACATATGCCTGGCATGACTTGCTTCCGTAGCCCCCTATCTGCAGACACGGCAAATTCTGTAAAGGCGATACCAATTCACCAACTATATGGTTCCATATTGTAGTAGGGCATCCTTTCTCGTCTGGTTATTAAGTGCTCTATAATCGCCACAAAATCCTGGAGTTCCATCTCGTTTCTGCTGCATCTCGTTTGCGATGAATCAGGTTGAAGATTCGACAAAATAGCATAATAGCATAGGCTTCTATGTCGATCTAGCAGAAGGGCGGAATGCTAACGTCTTGGGCCGTAGCAATCCTTCGGTATCGACGGGGCCCAAGTTGGTGTTGGACAGGAAGCGGTTGACCATTAATCCAGATTTCACATCTCGTAAAGTCCCAAAGTGATCCTCGATGTTCTAATCAAAATAAGCCCACAATCAAATCATCAATCTGGGGCGTAACGAGGCAAAGTACTTCAAAGGAATGATCTCCCAATTGTATGGTTTCGCCCCAAAAAAATACAATAACCATTTGCTGCGTTTAACGCAGCGTTGAGAACGCAACGATGTTTTATAGCCTACTCTAACCATTCTGGCAGAATCGAGGGATGATTGGCTGCCTGTGTCAATCAACGCTAGAATGGTGTTTCCGTTGCAGACGGCAGGATAGGCTGCATTGGCAAGCCCGGTTGAAAGGTAGGCTCGGAAGAGTCATATAGCTGCTCGTAAATCAGTTGATTGGGCAAGTGACAGACGTTAAGTGTCAGTTGGCGTACATCCACAGCGTAGCGAGGATTCACGTTATCACCGAAGGCGGTCGGCAGATGTTAATTTCGTACGATCGCAGGCTGCAAAGGCGGGTCGAATTTACGAAGATTTCTGATCAATTGCGCTTGGAATCGATTTCGCGTCGATTTGAGGAGCGGCATCCGCAACTTTCGAACAACGGTTGCTCCACTGTTCTCGCGAGGTTTCGAGGCTGAGAAATGGATCGCAGAACAGGATACATATGCCTGGCATGACTTGCCTCCGTATCCCTCTGACTGGAGACACGGCAAATCCTATGAAGGCGATTCCAATTCACCAACAATATGGTTCCATATTGTAGTAGGGCATCCTTTCTCGTCTGATTATTGAGTGCTCTATAATCGCCACAAAATCCTGGAGTTCCATCTCGTTTCTACTGCATTCGTAGCCCTCTCTCGACAACTTGGGAATTTTATTACCATATTTAATACATTTCTTCCCGAATTTTGACATTCCCCATCAATTCCTGAATGCTTATTTCTGGCGCCTTCTTTAATCACTCTAAATGTATCACTCTCAAAACTTCAAGGACCGTTTCTGTGTAACTTGAGTGATCGGAAGCTACAACTATTTCTAGATTTTCTGGCCCTATTTCCAGTTCACCCGAGGAGCCAAAGCAGAGGCTTTCGCGCCACGAAGAAGTGAGCGCTTAAAAGATAAATACCAGCCGGAAAACAGTATGGTAGGAAGTAGATTTCAGTCCCTCCCTGCCTATTACGAAGTCACTTTAAGGTCGGCCGTGACTGCCCTATCTAAGCAGCGTCCGCATTGGGGCTTAAGAGACCTTCAAGGGTGAATAAAACACACAATACCACCCCATATGCCTCTTCACGATCGCTAAACGACGAACAACTGATGAAGAGCCAAAGGTTATCTGCAATCCTGTTAGAATTGGATTTAACTGTACCTAACATCATCATATGGCTGTTAGAATAAAGTTATACTTCACACGGAATTAAAAGTAATCATCAATAATGTAAACTGCTTCGTGTGCACAAGATTCAATTCCCAGGGTATCATAATTAATGTTAAACTGGAGTGGAATAATCACATTGACATAGATTCTATAGACTAAATGGCGTGGGAATTACACGGCAAATCCTATGACGGCGTCGTAAACAATTCCAATTCACCCAAAATATGATTCCATACCGTAGCAGAGCATCCTTCTCGTCTGTGCTCTATAATCATCGCCACAAAATCCTGGAGTTCCATTTCGTTTCTGCTGCATCTCGTTTGCGATGAATCAGGTTGAAGATTCGACAAAATAGCATAGGCTTCTATGTCGATCTAGCAGAAGGGCGGAATGCTAACGTCTTGGGCCGTAGCAATCCTTCGGTATCGACGGGGCCCAAGTTGGTGTTGGACAGGAAGCGGTTGACCATTAATCCAGATTTCACATCTCGTAAAGTCCCAAAGTGATCCTCGATGTTCTAATCAAAATAAGCCCACAATCAAATCATCAATCTGGGGCGTAACGAGGCAAAGTACTTCAAAGGAATGATCTCCCAATTGTATGGTTTCGCCCCCAAAAAAATGCAATAACCATTTGCTGCGTTTAACGCAGCGTTGAGAACGCAACGATGTTTTATAGCCTACTCTAACCATTCTGGCAGAATCGAGGGATGATTGGCTGCCTGTGTCAATCAACGCTAGAATGGCGTTTCCACTAATCATTAAAGGTAAGTAAGCATTGTTACACCCTTGCACGTAGCATAGATTGTCCCGGTAGCTTGCGCTTGTCTATGGGGGCAGAAGCGGAACATATGCAATTTACAGCAGCATTCGTAACAGCGGCGTTTTGGTCTCCAGGTTTCCTGATTCCATCACCTTGATTCGATTCCAGGCCAGTTCCTTTGATTTCCAGGCATCCAGGATTTAACTGCAGGCGTTTTTGATTCACGGGCGGTCGTGGCTTATCGTAAATAAGTGGCATGGTAAGCGATTTGGAGGCTTTCTCTAGTCTGCCTAAACGCTACAGGACGAAGTCCATGGTGGGTTCTTCCTTGATTGCCTTTATTCGTCCAATTTGTCTACTGCTATTGTTAACTTCCGTTTTGTAGTCTTCAAGTGTGGCCGCATTTGCATTGTCACGAGAAGACGGTTCGCGTCCACCAACTTGATGGGCGATTTCTCGGTCAATGTAGGCATCCAAGAAAGCACTATTGCAATCATTTCGCTGTAGAGGTCGGAGGCACCTGGGAAAGCAAGACACATAAATCTACGAATATCCATGACGAGGCGTCCTAGATTCTCTGTTTCTCGTCGTATTCTCGTGCTCAGCTGTGTCTGGTAAAGCGAGACTTGGTCGGCATTCACAAATCTTGCGATCAGTAAATCGGAAGTAGTTAGTCATTCAATGTCACTCTCGCACATATTTGGCTGGCAGTCTCAGTTAGCACACATATAAGATGATTTAATTTTCTGCTACAAGTCCACAAATTATTTCTAGAACATACAGAAAACTCTCTAGCGGTTGCCGAGGAGTAATTTCCAGGATTCTGACCAACGAGGTGTTGGTTTCCATCAGATTCGTCGAAGGACGCTGTTGCAGACGGCAGCATAGGCTGCATTGGCAAGCCCGGTTGAAAGGTAGGCTCGGAAGAGTCATATAGCTGCTCGTAAATCAGTTGATTGGGCAAGTGACAGACGTTAAGTGTCAGTTGGCGTACATCCACAGCGTAGCGAGGATTCACGTTATCACCGAAGGCGGTCGGCAGATGTTAATTTCGTACGATCGCAGGCTGCAAAGGCGGATCGAATTTACGAAGATTTCTGATCAATTGCGCTTGGAATCGATTTCGCGTCGATTTGAGGAGCGGCATCCGCAACTTTCGAACAACGGTTGCTCCACTGTTCTCGCGAGGTTTCGAGGCTGAGAAATGGATCGCAGAACAGGATACATATGCCTGGCATGACTTGCTTCCGTAGCCCCCTATCTGCAGACACGGCAAATTCTGTAAAGGCGATACCAATTCACCAACTATATGGTTCCATATTGTAGTAGGGCATCCTTTCTCGTCTGGTTATTAAGTGCTCTATAATCGCCACAAAATCCTGGAGTTCCATCTCGTTTCTGCTGCATCTCGTTTGCGATGAATCAGGTTGAAGATTCGACAAAATAGCATAATAGCATAGGCTTCTATGTCGATCTAGCAGAAGGGCGGAATGCTAACGTCTTGGGCCGTAGCAATCCTTCGGTATCGACGGGGCCCAAGTTGGTGTTGGACAGGAAGCGGTTGACCATTAATCCAGATTTCACATCTCGTAAAGTCCCAAAGTGATCCTCGATGTTCTAATCAAAATAAGCCCACAATCAAATCATCAATCTGGGGCGTAACGAGGCAAAGTACTTCAAAGGAATGATCTCCCAATTGTATGGTTTCGCCCCCAAAAAAATACAATAACCATTTGCTGCGTTTAACGCAGCGTTGAGAACGCAACGATGTTTTATAGCCTACTCTAACCATTCTGGCAGAATCGAGGGATGATTGGCTGCCTGTGTCAATCAACGCTAGAATGGTGTTTCCGTTGCAGACGGCAGGATAGGCTGCATTGGCAAGCCCGGTTGAAAGGTAGGCTCGGAAGAGTCATATAGCTGCTCGTAAATCAGTTGATTGGGCAAGTGACAGACGTTAAGTGTCAGTTGGCGTACATCCACAGCGTAGCGAGGATTCACGTTATCACCGAAGGCGGTCGGCAGATGTTAATTTCGTACGATCGCAGGCTGCAAAGGCGGGTCGAATTTACGAAGATTTCTGATCAATTGCGCTTGGAATCGATTTCGCGTCGATTTGAGGAGCGGCATCCGCAACTTTCGAACAACGGTTGCTCCACTGTTCTCGCGAGGTTTCGAGGCTGAGAAATGGATCGCAGAACAGGATACATATGCCTGGCATGACTTGCCTCCGTATCCCTCTGACTGGAGACACGGCAAATCCTATGAAGGCGATTCCAATTCACCAACAATATGGTTCCATATTGTAGTAGGGCATCCTTTCTCGTCTGATTATTGAGTGCTCTATAATCGCCACAAAATCCTGGAGTTCCATCTCGTTTCTACTGCATTCGTAGCCCTCTCTCGACAACTTGGGAATTTTATTCCCATATTTAATACATTTCTTCCCGAATTTTGACATTCCCCATCAATTCCTGAATGCTTATTTCTGGCGCCTTCTTTAATCACTCTAAATGTATCACTCTCAAAACTTCAAGGACCGTTTCTGTGTAACTTGAGTGATCGGAAGCTACAACTATTTCTAGATTTTCTGGCCCTATTTCCAGTTCACCCGAGGAGCCAAAGCAGAGGCTTTCGCGCCACGAAGAAGTGAGCGCTTAAAAGATAAATACCAGCCGGAAAACAGTATGGTAGGAAGTAGATTTCAGTCCCTCCCTGCCTATTACGAAGTCACTTTAAGGTCGGCCGTGACTGCCCTATCTAAGCAGCGTCCGCATTGGGGCTTAAGAGACCTTCAAGGGTGAATAAAACACACAATACCACCCCATATGCCTCTTCACGATCGCTAAACGACGAACAACTGATGAAGAGCCAAAGGTTATCTGCAATCCTGTTAGAATTGGATTTAACTGTACCTAACATCATCATATGGCTGTTAGAATAAAGTTATACTTCACACGGAATTAAAAGTAATCATCAATAATGTAAACTGCTTCGTGTGCACAAGATTCAATTCCCAGGGTATCATAATTAATGTTAAACTGGAGTGGAATAATCACATTGACATAGATTCTAAATAAGACTGATAGACTAAATGGCGTGGGAATTACACGACAAATCCTATGACGGCGGGGTCCGGTGGCGCCTGGATAACATCTGGCGAAGAGTGCGAGAGGTACTGAGTTCGAGCCCCGTTAGGGCGGATTTGCTTTGTAGGCTGCTATTAGCGCCGTGTATTACAAGCTGTCTGTTCTGTTAGTAGTTAACTAGTTAAGATTGTTTCAATTGCATAACATGTAAATGTACAGCGCAGTGCGTTTGTCAGGCGCTAAATTAAAGAAAAGATATTATTATTATAAACAATTCCAATTCACCAACATATACCGTAGTTCCATATTGTAGTAGGGCATACATTATTACATATGAGAGTCCATAATAAAATGGAAATGTTGTCGTGTGGTTTCATATGCTCTACACATGAAGCTTTTTTTGGACGCAATCTTCTGTGAAATGGACTGCAGTAAATTTCGATTGTTGCAACTGTAATGGCGTCGAATGGTCGAACAATTACAAACCATCGTCCACTGCATTAAGTCTAATTGGCTGTCAAGTATTTGCTGCTCGTCTGCAGCTGCGACGAATCTATTGTCATGATTGCATTCGTGATGTCTGCATCATCGTGGTCCCATGGCGCTTGCATCGTGTATTGGAACGTCAAGCAGGATATGAGGAGGAAGAGAGAGAGGAGCAGGAGCAGTAGCAGGAGGACGGTCTCTACAGGCGCGTTAATATTGGCAGGATAGAACAAGACGGTCTTGGCCGAAATATGCCCATATCCTATTATGGCCTACACCCATAACGCAATCCTTTGCTAGTTTCAACCATAGCGCATCAGATTTGCCTTTCCAATTCGTTTGTGTTGTATCTGCTGATATGTATGTAGGGCATTGTAGGCCTATGTCTGTTTCAGTCTAGTCATATTTAAGCCAATGCAAATTAAGAGCCTAAACCTATATAATCATGATTAACCTTTTCAATTTGAGCTGAGTGGATTCATTTGCCTCGTCTTCACATTTACATGTAGGCCTACCTGTTTTCTGTAGCAAAGTGACATTCATACGGACAATATAACACCCAACCAGTCAGACAAACAGGGTCAATAACACACAGGCACATACAACGTTTGCATAGGTCTGCTCATTAACTGACAGTAGACAGTTTTGTTAAGCGTTCTAGAAGTAACTTGCTACCAACAACGCTATATAAATCGTCGTAATTACAAGTTACAAGTAACTCATTTTCGATTGGACTTTTATCAAGCAGCTAAGTTTAAATCTCTTCCAATTATTTATGTGTCCGACGGCGACTTGTGAAAGTGTGTGCAACAATGGCATTTCAATATTTTTGCAACAGTGGTATTTCATCATCATTTACCGAACTTTGTGTATAACTTTAAAAACAAATTTTGTCATCCAACTGGTCCCAGCTACAACTGGACTGAATTGAATAGTAACGACAGGAAATCATATAACTTTGGATTGTATGGAATGAAATAGCTACTCAATTTCTTCAGATCTGAAAGTAAATTACATGTAGTTCCTTCTCAATCCTGTGTATGTAGGCCTATATTTACTTGCTTGTATATGCATGTATATTTATATACGCATGTATGTACGTGGGCTACCTCTTAGCTACTGCTCTAGGATCTGACCAGACATAGGCGCCGAGTTTTGCTTTTGTCTCTGCGTGCCAGAGGAAAAAATGTTATATTCTACATTGCCGTATGTGAGTTTTAACGCATTGTCGGAGAAAGAACATTGTTTTCTTGTCGAGGGTTTCGTGGTTAGACAAGTATCTAAAACTCATGTGACGGTTATTGACATTGTTGTGCAACCTTGTCGCTTACATATGTTCCGAAATTTGTGTAGGCCCTATGTAGCCTGTCTTATATAGGACATTTGCAAATTTATTGTAAGTTTGTAACTGTAACTGTTAGAGAATTACTTAGGTCCGAATTCTTCTGGGTGCGACGCACGCACCCAAACTTTCTCTCTGGGTGTATTGGCACCCAAGGCTCCCACAGAGTCGGCACCCATGTGACCAGAAGGAATAACAGCCAGAATCTGATGATGATGATGGTGTCTGTTATGTTTCAGAGTGGCACTTCGGTTGGTTTCTCTGTAAGACCGTTCCATATATTCAGGCGGTTGCAGTCAGTGCCTCAGTCAACACGCTAACGGCCGTTGCCATCGAAAGGTAGGCCTAACTGCAATCCCAATGAAAATGTTTAACTGTAATTTGTATAAGCCAATTTAAGATATAGTGCCAATTTACATAGAACCTCTTCGAGACGCCACACTCGTCTGACAACAGGTGATCACAATCGAATGCAATCGCTTCAATGGAAAATAGGCAAAGTAAGGTCAACGTGTCGTAGGTTGAGCACAAAAGATGGGACAACAGCAAAGCTTCTACGCAGCACCTTGGAAGTTCTGGCCGGTGAGACAACCAGCTTTTTGAGCAACAGAGCGAGAGAACTGTAATCCTAATCTTGAAATTTCTACACCTCACAAAAAGCGAAGTCGCACAACCAGCTTATTCACAGGCGCTTAATCAAAACAGAATCGTTACGCAGAAGGTCAAGATCGAAAAGGGTCAGGCAGTGCGGTCATGCAATGAAGAGGCTGAGATAGATGGAATACTACCAGCAGGACAATTACGCGTAAGCATTAAAATCTAAGACTTGATGCATATTTATATATGCATCCAATGCCGTTCCTCTAGCTTGAAACTGTATGGCCAACAGTATAGAGCTTGTACATGTATAGCGCAGATCAGCCTCATGTAAAACAGACTGCAGCTGATTAAGATGAGAAAAGCTTGTGCTGCCTGAATATCATTAATTGCCAGAATCAATCCTGATGCATATGAATGGATATTCGGCTTCACTTGCAAGCAAGCCGTGTATACATCATGCGACGCAAATGGGGAGCCAGTGAAGAGAGTCTCGGATGAAAGAAGAGATATGGGCAAACTTTGCAATGCCCCTATGAGCCGGGCAGAAGCGTTAAGTATGGATTGAAGCATAGATGTATTTACAGAGGAGAGGCCAATGTAGATCGCATTCCCATAATCAATCCTAGCGTAGATCAAAGTCCAAAGTCGTGATAGCAGACTCCCTCCCATTGACCATTCCAACTGTTGTTGGCCTGTTCTTGGAGCTGTGTTCATAAACTTCGTTGCATCGCTCTATCATAGTATGATCTATTCGTTCGTGACGAGGCATTTTCCTTTTGTTCTCTGTAGGTATTGCGTGATCTACTTTCCCTCAAAGGTCGTCATTAAGTCGACAACGGCCTTGGCCATAATTTTTTTAATCTGGGCGCTACCTGTCTGCTGCACCCAGATTCCATGGATCATCTTCTACGAACTGGGCAACGTGCCTCGCTACAATCGGCCGCTGAGACATTGCTACCTGGACATCGAACACCAGAAGAAGACGCTCGTCCAAGGCTACTTCCTTGGAGTCGTCTTTCTCACGTGCTATCTTCTGCCGCTCTGTCTCATCACTGTCTTCTACTCGATGGTTGCCATGAAGGTCTGCAGTCGCAGCGTCTCTGGCATCAGAGGATCCAAGACGGAACGCAACATCCAGGCGTCCAAGGTGCGCATCGTCCGGATGCTGGTGACCGTAGCCGTCGTCTTCGCCATCTCCTGGCTACCTCTCTACGCCGTTCGGCTGCGGATTCTGTTCGGAGAGCGTCTCCAAGGCGACGAAAAGGTGTTGATCATGAGGTACATCATTCCGATCACGCAATGGCTCGGATCGGCCAACAGTTGTGTCAATCCATTCATCTACTGCTACTTCAGCAAACCCTTTCGCCTGAGCATCCTGGCCGTGTTCCGAGCGACCCTTGGGTGCGTACTGCCGTGCTGGTTCAGGACGAACAGCGCATACAGCACAAGAATACAATGGCCTAAACAATCAATAGCAGGTTCATTCATTGGGAATAGAGAACTGTCGAGACTCAGGTCAATTAAGGCGGCCGAAGGATGAGCGAAACGTTTACCGCCCTCGACATCAAGGCAGCTCAAGAAGAAGCACTACACAGGCTGACTATAGCAGGCCAACAAAAAACACAAGCGGTGCACGATGAAACACCAGTAGCAGGCAATTATTCAACAACAGATGTGATTTTCTTGTTCTCTGTTAGTAGCCCACTGCAACTAAAGAGATTCTGTGGAGATTTTTGTTTTGTGAAATTGTGTTTAATCTAACACGAGAAGCGGTTCTGCAGTCAATAGATAGAAGACAGTCCATGGTAATCTTAAGATGCACAGGTCTCTTTAGATCGGCTACAGATTCTTACAAGGCGCTTACATGAAACCAGATATACATACATATGCATGTACGTACATACAACTGAACAAAGAATTTGCTCTATATGGGCCTTGCAACAGCTTGCAACAGCTATTTTAACTGGTATGATATTTGAAGGATCAACTTCTTGAAAAAATCCTCATAAGGATATAGAATTAAATGCTTGAGTAGCAGAGTCACACTGATATCAATGAACTTCTTAAACAATTTACTGTATTTCTAAATTGCCAAAAAAAATTCCTGGCCAGAAAGTATAAACCTTGACACAGAATAATACATTTTAGACAAGTGCATGAAGAAGATAAAGCATTTTCAATCAACATAAAAGCAAATAAAGAGGCCCAGAAGTACATTGAAAGCATTAAAGTAACTTGCTTTATTGTGTCAAGCACTACAGTGCTGTACCTCAGCTAATTAATTGCTTAATGTATGCATAAAGAGCAGAATCAATGCGCGCTTGTATTGGGCCTGATTTCTTTTAGAAATCTGCTACCTCAGTGAACCTCAACTAGTCTATTAACCCCTACAGCAACTCCCATTGCATTGTTGCTGGTATGGCCTCGATCGTGATGACTTCAGAAGCTAGCTTGACTAGAGTCAATTTCTGATTCCCAAAGGCCAGTTGAATTGGAACAGGACCTACAAGTGCCAAACTCATGGTCCAAGTCTGAATTACCATTAGGGTGAGCACAGTCTCGTAAGAAAGAATTGTTTGCTTGGCTTTTTCATAGGATGTTCAATACCTGCAGCAGCCAGTCTCTTCTTGCGCACAGAATACCAGTGAGCAAGAGCTTTGCATAATAAAATGCATTGTTAATTTATATATGCATCCATTCACAACTTAGGTGCGTTCGTGGACCCAGCTTCAAAATTTTGGAGTCACGGATGCACACTATCGGAATCACTGATCACAGGCCTATGTGGAATTTCTTCCTGTGTGGCCTCTTGGGTGCCGGAAGCAGAAAGAATGATCCAAAATCTGGAGGTGAAGGTTTTTGTGAAACTTAATAAACAACTTGTGAATTGTAGCTGCAACGTTACTCATCAATTGATAAAATATAATGAGTTATATGTCCTTGTTGTTGTTTATCAATCTAAATAATATATCTATGTAGAAACTGAAACTGAAAATATCCAGTAACTGAAATGAAAACGAAAATTATTTCAAAACTGAAACTGTAATAAAAACTGAAATTATTTCAAAACTGAAACTTGAACTGAAATAGAAATTACGAACCCAAAACTGAATAAAAACTGAAACTGTAATTATTTTCAAAACTGAAATATCACTGATAAAATGTCAAACAAAAACACGTGAATTGTGGTCCTCTAGCGATTGTGTAAGGTGATTGCTGATCACATCGAAAATTGCAAGTGTGGTTGAACATGACTTTGCAGAACTCAAGCCAAGTGAATTGCCTTTGGCGATTCATGTACTCAAAATTAGCTAGGTGGCTGGTTCTCACCACCTTTGGTGTATACTGGTGTGGTTGAACAGTGGCTTCACAGTCATTAACTATGCGCTTCCCAAAGTCCCTATTCCTACTAGGCCAAAGGCTTACAATTCAGCATGGCCCTCTAATAATAAATACTGATGATGATGATGGGTTAGTAGTTGTTGCTTGTAGTAGACCTAGTAGTAGTAGTACTTAGGTAGTTTTAGTAACTGTAGTCAGTTACAAGTACTTTAGTAGTAGTAGTAGTAGTAGTAGTAGTTCCTTTCCTTTGAAAAGTAATATCAGTTAGCATTTTGTGTTAGCAGCAAGAGCAGGGCAGACTACAGTAGTAGTAAGGCAGCAGTTGTTAGTAGTAGTAATGATAATAGACAGTCAAATTACTGGAACCTGTCACATGCAACTGTTGTGCTGTCTCAATTGCATTGTACATTTTATCTCCTAGGTATATATATGCTGTAAGCTAGAACACTAAGTACACTGTTAATAGTACGTTGTGACATAACATTCTCTATTATATGTAACGGTGACATTGTAACCCCAAAACTTCACGTCGGCACGGGACCGGGTATACCCGTACCCGTGATGACCCTACCCGTAACCGACCCGTGAAATTCGTACCCGACCCGCGGGTACGGGTCGGGTACGGGTAAACCCGTGGGTATGGGTATACCCGCAGTCCCCTATTGCTGATCACATCGAAAATTGAAACACAGGTGTGGTTGAACATGACTTTGCAGAACTCAAGCCAAGTGAATTGCCTTTGGCGATTCATGTGGCCCTGTAGCGAAGGTGGCTGGTTCTCACCACCTTTGGTGGACTGGTGTGGTTGAACATGGCTTTACAGAACTGACGCTATGCGAATCGCATAGTGTCAGTTCTGTCAAATGTCCAAAGGCCATTCGCATGGCCCTCTAGCAAAGGTACTCACCACCTTTGGTGGGTTACTGTTTGTCGCTAAAAATAACTAACTAAAAAATACTTAGTTACTTTTGCAAAGTAACTGTAATCAGTTACAAGTTACATTTCTAATAATTGTAGGTAACTAGTTAAATATTTTTCCTTTCCTTTGAAAAGTAACTATCAGTTACCATTTTTTGTTGGCTGCAAAGGATTGCAGGGATTTCAAGACTACAGAAAATACGAAAGGATGACAATCGTTACATATCCAAACAACTCTGCTAGACAGTCATTCAATGAAGACTCTAATGGTTTGGACAAGTACAGAGCATGCCAGCTGACCAAATCCCACACAATACACTACATGCAAGATTCACAGGAAACAGAAGCAAAGGCAGACCAAGACTATACTGAATAGATAATACAAATGAGGACATAACAACACAAGGACTAACACCAAGGGGAGCAATAGACTTGACAAGAAAACCAAGGACAATGGATCATTTATTCATACACATTGCTGCCAAATGGCTGGCATCAGGAACTGATGATGATGACAAATAATTTAACAGCTTCTAAAGCTGTTAAATTGTAAGCAAGGCACTGTTAAGAACAGCCTTAGAGTCCTTAATGCCACACAATGTGCCTATGAATCAATCATGGCCACCAACTAGGAATTTAAGAGACTCTCGAGTCATGTATGATTTTCCTTAAACATGTGTGATGAGTTTATGAATGAACATAAATACATGTTTATCACTTAATATATGTGACGTTGGCCGAGAGAAGGGACCACTTGACGGCTTCTAGATCAGCCGAAAATGGTCTTTTTTGTAAAACCGTGATTATTGATTTTTGTGTCTAATTACTGCATCTGAAGCTTATAATCGCTGTATAGCTACCTTTATTACTCCATGTGATGCATTAAGGCAAAAAATCTGTTATTAACGCATCGGGTAGAGACACTTTCAATATTTATAGGTGATTTCCCTCCAAATAATATTTTATATTTTCTTTTAAAAGTGCATAAATTTTGGGCCAAACGTTCTGATATTTTTACCCTGATTTTCTGACGGTACAAGCTTATGGAAACTGTTAATAAGTCCATTCCCAACAAGTGGTCCCTTCTCTCGACCGATGCTTAGGACTCCAGGTGATTTAGAAAAGGAGTTTTGGTTATAATTTTGACCTAAGACAAAAGTGTCATAAGCCAGGTTTGAATTCTTGAGAAAAAAACATACTTTAGACACATGACTCGCACCAATTCACCAACTGTTGAATTCAGCAGCTGAGAAGCAAGCAGCAAGTCCCATGATTGACTGTCCCCATGTCCAGCACACTGGGCTTTATCAAAGCATATAAGACCACAGAGATATATAAGATATAGATAAACATCTCACTAAGGCATTTGGAAGATCTTATTTTAAACTTTTAAACATTTCATTCATCAAAAGTAATGGTAACACATTTAATCAAATTCCTTGACATTAACAATAAACCTCGAAATCAACACTAAACTGACAGCTTCTGAATAATGCTGCTGTATAGTATCTAAACATTTATACAGTGCCTCTCACCAAATAACTATTCAGAGGCGCTCTCAGCACGGAAGACCTGGGAAAAAGAAATGCCTTTAAAAAATGAGAGACCGATGAGGAAAAACCAGTCATTCATTTAGCCCTCAGTGAGGGAGGAAGGTCATCCCTAGATACAAGGACCCACCAAATCAAATGCTCGGTGTTGGGCCAGGGCACTCCTAGTCCTAGGAACAAAACCATCAAGACTTATCAGCAGAGTGCAAGCAGCAAGATGAGGATGTGGATAACGGCCTTTGCATATAGTCCGAGAGGTATTTGGGGCGTTTCACAGCTGCGATTTGGAAACCAGAAAGAGGATCTTGTCGTGGATGCACGCAGTAATAGGGAGCTCTCAGCACAAAAGACCCGGGACTCAAGGAAATGGGGCAGAGTACCAATCCCTGAGGAGGTAGTAGTGAGTTTGACAACAAAGTTTGCAGCACTTGATATCAAACCATAGCCCAAGTGCAGAGCAGTCTGTGCGGGTGCAAACCTTCCATAGCGGAAATATTTGGCCGAGTAGTTGAGTTATTGTAGCAGAGTAGAGGTTGAATGGAGAGAGCATCGAGATATGAATGCTCTAGCAAGAGCTTCGAGTCCTCACTAGCCCTACTGAAAGCCTCGTAGTCAAGTGACTTCCAACCGCGCACCAACTGGATCGTGTGAAGAGGCAATGAGTGAAGTGACGGAAGGATGAATTTAATAAGCGAGTTATCTGAAAAATGGTCAGTGGCTGAACATGAAGTTCAAACATAGTAGTGTCGTCGGTGGTAATAATTAAGTCTAGAATACCTCCCTCACAGTTCTCAAAATTTCCATTCGTAATTTAAAATTAAGCAGTGTTCTTTCCTGTACAAAGCATATGTGACCCATCTGCACAAAACCAGTCGTAAGTCGGAATATTCCGTTTCGAGAAAACGAGCTAAAACTCGATCAAAGTCAATTTTTTCAATTCTTAGATTATTACAGATTATTATTTTAAAATATATATTTTATACAAAAACGCAACAAAGTTTGAGAAAAAATAACATTTAAGGTTATTATTTGGATGATTTTGTACAAGTCATGGTTTTAAATTTCGTGCGAACGCACCGAAATTACGCCATTTTACCAGCTCTTATCCATTCTATTTTTAGCAATGCAACCTTGATGTTTCGTATCGTTTGAAAGCTGTCTTTCGTCTAGCCAATGGTGTCGAGATAATAGCCATATTCTATTCAAATTCAGCCAATAGCATGGTTCAAAAATAGGTCCCACGCGTAAACAAAACTAAGTCAAGTTGCTGTCACATGATGAGACTGAAGTTGGGAGCTATCGGATTGGTCGGCAATTGAGGTTGAGGCCGACGCGCATGAACATCGCGTACAATGCAGCATGCGCAGTGACCTTATGAATAATGCAAACAATAATAAGAGGCAACGCGTTGTTTTCAACTTTGTTTTGAAAGAATCAAGATCGAGTTTGCTGGTCAAATAAATAATAATCCAAATAAATAATAATTCATTTAAATCAAAATTAAGATAATGGCTATCGCGAAGCTTCTGAATTCAACGAAGTCAGACACGGACAAATTAAACGCACTCTGCCAAGATTATCTACTGACAACCGATGATGATCGTGAAAATCCCGACGGCCAACTTTAGATGCATTTTTCTCCGTTAAACAGTTTTCATACACCCATGTAGTTTTTTGTAGCTTAAGTTATGGTTGAGCTAGAATTATATTTTTGGTGTTGTTATATAGAGGAGGTGTTCCTCATAAAATGGTGTATTATACTCCAAAAGTCAAAAATCCGACTTGCGACTGGTTTTGTGCAGATGGGTCACATATCATATAATTTATCCATATCTAATTTCCCATACTTAAATGCTGCATTTTCACAACTTAAAATAAGGAGAACAGTGCATATCCTACAATGCTCTGTATGTCTAACCTGTTCATTGCAGTTGCACTGATTTACAGCAGTTGCCTTACAACATTCATCAAGAAGAGTTAGAAGCTTCTTGAACAAAGCTTCATAAAGGTATCTGTAATGTTAAAGCATCTGTTGACAGTTTTGTGAGTGTGGATTTCATTAGCTTGGTGAGGAACGTCTTGTGTAAATCTGCCATTTGACTACACTGTCGCAGCTCTGCAGGCGTCAGCTGCAACAGAAAACAAACACTGATTTCAAATTAATAGAAGTATAGTTATCTTTCTTATATAGTATAGTTATAGGTTCTTGAAAATGCCATCAAACAAAAACATGTTCATTTTTCTTTCCAATTAGTTTTCCTTTGCTGATCTTCATTTCAGCAACATTTCTGTGGAATGTAGGGGAGGGGAGGTGCTCTTCTGCTGCTCGTTGCTGCTCCTTGAGCCTGCACTGGACAAATCCCAGACATAAGACCAGTGCATCGCAGGCCTCACATCGTTTGTTCAGCTGAATGGTAAAGTGAAAAACGTAAATAATATTACAGGGTCAATCAACCACATTAAAGAGAAACTCACAAGACCATCATACTGATAAAACTGACAAGGCACAACAGTTCCTGTTACAAGAATTAAATTTCAGTATAGAAGCAGAGTAGCTTTTTGGCCTTTTTGAGCAACTGTACTACAAGTATTAATTTTCACTTATGCTGGTCAATTTACAGATAACTTATCCAAGCATCGGATGTCATACCCTTTATACAAGATCCTCAGGAAAGTTGTGTACAAAAGTTACTCGCACTAACACCTGATAATTTTCTTGGGTATATATGCTGGACCAGATGGTTATTCCCAGCAATCTGCACTTAGACATAAATCTAAGAAATGCAAAATACATTTTCTTATCAATATGTAGTTTTGCCTTGGACAAACACAACCATCACATGTGTAACTGTTGTCAAGAGATCTGTTGTAAGAACTTTGTTGACCATATCAGTGGGCTTGTGATATCTTTGGTCTGACCTTTGCAAGCCTATTCCTTAGAATGGCTGTAATATCGATTGTTATCAGTAAAGTCAACTCAACACAAATCTCTTTCTGAGCTAATCCAAAACTGTGTTGCAGACCTCAACAAAAGAAATGAACAGCTTACAAACTGCCAACCACTTAACAGCAGCCATCAAAAGCTGCAAAAATAGAATGATCATAATTACCATATGGCCATAAACCTGAACAAATGACAAGAGAAGTTTGCCAAACTTCCCGTTAGAAGAGTTTGCGAGACTGTTAAATTGTAAGGAAGTCAGAAGATGCTTCAGATGATCAGTTGGCAATTCAACCTTTCAACAACAAATATTTATAAAGTTAAGCACAACAAATAAAGAAACTTTCCACAATCTGTATCAGGTATGCAAGTTTTGGACAGCGAGTGGTCTAATATTTTATTTCGACAGTGACATTTGCTCTGCTTGCAAATAGCAGACAACCGGAACAGATGTCGGCTACAATCCTCATCAAGAAATCTGCTACAATCCTCATCAAGAAATCTGCTACAATCCTCATCAAGAAATCTGCTACAATCCTCATCAAGAAATCTGCTACAATCCTCATCAAGAAATCTGCTACAATCCTCATCAAGAAATCTGCTACAATCCTCATCAAGAAATCTGCTACAATCCTCATCAAGAAATCTGCTACAATCCTCATCAAGAAATCTGCTACAATCCTCATCAAGAAATCTGCTATAAGACGTTTGGTGACTGTTCCTTCTCTGCTTCTATGACGTCTGGGCGACTGTTCCTTCTGCTTCTACGAGGTTTGGCAATTGTTCCTTCTCTGTCGCAGGACCCACTGCATGGAACAGTCTTCCAGACCATGTAAACAATGTGCCATTTCTGGACACATTTAAGTCACAGCTCAAAACTTATCTGTTTTTAAACAATCATATGACTGATTGATTTGTTGAACTCATGTACAGCACCCTTTCCTTCAGCCTCGGCTGTGCTACAGCGCTATACAAACCATCTTATTCTTATATATTATGAAAAAAATTTCAGAGGGGGTTTTTAGATTGGGGGGGGGGGTTTCCATTGAAAATCGTTCCAAAAGTCCTGGTTTTTGTATTTTGCATGTAAAAGCATATAAAAAAATACGCCCAGGTCTTCATGTTTGAACTGCTGCACTGGCTTCCTCTCTATGCACACATTAAATTCAAAATCATCATTATGGTCTTCTGGCACAGCAGGTCTCAGGCCCCAAAATATTTAGCTGATGCAGTGTTGTTTGTAATGTCTTACTATTTGACACTGGAAACCTGAAATGCAGTCCTACAATGACCTCAAACCTCAGCAAATCCAAAGTATCATGACTCAGCTGAACTCAAACTCTGCATAGCAAAAGTTAACCTCAGCTTCACTGAAGACCAAACAACACACTAGTTAACATCTAGAAGAATAAATAACGTTTATTGTCAAGAGACCTTTGTATCAATGATCGACTGTACAACGACCATCATCTGATCAGACCATGTCTTAACGCCTCTGTCCAACAGCACACTGAAAGAACAGCAAACAAACTGTAAAACAGGAAAATTAAATTCACCAGGTAATGTTTAAAAAAAGTTTACTCTTTTATAGATCTTATACCTCAGCGACTAACTATGTAAGCCAGGCACAAACTTTAAAATAAATAAATTAAAAAGATTAAAACAGTCAAATAGTGACAATTAACCATACCAGCTTTCTTCTTGTTATTTTAAATGCTCTTTACCCTTAAATTTGAATTACAGAACATGCAAAACTTAGAATTTAATACTTTGTCTTTCGATTGAAAGTTTAAACTCACTGCAATAGTTGCTGCTGATGCTGATTGGAAAATGCTTCTCTGATGACTTTTATTACCAATTCAGACTGAGGTTGTCCTGCAAAAGTTAGATTACATTAGGAAGAGAATGTCTTCGGAACCATGTCAGTACTACTCATTGATCTCATAATTTGACCCTAAAAGGCATCAAAATCTTATTATAAAATTCGTGATTTCCTTTTGCAATGTCCAGTTTTGGAAGCATTGCCTTCCATGGGTAGATCTCTCCAGATAGTGCTCGAGACAAGCCACACAGAACTCTCGGAATTTCTTGTTTGGCGTCTGGGCGAGCGGATTTAGGTGAATGGCAACACTCCAGCACAAAGGGCAGAAAATCACCATGGACACAGGATCGATTGCCGCTACACTTCCAAAGGTCCACTCAACCTTCCATTCCCTAGGTGGCATTGGTAAAATGAGCAATAAGACAGATGGGCACCTTGCGTGGCTGCCTTTCCACCTATTCATTTAGAAAAATTCAGTTCAACAAAATGATAACAGTTTCAGTTACTTTCTTGGCAATTTCACAGTCGGGGAACTTCAGTGCAGGCTCAAGGTTTTTGTTTTCATTTGGAAAACGTCCTTATGTTCTGTGACGAATTCAGTGAAAGTGGGACATAACAGATATTTTCCTGATCAACAATGAAATTCACCGACTTTCCCTGATTTTCCAGACACTTCTAAAATTCCCTGACTTTTCAGGTTTTCCAGAAGAGTGGGAACCATGACTATGTCTCAAGAAGGAAAGTAATTATCTTTGATTATTTATATAAAGCCATCAAGAGAGGAACTGGGCCTCAACCTGGTGGACCACCTCCAACAAACTGTACATATACTCAAATAACAGTAGAGGAAACATACCACAGGAACAAGTAGAAGAAGCTAGAAGTGGTTGCAAGAGGCCTTCAATCGAATGCAAAGGAAATGTTTTAACAAAACTAACAACCGCTGCAGCAAAGAGTCGCGAGGCAGCTTGTTCCAGTTTCAGAATCTGTAAAATTCCAAACACAGAAATACATTAAGAAACAAATGACCAAATCACAACAACAGTCACACAATCATTTATGACCGTCTGTCAGTCAGCAGCCATTTATGAGATAAAGCGTTAAACACATCTACCCCTCTGTACACACATGGAAGCTTGAATATTAACTGAAGATGCATCAACGCTTTATAGTAGAAGAGGTACAAGACAAATTTGGTCAGTATACTGCATTTTTTGAACACGGATTGCCGCTTTGCACAGTTGTAGTTGGAACCTAAGAGAACATATTAGGAAGGGGAGGCATTCGAAATTTCCCTTAGAATTCAAGATGGCGGCTTTTTTCAAAATGGCCGACCGAAATTGAGATTTTTCAATATCTCGACTTCTGGTTAACTTAAAATCATTATCTTGTTGTCTAAGCATACACATTTAGGGGTACTGATTCCACTAGGGCCATCGCAGATTAGCCCCGGTCTCATCGGGCGGCCATTTTCCAAAATGGCCGACGAAAATTGAGATTTTCAATATCTCGGCTTCTGGTTCACTTAGAATCGTTATTTTGGTGTCCAAACATACACATTTAGGGGCAATTATTCCACTAGGGCCATCGCAGATTAGCCACGGTCTCATCGGGCGGCCATTTTCCAAAATGGCCGACGAAAAATTGAGATTTTTCAATACTTCGGCTGCTAGTTCACTTAGAATCGTTATTTTTGGTGTCCAAACATACACATTTAAGGGCAATGTTTTGACTAAAGCTATCGCAGATCAACCCATGGTCTCATCAGTCGGCCATTTTCCAAAATGGCCGACCGAAATTGAGATCTCTATTTTCCAAATAACATTAATCTAAGGTCAAAATTAACATAAGGCATCAAAATGAAGCCAAAGAAGGTAAATTTATTGCAAAATGGCGAAATTGTTCAAAAGCCCTCATATAATTATGGCATGAAGCCACGTTGTTCAAAAACATTTGGAGAATATTGTGAGAGTGATTATATATATATATATAATGGCTTTGCGGGCTTGATTTGAGAGTGATTTTGAGGACAGTTTATTACGGAATGCGGCTCGTCTAGCTGCTACTCGTATTGATTTGGTTTGGGACATTTATGCTGACGCTAGCTTGAAGAATGGTGTTCGACAGCAGCGAGGATCTGGTACACGCTGACAAGTATCTCCAGAAACAAAACTACATGTACCACGAAACTGGTCTGACTTTCTTCGAAATGAAATAAACAAGAAAGAACTCTTCAGTCTGCTTGCGAATTATGCTCTCCATAATTTTAGTCATGTTCATGCTGTCACAAACGTAGATAAGGAACTCCTCTCATCTGACACCCAACCGACATCCCTAGCTGGCACTTCATGTAAGAAAATGGATTTAGCGGATGGTCGTCTGATCATGCAAGTTCGTTATATGGCCTGCAAATGCCGTTAAGAATGTCCTTCTTTGCACCAAGGATACTGACGTTGTCTTGATGGCAACATCTTTCTTTCATGTTCTGCAATCCTTGGGACTTACTCACCTGTGGATCCTATATGGCTCTGGTAGAGGGAAATGTTCAAATAGCTCAGGTAGTAAATTCTTACTTTTTTATGAAAGAAATTAAGATAAACTATCATACTATGACTAATATATTTTAGAAATCCATGGAAGACTTTTATAATTAAAACTCTTAGATACTATCCACAGTAATGAGGGAAGATGCCACAAAGAAATTGGAAAAAAAGCACTGAGTGCAAAAAGTATTTGTTTGTTTCCTCTTTGAACAATTTCGCCGTTTTGCAATAAATTGACCTTCTTTGGCTTCATTTTGATGCCTTATGTTAATTTTACCTTAGATTAATGTTATTTGGAAAATAGAGATCTCAATTTCGGTCGGCCATTTTGGAAAATGGCCACCGACTGATGAGACCGGGGCTATACTGTGATGGCCCTAGTGGAATCACTATTCCTAAATGTGTGTGTTTGGGCACCAAAATAACGATTTTAAGTGAACCAGAAGCCGAAATATTAAAAATCTCAATTTTTCGTCGGCCATTTTGGAAAATGGCCGCCCGATGAGACCGTGGCTAATCTGCGATGGCCCTAGTGGAATAATTGCCCCTAAATGTGTATGTTTGGACACCAAAATAACGATTTTAAGTGAACCAGAAGCCGAGATATTGAAAATCTCAATTTTCGTCGGCCATTTTGGAAAATGGCCGCCCGATGAGACCGTGGCTAATCTGCGATGGCGCTAGTGGAATCAGTACCCCTAAATGTGTATGTTTAGACACCAAGATAATGATTCTAAGTGAACCAGAAGTCGAGATATTGAAAAATCTCAATTTCGGTCGGCCATTTTGAAAAAGCCGCCATCTTGAATTCTAAGGGAAATTTCGAATGCCTCCCCTTCCTAAAATGTTCTCTTAGGTTCCAACTACAACTGTGCAAAGCGGCAATCCGTGTTCAAAAAGTGCAGTATAAATCCGTGTACCGCCTGGACTATTAACAACAAGCTTTTAGCACACTCTCGTCGTTAAAGTATTAAATAGACCAGTGTGCAAAAACTACAGCAACAGAACAGAATATGCCAATAAAGGAAATAGCCATGGAAATGTAACAATTCTGTCATAATTGACATCAAAGTTTAAACAGTGCTGGTACCATGCTTATTCTTTGTCTTGTAATTGTTTGTCTTCATTTAAGCTAAAGCTTTATAAGTAAGTAAGTACATGCTTTTTTGAACTGCTTGCAAACACGGGAACATCGGATAAGAACAATCTAAGAGTGTTATATCACAAAATATCATAATATACAATAATAAAACAGAGATCTATGGATCTGTGAGAGAGTAAGGATAAAGTAAGAAGAAAGATCAGCAATAAAGACAATTGGATAACATTCGGGTAATAAAATCACATCGGGTTAATGCGTCAGCATGCGAGATCTCAGAGTTATGTAATCGAGGAGTTGGTAACATTCTTTATAGGAGGCAGTAGACAACTTAGGACATGCCTGGAGTTGTTAAGCGCAGATGAGAAAAGAGAAGAGTCTGCACGGCCACAGAGGTCATCGAACATCTTCTGGTCGGCAGGCAGAAACTTGAGCCGTACCATTTTCCATATTATTGAGTTAATATGAGCACACTGTCCAGCATTAGCAAAGCCATCCCATGAAGGCGAAGCATACAGGAGGCGTGCCAACGAGGTGGCTCGAACTACATCGTAAAGGTGCGTCCCCCAGAGACTATGGGCAATAACGATGTGTATCACATAGAGCAATTGGCTAGCCTTAATACAGATTTGCTCAATATGGGGTCAAAACTAAGCCTATCGAATAAGGGTTACCCCTGGAATAACAGACTCGGACACCCTGCCAATTCCTGGTATAGGGGAGGGAGATTAAGTAACTTAGACCACGGGCACCTAAATACCATCTCTTTAGATTTATTGCTATAGAGCTTAAGATTGCATGTAAGTTGGCAGCAATTGGCAGCATTTTCAAGTTCAGAGGAAGTGGTGCTTATAGTGGATGCTGGAATGAGAATGTAGCTCGGTGTCAAACACCTCTGGACTTGGACTCAATTGGGCTCGACTTAGGTGGACTCACTGGTAACCAGCAGACAACTGCTGGTTACCAATGATGTCTACACAGTAGGCCCAAATATCTAAGAGTGCCCAAATCTACCTGTGGAAGCAGGAAGGTGCTTGCAAAGAGCAAAACGTTTTCGTAGCTGATCTGTTGTGAAGCACATTCCATGAACGTCTGACAGGCCAAAAGAACGGAGGCATCGGGTAAATTCAACACTTCCATTTGCTCCAACACATTTTGTAGCTATCAACATTGAGAAAAAAACAGATCATAACATTTTTGTCTATATTATGTGCACAATTTTGTAAGCCATTTTATTAGACAATATAATAAAATAAAAATATTTCCTATCAAATTCGTCATGCAAATTATAGAGGTGGGCATTTAACTCATTATTAACTCGATCAATTTGTTAAATTTAAAGCAATTAATATTTTTAATGCAATTAATTTTTAACACAGCTATGATATCTTGCACAAAATAAACCATAAACATGTTTGCTACAAGAATGGACGAAATGCACTAATAGAATGACCACTGCCTGTATACCTACCATACAAGCCTCCTTTTCCCCACATCTGACATGCCAGTGCTTAATTTGTTTTTGCATGACTTAAGTACAGTCGACGCCACTTCAGTGCATAGCCTCAGGACTGCCTTGAACCTATGCACTTAACCAACTGATGAACATCAGAGAAGTTCACATGTACTGTGTAAAACTGACTAAATG
Organism: Aporrectodea caliginosa; assembly: GCA_020284085.1. Classification (NCBI taxonomy): domain Eukaryota; kingdom Metazoa; phylum Annelida; class Clitellata; order Crassiclitellata; family Lumbricidae; genus Aporrectodea; species Aporrectodea caliginosa. The sequence goes on from JACEVL010000929.1 coordinate 388,959, forward strand.
TACTGGTATTTAATATTTGAATTAATGGAGCCTACATGCAGAACTATAATGCCTTCAGTTAAAGTAAATCTAAGTGTTATTAAATTAGAAGTGTAACTGCCAGATACACTGGCAGGACACTGAATTCCAAATGCAACAGATGTTTAAGCATTTCTGTTCCAAGTCTTACAGACTTGCCCAGCCATTTAACATTTTTTTACAACTTAAATAAGCAACTACAACTTAACGTTAAGCAAGCTACAGGAACAGTGTGCACACTCCGGAATGTTGACCAGTAACAATGTTAGATCACCAGACAAAGTCACTTGCTGTCCACGGGTGAACTGCCGTGGCGGCTAGAATGGTCTAAGTGACCTAAGCAATTAAGCAGCGTTGATATAGACAGGCAGGACATGTGGCCAATAAGGCGGGCTGCAAAGGTGAGCTCCTGATTTAGAGTAACACCAAGGTCACGGACCACAGAGGAGAAGACAAAATGAGGAAAGGCGGTAACAAGGGCAGCCATATCTAACTTAGCCAGCTGCTGGCAGGTGTCTCACTCCTGCCTACCTTTTTGAGCTTTGTAGCCCCACTCTCGGTGCTCGGGGCTCACACTCAGCTGAACAGGGTCTTCTCTCTGTCCCTTTTGCTCGAACCTCCGCTAGGCAGAGCCGTACCTTCTCTGTGGTTGGCTCCTCGACACGGAATGGCCTCCCTCTGGTCCTCCGCTCCCTTCCTAGAACCCCTTCTCAGGCATCCCTCTCTCAACTTGAAATGGTCCTATTTGGCCGTGCTGGGGTTGGGAGCACCTCTGAGTAGTTCCCTTGAAGGGGCTCTATACAAATTCAAGTAATGAATGAATATACACAGACTACAGAGCAATGACTAATGGATCTGTGGTCAGCCACACACATAAACAAATTATGCACACATGCCATATGCACATACCCAGAGTTGTCTTTGTTTTAAATACCCTATATTGAAAACAGGACTGGCAAACTTCCATGCACTTATCCGCACTTTAGTGGCGTTGACTATAGCTTGAAGCACAGGTTTTCACCCTTATAAAAATTTAAATAAAGTAACAAAGTATGGATTGAAAACTATTTGCTAGATGGAGTTTCCTATGCAAAATGAATCTACAGCAATGTGTAGCATTCTGGGAAAGAATTTGTTGGAAAGAAGTCATATATCAAACTACAATACCATCTCAAAAACAGCAGCTGTTTACTCTTCGTCCGAGCAATGCTGGCACCTGTGCTACAAAGTCAACCTCTTCAACTGGTGGACAAGTTGTACTCTATCTTTCTTTATCGATTTTAGCTCGAAAGTACTGTATATCAGAACGAATGCTACAACAGTGTTTTTGTTTTTAATAGTCACACCGCTACTATTCTCATACCAGAAAATGTGATGGAACTACTCTGTCTGCACAACTGCTTCAACAGCAAGTAAAACTTACCAGAGGCTTCTGAATTGTGGAACATTCATGATTTCTTAATGTTCATTGAGCACTTTAAAATAATTAATAAAATTGCAAACAATTTTGTCAAATTTTCAGTTATATCATTAATAAACTTTTAAATTTTTAAACTGAAGTTTTTATAAATTTATAAAGTTACTGAAAAATCAATTGTACAGTAAGTTACAAAATTCTTACCAAATTTAATTCCTCCACATTTTCTGTGATTATTTGAATGATAAAAATTTTAATCATAGATTAATTTTTATTACAATTTTTAATCAGTGCCCACGTCTAATTAATTTATATAAATGAACAACAAGTAATTAAATAGCAAAATGCATTTGGCAATCTGTCACTATTTAAGGAACAAATTATTGGTTTTGCAATAAAATCAAATAAACAAACTCATATAACATTCTTACACTTTGCAAATGGTTTTGTAAGAATTGAATGAGACAGAAGTAACCAACCTGTTTAGGAGACAAAGTTTTTAACAAAATGACAATTTCAGGGTCAACAGCTTGCTCACGTAACCAAGACTCTCTTAGCCTCAGCACCGCTGTCTGCAAACATAACAAATGCTATGATTGCCATGACTTATTATATCAGCAGAACTCTACATAACACTTCTTACATAAAGACATTGTAACAGAAATTACCTCAAGTTGACGTACGTTGGTACATATACAATATACTAGGGATGTTAAACAATAATCGGAAATCTGATTATCGGTTTCGAAAACGATTATCGGTTTTCATTATTGACAAAACGATTATCGAATTCGTTTTTTAATCATTTTCATTGTAAAAATTGGAAGCTTAACGCAGCATTCCAACGACCTCTTATCATTGTCTCTTATATATAAAACGGAGTCTTCCACAGCCAACGAGGTAATAGTAGAACCCCACAGCGACGTATTACTAATAGATAGATATTCGTTTTATTGCCTCTTATATATAAAACAGATTCTTCCACAGCCAACGAGGTAATAGCAGAACCCCGTACGTGTACATACGTTACGGTACGTAGCGATATCGGTTTTCAGTAACTTGCATTATATAATATATTAAATTTTCTATGAAGGCCAAACACTGATAATCAGTTTAAAATCAGATTTATAAAAACAATAATCGGTTTAAAATTGGATTTCTAAAACCGATAATATCGGATTGACAAAAAAAAACGATATTAACAACCCTACAATATACCGATATGCTACTTGGCAGAGGATGACAAAATTATTGCCAAGACTCGACCACATATAGAATTTTTAAACAGCACTCATCAAAATTAATTCATTAGTCATTAAAATATGTATTTATAAGCATAAAATATGTAATATTTAATTAAACCATACAGATTATGCAATCTTTGATGAAAATATGCTGAAGTCAAATGCGTGAGTTCTACTTAACACCTTTCTAAGCAATTTCTGGAAAATTTGCAGTGCTGTTAATAACTCATTTTCTCCAAACAGTTACAAATATGTCCAATAGTTCACAACTGTGGCATCGCAATTTAAATATGCCGACCTATCTCTGCCCCGTCCTCAACCTTCACAACAAATTAGTACTCAACAGATGGACACGCAGACTCTTGTTGTGCCTCGCACCAGGACAGTCTTCGCTCCTCGAGCATTGTCAGTGGCCGGTCCAAATCCACTGGCCAGTTCTCTGCATTCTATCCGTTATTTAATGCCATTCAGATCTAAACTCTGACTCATCAAAGACACTTGCTAACCCACCTTAGCCAAACGTCCGGTTTCCCTAACCATTGGATCTCAATCACGCTTCTGACAATATATATATATATCTTCGTTTATTAGAACCAATCAGGCTGGCAAACCGCAGCTCAGTACATACAGGTTAAATGCATTAATATAAGAAAAGAAAAGAGGTTGAAAGGCCTAGGCATTAGGATCACCGATTGCAGGGTTAAGTTCTCGAGTTATAAGTTTTGATAAAGGGCTCTAGGTATAAAGTTTTTATCATCCTTTGTTGGCAAAATGAAGTCATGACGGCGCGGCCTTGGGCTGTAATGGCGTTTGATTGTTGGTGGAAATAGTCTGACAATGGTTCCATTTGAAGCAACCATTGATTAATGCCTTCTGCCTTAGAGTGATGGCAACCATTGGTTAATGGCACCATACAAGTCATTAGGTCATCAGATTAAGTAAGACTACTTGCTCTAGCTGCCATGGCAAACAAACTTCTCACCTGAATTTCATAATCAACAACACAGCCAGGCATTTCACGATCAACGATTATGACAGATTCTGAAACAGAACATAACTGAAGTAAGAGCGATGTAGGCTTATTTGCAATATGTTTAGCACCGTCTTCGTTTTAGGACCAGCGACCTGTCTATCTACTGTATGCAGTTTGTCCTAGCCATTTCTAAGTGTCATCATCCACAAAATGTATCCACTACTGAATAGTATCAGCAGACACTCAGCAACAATGTGTGCCATATTCTAATATTCTGCACTGCACCATAACATCAAAAGATTACAACGGGTGCAGAACTTGACAGCACATCTTGTTTATCCTAGTAGCACATTCTCATCTGCTGATCTTCTATCACAACTCCACTAGCTCCCCACTGGCTCCCTATCTCAAGGAATATCGCATCGATTTTAAATTAGCTACTATCCTACTATCGCGTATCAACTCCTTCATACTCAGCAACCTGCTAACTTCTGATCTAAAATTGATTATTATATTCCTGCCCACACCACACGATCTGGTGACCTTCTGAAACGTCTTCAACCCTTTGTTAGTAAGGCCTTCAGTGTAAGTGCCATTAGCTCAGCCTCACCCACTGTTCGGAATAAGATACCTTTACTTCTATTCTAAGGTCAGCCATCCTTCAACTTTCTATTTAATTAATTATTAATTATTATTAATATTATTAATTACCATTGGTCACTTAACCTCCAACTTCAGCTGTCCATCTGCCCTTTCCCCCCTCCTCACTCCTACCGACTCACTGTGACTCTGAGGTGACTACTGAGGTTTTGCATATTAATCTCATATTATACATGCACACAAACACATATGACTGATGAAGCATTTGAGACATGGTAGCCGATTGATTAGAGCCCTGTAACTCAATGAATGAATGATAGGATGATGGAAGGTGTTGGGGTATATTGGAGTCGGGAGCGACTCTGAGTAGTTTCCTTGAAGGGGTGCTATATAAATTCCCAAATGAATGAATGAATGAATATCACAATTATGGCTCACTACTTGAATTCGTACATGACAGAACATCTGCATTTAGTTTCAATTCATTTTAATCCATTAACTGATTAAGACATTATTAACAAATGCTAATTATACCTATCTGGGCCACGTCATTTACAGCCACTGACTTTTCCATTGAAATTTCAGTTAGTTCCTGTTGTACATCCATGCATTCATGAATTACAACTTCACCATTGAAGTCATTCACTTGACTGGTGCCTGATGCAGATGGACTTGGCTTTCTCAGCTCCTCCTCAGCTACAATCTCAATGCTTCTGCTGAAGAGACCAGCAACATTCCAAGCAGTGCCACAATTTGAAGCCATTCTCATTTTCTCACAAAGATTCAGAAGCTGGGCCGTGCTCCTTTCTGAAAAATTAAACTCAGTTGTCAGAGATGTTCGAAATGTGTCACATTCTTTCTCTGTTCTCTGCATTCCACTTGTTAGTCGATTTTCTTCCTTCTGCCTGCAAATCAGACGGTTTTGAAGGAGGTTCAAGTACAGATCAATCCAGTTGACCTTTGTACGGCATATTTCAAACAAACTTTGTAAAAATTGGTTGAAAACAGTCAAACTGATATCATCACAATGCTGATATATGAACTGCAGTGTATGCTTCTGTAAATTATCTGGAAGATGGTAGAAAAGAGGTTGACTGAAAATAGACAAAACCTTCATACAGAGTTGAAAATAGTGCTACCAATATCAAGAAACTATGATGACTACGCTACACTCTACAGTCCATGCTCAATAATTGTTTCCGCAATGTCAATGTTCACGCATTTCTATTAGCGACCTTATATGGCCTCGACCCTGCTCATTTTTCAAATGAATTGATCAGGTGAGGTCCTTCACCACCACTCACCCGCTTGAATGGACGCCACGCCATTTAGGGTCCCCATGCAGTGGTGAATGGTGATATAGATGATTTCATGAATTTACTGAACTCCAAAAGCACAAACACCCACATATATAAAAATAAATGCAAAATAAATAATTTATAGAATTGTGCACAAATATTTCATTCATTTAGCAATACTTTAAAAGTATAAAACACGTTTAGTACGTGGTTTGAAAAAACATTCACGGCACTCTTTTAAAACTGCTTAACAGCACCTACATCTAGTGTGGTCAAATACTTGCCTTGTCAGATGATTTACGACCACAACATATATATACATTTTCTCACTTTCCCAGCTCAAAATTTAGGGGCGACTTATACTCGAAGCCGACTTATTCTCGAGCATATATGGTAAGTGCAAATGCATCTCTAATCCAAAAGAACCTTTCTCATCAACATTGCATAACTATCCAAAAAAACTGTCAACATCAAACGTAAGATCTTACCACATGCAACAATTTAAGCGAACTGGCTAACAAGTGTCCAACTGCAAAAATATAAGCAAAAAAGCTAACTCTTTCAAAGACTTACAAGACTAATTCACCTTCTTTTGACAGTGGTTCTAGCTGTGTTAAGAAACCTAGAAATTCTGTCCACCTCAGCTGTTTTCCGGAAAGACGCCACCACATTTTCACTCTTTGATGAGGATATGCAGTCAAAGAATGAGCAAGAATAATCATGATCCGGAACCATTCTGAAGGAAGCTTTTCAATTAATACATGCCAATTCATGTCAGTTCTTTATTTCCAAATTAGGTGCAACCCAAACCTAAAACATATTTAAATCAAGTATTTTATTAATGGATTGATGCCTTGAAGAGATAAAATGATCACACACTTACATGTCACCACATAGGTCATACTCAAGGAGCTTAATTCCTTAGTGAGCCAACAAATTAAGAAATAACTACAGGACACATTTAGACAACTTTCTTTTAAACTGTCATGCACAGCTGCCAGTTTGTGCATCATGTGTATCTACCTACGGGTATGTGTTTGCATTCCATGCACACATAATCAGTTGGTATGTTATCAAAGGTAAATATCGAATAATCTTACAAACAACTCACAAACAAAGGTAGAAGTTCATACTACTGCAGCCAGCCTGAAACTTACCAAATTTCTTGGGACCAATGGCACACCTTCCAGGAGCTTTTGAATTAAAAAAAAGCTGTCAACTGCCTATGCTCAGAACAAGAAACTATGTTCTGACTTTGCCTCAGTTTTCGTTAACAAAATTGACAATTTGAAATGTAAAATTGCTCAGTGCTACTGGAACTACCTGCTGCTTGATTCTGACTGTTCTGGCATTGCCATTAATGACTTACTATCTTAAACCAACTTTGAAGTCCTGTCTCTTCTTAACAATAGGGTCATTCCAGCTCAACTCAACCAATTTTGAGGAAGGTTCCCACTCGACCATCTCCGAATTGGCTGAAATTTTAACCACATGTTGCAAGATATATAGGATGGAAAAATCCAAAATATTTCTGCAATATTTAAAATACTTTCCAAGATATCGTGGATTCCGTGACCCCACCCTCCGAAGGCACTTCGCGAAACTTCGAGATGTCCACTTTTTGAAATTTGATATCTCTGGAGCCGTTACACCAAATTAGATGATTTTATTTTTACCTGTACAGTTTCTTGCATAGATTACAAAAATATAATCATTTTTATTGTGTGTCCTATAATTTCAGCTGTAGTAAATGTCAAAGATGCCTTCATATTCATTTTATATCGAAATTCTGCAATATTCAGCGATCAATATCTCCATATGTACCAGGCACAATACATTCAAATTTTCTATGTATACTGTCTATGTTGCTGGCAATTACTTGGCAAAGTTTGACTTGATTAGTTATTCACATCTGCCTGATATAGGCTGTCAAAGTTGACCAAATCTGACAACGGGGGTTAAAGAGCAAAAATATTCCCAAAAAGGGACATATAAATTTTATATTTTTATTGCATTTTCTGATAGACCATAGATCGATTGATAAGTGTTCCAAAAATCTTAATGGGGTTTTTTGTTTTAAGGACTTTACAGTGTGTCAAAAATGGTCGTTTTTTGGTATCGCGAGTTGCAATCATGGGTGGTATTTGACAGACTTGTTACCCTAAATATCAATATCAAAACTGTGAAACCAATGTCATCACTTTTCTAATATAAATTAAACATAACCAAGTAATTCTTATTAAAGTTATAGTTAACATAAGCATTTCTTTATCATAATCAAAGTGACTTTATGAACGAAATATAGTGTTCTTTGGTGGTCTATCAAACTGCTTACAATTGTGGAACTGCTGAACATGTAAAAATATCAATATAACTAATTAATGTCATTTTTGCATACAGCATCATATTTTGAAAGTATTTCTGTGCATAAGATGAAAATTTTGTTGTTTACTTTCTTCCATACAGAATTGTCCAGCTGGTACTGACATGCACTGTTACTGCGTGCTTGAGATGCTGACACTAAGCAAAGGACAAATTGCAATGGAACACAGCAAATGTAATCATGTCTTGGCCAAGTCAGACAATAGCTTGCCCTACTTTGTGTATTGTCGTGAATTTGTTGAGTATATGAGCAAATTCAAGACAATGCATAAAATAGGTCAGACAAAGGAGAAGATATAATATCCGCTCCTTCGTCTGACCTGTCTGTTATCAGCCCAATGTACCACTTGTGGTCATATATTATTGCTGCCAGATACAGCCGGGATTGACAGGTAGTGGCATCAAGTTGCTTGCTCTGATTCTGCTGTCACATCTTCTGGTTTATTACAATCTTCAATATCAGTAACTGGTTAAGCAGTTCCAAATGAGTTCAAAGATAGTTTTTCCCTAATTATCAGAATCTTTTATACTAGGACAAATGCATGATGGCTAGGGGTTCAAGAAATCATCCTGGCTGCACTGTACCGCTCATCCAACTTGGAAGTCCTTTATATGAGTAAAGCACAAACAGCATGTACCGTATATTACAGACTCAAAATCTTGAACCTTAGCAGTGCATTGTTCTTGGTGACTTTGCAGAAAATTATTTGCATTTGTCCCAGTATCGAAGATTCTGATAATTATGCGAAGACTATCTTTGGACTCATGTGGAACTGCTTAACCAGTTACTGATATTGAAGATTGTAATAAACCAGAAGATGTGACAGCAGAATCAGAGCAAGCAACTTGATGCCACTGATGACATTTGCTGTGTTCCATTGCAATTTGTCCTTTGCTTAGTGTCAGCATCTCAAGCACGCAGTAACAGTGCATGTCAGTACCAGCTGGACAATTCTGTATGGAAGAAAGTAAACAACAAAATTTTCATCTTATGCACAGAAATACTTTCAAAATATGATGCTGTATGCAAAAATGACATTAATTAGTTATATTGATATTTTTACATGTTCAGCAGTTCCACAATTGTAAGCAGTTTGATAGACCACCAAAGAACACTATATTTCGTTCATAAAGTCACTTTGATTATGATAAAGAAATGCTTATGTTAACTATAACTTTAATAAGAATTACTTGGTTATGTTTAATTTATATTAGAAAAGTGATGACATTGGTTTCACAGTTTTGATATTGATATTTAGGGTAACAAGTCTGTCAAATACCACCCATGATTGCAACTCGCGATACCAAAAAACGACCATTTTTGACACACTGTAAAGTCCTTAAAACAAAAAACCCCATTAAGATTTTTGGAACACTTATCAATCGATCTATGGTCTATCAGAAAATGCAATAAAAATATAAAATTTATATGTCCCTTTTTGGGAATATTTTTGCTCTTTAACCCCCGTTGTCAGATTTGGTCAACTTTGACAGCCTATATCAGGCAGATGTGAATAACTAATCAAGTCAAACTTTGCCAAGTAATTGCCAGCAACATAGACAGTATACATAGAAAATTTGAATGTATTGTGCCTGGTACATATGGAGATATTGATCGCTGAATATTGCAGAATTTCGATATAAAATGAATATGAAGGCATCTTTGACATTTACTACAGCTGAAATTATAGGACACACAATAAAAATGATTATATTTTTGTAATCTATGCAAGAAACTGTACAGGTAAAAATAAAATCATCTAATTTGGTGTAACGGCTCCAGAGATATCAAATTTCAAAAGTGGACATCTCGAAGTTTCGCGAAGTGCCTTCGGAGGGTGGGGTCACGGAATCCACGATATCTTGGCAAGTATTTTAAATATTGCAGAAATATTTTGGATTTTTCCATCCTATATATCTTGCAACATGTGGTTAAAATTTCAGCCAATTCGGAGATGGTCGAGTGGGAGGCATTGGTTGAGTTGAGATGGAATGACCCAATACCATCTCTATGTCCTCTCTGATGGACTTACACCTACAGCCAACTTCATTTTGTTTTCCATCATGTTCTAATGTTCCTAAGTTATGCCTTTACTTATGAAACCTGAACTTCACATCAACAACCTGCCAAACTTTACCTCCATTTCCAACCTCAAAAACATTTCAAAGATTCTTGAACATCTCTCCCTTACGTGGATTAAGAAACACATCACTCATCTCCTACCTTCAGTCCTTGCCAATCAGCTTACTGTGAAGGCTGCTTCAGTGAAATAGCTTCTGTGGACATTTTCTCGTCTACTGATAATGGAAAGGCATGCCGTTGAGTGTGCTGCTTTTGAAACTGTTGACCATCACGTAGTACCTCTAGACTCAATTGGTACTGCTCAGTTTCATCTCTGCAATGCTGGTTTCTTCACGAGGTCAAGTTGAGTTTCACTGGCATACTGCTGTAAAGTGATTCGCTACATGGTGATTGGTGAAGTGAAGATTGTAAATAAGATGGACCAAGAACTAACAGTTAGTTCTTGGTCCCTGTTATTTACAATCTAACTTGTCTTTGGCAAGAGCAGAGGCTGCTCTCTTATATGCTCTTGTTTCAATTGTGCCAACTCAGCTGTGCCTGTATGTTGGATCTTGAAGCCAACAGGCTTCCAAAATTATTTGAGCATACGTAAAAAAACAGACAGTGAATTGTAATATTCTAGGTGAGTGATATGCAATGAATACATTGACATTGCATTAGCAATATCTGGCAGTGAGAAAGACAGCAGACATTAGAAAAGACAGAGAGGACTGGTCACACACCTTCAGCGTGACAGACAAAAAGAGGGAAAGATACAGACAGAGACACATTGAGAACAGGTCACAAACTCTGATATGCTACTACAACAGATGGAAAATAAAATACAGAAAAGTTTACTGAAGCGGAAATGTAAGTAATGCTGTGCTTACCCGGGTAACTATACAGGTCAATAAGTAAGTACATCCTTTATTGAACCAATTGCTAACCGTATTTTGGTGTACATTATAAAGTATATAATCACGAGTAAATCATCCTAATACCGGTAATAAATGTTTTGCGTGCCAGATTGTCTGCAACAGGTAAAATTCTGTTTAGTGGATGTAGTGTGTATTCTAGTTTTAATTGAGTGTTGTAGGTCATGTAGAACATGGTCTAGATCTGCACGAACAGACCCGAAGAGGCAGGTGTCATAGTTGTTTGAAATTGGTGTTTCTTTTCTGGCAGGTATCGCAGCCCGACCAGTCGCCGCCGCAGCCCCTGTAGGCGTGTCCGCCTTGCTGACCAACAAACCCTCACCAGGCCAATGTCGAAATTAAGTTTCATCTGAAACACTATGCTATACTGGGCGAATAATTGGGGTGCTAAACGATATATCATTTAGTCTTGGCTGCCAACGGTCTCCTGATTATTCCAATCCGAGGGCCCAACCAAAACAGACAGGGAGTTTCCTATTTGAAAAGCAACAATTGAACAAATAGGCACTGGAGGGAATGGGCTGGTCTAGTGCACGTCGCTTGTCAGTTGTCACTGTTGAAATAATACTTGCCAGTTCTTGGACAAACTCGTGATTCAGTTTCGACTGCAATAGTATATATAGGTCCGAATGGCATGACTCCAACTCCAAGCTAGCAGCATATTTACAGGCGTTAACAGGAGCTGATTTCTCCGCTGCGTGTCCTGCACTTCAGAGATGTCGCATACATGTCGTAAATATGCTGCTAACTTGCAGTCATTTGCAGGCGAAGCAAAGATCTATAATTGTTATTATTACCATTAAATGAAAAACGGGCAAACTTATAGTATCGCACGTTGGGCTGAAGGATTATACTTAATTTTAATATGCAGTATCTTTGAGCATGCTGCGCGAACGCCGGACGATACCAGGTTTTCTAATGACGACATTAACCCTAACCCTGACCCTAACCGACCCTCACGACGCCTAACCTGACCATAAACGACACTCACGACGCCATTAAACTTACGCACTATATCCTTCAGCCCCCGATTCTATAAGCTTGCCGAAAAACGTCGTACGTCCTGGATAGATCTTCACTTACAATAGTTCTAATTCAAACAAGATGATTAGCATTTCACTGGGATCATAATTGCATCGAAAATAATTTCGCGCCAAATCAATAATAATTCCTACAAAGCAGAGTCATCCAGGGACATCTTATATTAACTTAACCTTTTATAATGATGTAAACTGGCCTAAGAGCCATCGACGGCAGCCACGCATCGATATCTAAATATAGATATCTAAATATAGATATCTAAATATAGATATCGATGCGTGCTACGCGCCAAAGATTTTAAGAAAATTTAGACAACATCCGGTTCAGTGCCAAAGATCATCAGGCTACGCTTTTGAACTACTATTCTTTTTCAGAAGCGTCTTTCTCCTAACGGGCAGAAGAGTTGTGTTGAATCTGTAATTAAGTCTATTAATAAATAATAACCGCAATCATAAGCTCCAAATTTCAAAATCGTCACTTGAAAGTTGAGCGCAGGGCACCAGCTAATTCATGCGCTTATTAATAGGCGAAGGCAAAATCAGGCCGATGGGACCTTGGTCATAGCACAGTATAAATAATTATACAGTACGTCGACTCTCGGCCTCTGCTGCAGTCAGAATGTGTGACTGATTAGAAAGTTAGTTAGCTCCGCCCACTGTCAAACAGCTCATTTTCAAAATGGCGTCACCAGAAAACCTAGTCAACAGGCAGCGGCCGGAGTCGACATACTGTATAATTATTTATACTGTGGTCATACTTCATAGGCATGGTGTAGGATATCTTACACCATGGTAATAGGCGTAGGGGAAATTTCAGTGTACTGTAATGTATATATATAGCTAATATTTTCGTTTATTCAACAATCCGGTTGACACACCGCAACCGGTTACAGTGTACAATTATGCAATTGAAACAATTCACAACAACACAAATGACAGAAGACATAAATCTTAAAATTTACTACTAACAGAACAGACAGCCTAATACTCGATCGGCGCTAATAGCAGCCTACAAAGCATGTCTACCCTAGGCCTACGGGCTCGAACTCGGTACCTCTCGGTCTCTGCCAGATGTTATCCAATGCGCTATCGTAAATCTTCGAAAATTTCTCAGCGCCCACAAAAGCCACGTCAGGGAGACCAGCTTAGTCACCGGCGCTATATCAAATCAAGTCCGCAATAGCCAAAACTCCTCTGTTCTTTTCGGTGCCAGGTCAAAATCCCGGAGGTCAAGCCGAGGAGACAGCATGGTGCTTGTGTAGAGCCTAGAGGGAAAGAAGCTACAATCTTTTACTTCTGCCCAAAAATAAATCTCATCCAGAATAATTGGCGTCGTGTCTGAGCTAAGTAGATATGTAGAGTATATATAGGGCCTACCTATTTTTCCGGGAGATTGGGTCGTCGTCTTCCTATTCTCCTCCCTCCTCTTTCTCCCGAAAAACGAACACCCGAATGGGGTTGGGGCCGTCCATAAATGACGTCACGCAATTTTGGCCGATTTTGAACCCTCGAGGATCCCCTCGTCACAAAAAGTAGCACCCCTTGAAAAATGACGTCACAAAGCTCTGACCCCCAAAAAAATTTCCATGGCGAAGCAAAATGCTCCTTCATGGAACAAATAAGCCTAGGGAGAAAATGCATATTTTAAAATCTAACGGTGACCAAATATTGAAATAATTAGAAAATTATTAGTAATCGTGCCCATATACATTAAAATAATAAAAAAATAATGAAAATTTAATACTCAAAATTAGTGCTATTATTATTAAAATTAAATTGTTGTTATTTGTTAAATTTAATAACATAGACCTGATGTGACGTCACATTTCTCCAACCCAACCCCCATGTCACACATCGTCACAAATTTCCGCACCCCGTCCCCCATAGGTGCGTGACGTCATTTATGGACGGCCCCTTGGGGCAAATGCCTCTTATCGCCCGCTTCATACGCCTGTCAGATGGTCTGAGCGCATAATATTATGCTTGTAACATGTTACGATATGGGCCATCCATTTAGTACGTACGCATGGAGGGGAGGGGTTACCCAAAAGCAGCCGCTTGCGTACGCATGGAAACGAGGGGAAAAACTTCGATAATGGGCCTACTGTCTATATTGACCCCCCTTCAAATGAGTAAAATTTCAGCTATCATGCAATGACTATAGGGAGAAAGAGGTTTACGGCTGTGGGAAAAGTACTTGTATGCCCGCTACCTCTGAGCTCTGACTGCTATTAACTATCGTGCAGGTCTACAGTTAGGCCGTCTGCACCATCCTTAAATCTTTAAACACTAGGCTATTCTGTGGCTGTATATTGGTCTATTATTAGTACAGCAGATGCTCAGCCTCAGTCGATGCACTTATTATTGTAGTAATATTAAATGGTTTTAAAATTATAAAAAAAAAGTTGTTAAATATTCAGTCAGGACTGTTGAATAGGATTCCATCATAATAGTTGTTACATATTCAGTCAGAATACCATCAGGATACAGACTGTTGTATAGTATTTGGGGGGGAGTGCAACAGACCCACAGAAAATAATGGTCTTTATGCAGTGATAGGATGGAGGCCTCCAGCACTGAGCGAGTCATTGGAGGAAGTTGGTATGTGTATGCTGTTGGCAAGTTAACAATACTTACCACATTACTTAAAAGTAACTTGTGAAACAAACTGCCAACCTAAATCTTCACCTTGTGCTGTCAGTTCCTTGAACTCTAGCGACCGTCATGATCAAGCCTCTCCATTTCCTTCTGTCCGCCGTCGCATCTCTCAGTTCTGCCAAATTCATTCCAGTTGTTTCATGTATCTCGTCCATCCACTTTTTCCTTGGTCGTCCTTGTTTTCCCCTTCCCTCTCCATATGCTAACATTATTTCCTTTTCCAATCCATCTGATCGCATGACATGTCCAAAGAACCTCAACTTTGCTCTTAGCACTGTTTGTTGTAGTGTATCTTCCTTCTCAATTCTGATACTCATGCGCACCCAATCGTTGGTCCTTTTCTCTATCCATGATATTCTCTGCATCTTCCTCCATATCCACATTTCGCATGCGTTAATCTTTTTCTCATTTTCTTGGTCATTGTCCATGTCTCGCTGCCGTATGTTACTGTTGGTATGATCAGAGCCTTCACCAATCTTTTTTTCGTGTCTATACTCACATGTTTGTCCTTCCATATTTTTCCAGACCATTCATTGCAGCTTTTCCTATCGCCACTCTACGATTTATTTCCATATCACACTTTCCCTCTTTTTCTATTACTGATCCCAAAAACGTGAAGCTAGTTACCGTTTCTTAGCCCTCCTGAAATCTAAACTTATCAAAATCTGTTTCTGCTAAACCCTTCAACGACGAGATGCATTGGTTTCCCATACATTTTAGTACATGCTCGTTGTCGTTAAAGGGTTAAACAGAATTGTGCCTTATTCAATCAAATAAATCAGCAACACCAATGACAGAGCCAGTGCAGTTTTAATATCCACCACATCTCTAAACATGGCCAGGACAAGTACACCACACAAACAGAACAAAATCGGACAACAGAAGATCATAAAAAATCTGAGACGACATCGTTTCTAATTATCCGAGAACAACTTACAAAACCATAATTATATCAAGAAACGTTCCCATCCTACCAAAGAAACAATTTACTTTAGAGAGTCATTCTGCTAACTTGCTCTTTACTCCTCATTAAGAACAAACAGAGAAACTGTCTTGGAATAGCATTTAAAACACTTTTGTACGTTGGCCTTTCTGCTTGACGATGATATTCCCAGCCCTGGTACTTGTTTGGTTTCATAGCCAGACTAATACGGTCTTGGTGGTGGAGGACCTAAAACAAAAAGAAGAGTTTTAGACAATAACTAACCAACACAAACAGCACAGCATAAAGTAAGAATAGTTTTACATGGCTCAACCAAGACCCACAGCTCACTCACTGCAAGAAGTGATGCAGGAAACGACTTGTGACTGAACTTAGATAGCAATGCTCATGGAAAGGATTTTTACTAGGTCAGTAGGTCATTTGATATCTCACTTTGAATTCTAAAGGCAAAGCAGCTGACCAAGTCATGTGTATCTGCAATCCCAGGAAACGCACATTGCCGTACTTCCAATGAATAACTCTTATTACTTTAACATTCTGCTGTATATCTTTGGTAGCATAAATCAGTATAACTGACAATAAGCAAAATCTTGACAATACACTCAATAAAAGCATGCAGCTACTGCACATGCAGCTTAACTGAAATGTAATTCTGTACATACTAAAACAAAAATTATATGAGCATTCAGACCTAAGATGATGGCCAAGCATGTCACAACAATCAACACAACACAATAGAGCCACTTTGTTGAAAACAAATTTTAGGATTTATTATGTGTAATAATATTGATGTGAGCAATTGTTGAAACTTTTAAAGTTGTGCCGTGCCCACTTTAACAGTTTCAACAATTGCTCACAACAAATGTTCCAAATCCTACTAAGTTGTAGGCAAAAGCTGACAACACTAATAGCATCGCATATCAAAATGTATTAGCAACACTGTGGAATATTTTTGAACAAACAACTATAACAAGAGGAAACCAACATCAGCAAAACAAATAATAAGCTGCATCAGTGCCGATAAGCAAACTATTCATAACTGATCATCAAGGCTAACAAAGTCTGCTGCCAAGAAGTTTATCATCAACCCAAACAACCCTTCACACTAATGGCAAATGCACATTGAAGACATATTCAGACATAAGACAAAGCATGAAGCACATACCTCGCATCATACCAGGCGGCGGTGGTCCTCTCATTCCCATTGGAGGAGGTGGAACTCTCATTCCAGGAGCTCCAGGAGGCGGTGCCATTCTACCCCCTGGCTGCATCATCTGTGACGGAGGAACACCCACACCTCTTGCTGGGCCGGCCAATCCAGGTGTTGGTCCAGCAGCATGAGATGGCACTCCTCGTCCTGCTGCTCGGCCCATTCCTGGTCCACCTGATGCGCCTGGTATTGGAACTCGTGCAATGCCATCCTACACACATATTCCAAACAAAGTAAGGCAATTGCTCATTTTTAAACACCTCTCAACATATCCTCAGTACTGGATTTCAAAGATACTTCACCACAAGTATACAATCACAGACAATCTTTCCTTATGGGAAACAAACATGGCAATATCACGGTCAATTTCGCTTCACCATCAAAGACAAACACCAAACACATCAGATACAGGCACACACAATTCTGAAATAATGCCATCCATACATAAATTCTCAACATTTTATGGGTTTAAATAATTCACAGATCTATGTTGTGTTTAAACGTTGTTATTTCTAATGATGCAGAAAATGTACAAGCAGATACTTCAAAGCTGCATTATTGTAAGTGCCTTGATTTATATATGTATACAAACAGTCCTATTTCTGTCTTACAATTTATTGATAGACAATTCCAGACACTCACGGAACTTATGCCTGGATTAAAATGATGCTCCTTGGACAGAAGTCTATTACATAGTCTACTCTGGGTATGATGTAAATCATTAACAGATCTTGGAACTCTACAAGAACACCTGTAGTACCTCCAAATATCCCTCTCTATCGCTCATTCTCCACTCCATTCTCTATTTCTCACTGACAATCCTCCATTCAGAACCATGCTTCAATAATGCTAAGCCATGATGACAGTTAAAAAAGTCAATATGCACAATTTCAACCTAAAATATCTTAGTAATCTGTTTCTGCAAAATCATGTGGTGCAACTCAATTTCTTATTGTGTGTAACAAATGCATAACACTCATTACAGAAGACAGCAAAAGCACAGAGCTCAAGATCACTGCAGTAGAGTGATATAGGGAATTTCCAGTGGTAAAGCCACGGTAAATCACGTGGTAATGGGGACAACAATTTCGGTTTTATCACGGTAATGAGTTTACTGTCATGGCAATGCTGCGGTAATAGGGAATGAGCCAGCTATAAAGTTGTGGTTGGTAACAAGGACGACCAAGGAAAAAGTGGATGGACGAGATACATGAAACAACTGGAATGAATTTGGCAGAACTGAGAGATGCGACGGCGGACAGAAGGAAATGGAGAGGCTTGATCATGAAGGTTTAGTTCCAGGAACTGACAGCGTATATAGACTATATAGTATACGTATAGACTATATAGTATACCGTCAAATTCCACTTCCAGTCACTTTTCTATGCTCGAGGCTCGTATCATTGTATCCTGTTTAATTGTTTTTAAATACACTGTTAAAGCAAAAAAGCGACCGAATTTGTTTAACTGTAGTTCAACGAAAAGTTATATTTGGCTGTTTCATCAGTGTGTCTGCGTTGATGAAGCGTTTAGCAATTTTTCGTAATTTGCCAACCATGTAGCACTGTTCTGAACTAGCGGGCTTCCAATACCTCACAACCGGCTTACCATAGAAAAAACTAAGCAAAACCGAAGTCATAATAAATCAAATCTCACCTCTGGTGGTGGAGGTCCTTCAACAGTCATTGAGACAAGGCTTTCTCCTCTGAGAAGAACCAAACCAAGAGCCCGTTTCTCCTCCCGATCAGCTGTCTTGCTCTTTGGTTTCACACGTCGGAACTCATCGCAGTCTCCAAGAATAACATTCATGTGCTTGTCAAAAGCCTTGAACGTACCTGCACGACAATATTAAACAAAACCTATTAGCAAAAACACCTGTATAAGTTTACACATAGTATGCACAAAACATATAGCCCTAACACACATGATATTAGGTCAATAAGATATTATGGATAGTCCAAGCTAAGGAAAACAGACAACAAAATAAACACAAGATGATGAATACAAAAGGCTTATATTTTAAGCAAATGGTCTAGACCAGGGTTGCGCAACCTTTTCGTAAATAACAGGCTTAATGCTCGTAACCGAAGGCTGCTCAGCGAGGGAAGGCATCTTGTGGCGCACCACCGCCATCTCTCGGGTCTTAGTAGAGTTTATGTGCAGGGTTTTGCTTGCTGCCCAGTCTGCGATATGCTTTAACTCACTCTGTGCGGTATCGATGTTGCACGTAAAACAAAAATATAGAAACATTACTATGTTAACGCACCTTTACAGATGCAAATACTAGAGTGCAAGTCAGAATCTTAATAGTTAGGCCAAAACAAAATAATGGTGTGTTTCCGGTACACGCGACAATAATTGTTCTGGATGTAGCATTTATGAAACAGATTTTACCTAGTTACGGAAAAGCTGTCTGTTATAACTAAAAAAATTTTTTTATACTTCATATAGACAAAAAGTTTTGCATGCCGGAGATGCAGAATCGCGACATTATAGGTGCATTCACTAAAGCAGAGACGTTCGGAAACTAGCGGTCTTTCAATGGAAATAATGGTCCCGTAAAGCACAGCAATAAAAGGGCTAAAGTGTGGAGTTTGGGAGAGGGAGGTAATAGACCCGAAAGCACGTGGTTTTCTCACTGGTAATTTGACAGGGTTATTTCACAAATCTGACCCAGCCATATTCATTGTATCAGAAATACCTTACGTGCCATTATAAAAGTAAAGCCTCCTTAGCAATCAGCCTACTTAACAACAACCTCCGTAGCATTCTACCACATAGCAACCCGCCTTCTTAACAACCAAGCTTTGAAGCAAGCAGCCTCTGTGTCAGCCTCATTAGCAACCAGTTTCAAAGTCAGACTTGGCCCGTTTAGCAACAGTTAGCAACCCCTGCCATATGTCACCTTGCAAGAAAATTGATGTCAACAAAAATGAAATAAATAAGATTGTTTTCTACAGCAGTTTGTAGGTACATTCTGCAAATAGGCATTTTTAATCTCTCGCTTAGAAAATACAGTTTTGGTACAGCATTTTGCTTGTGCATAAATGGGCAGTGGCTTAATTTTCTGAAATCACTGCATAAAATTATTTTAACAAAATAAAATTATTTTCCTACGCACCTACCCAGTTTTTTGCAAACTCTGTTACCGGAAACACAGTCATTATTTTTTTGGTTAATACCAATGGCTGGAGTTGGGAGCACCTCTGAGTAGACCCCTTGAAGAGGCGCTGTAAACTCCCGAATGAATAATACATACTGTGAATGCACCAAATTGAAACTACTTTGCCCCTATGTAGACTAATTCAGTTTCTTTAGCTCCTTCTTCTCATGCTCAAGGCTTAACACAGCACTGCCTGCATCTCCAGTCAGCTTGGCTTTCTTCGCTTTGAGATCTTTGATTTTAGCAGCTATCTTCCTCTTCGAAGCAGATTTTGCATCATCTCTCGCCTTTTGCGGCTTTACCTGCAGGTGTTACTTCTTCATAACGAGGTCTAGTACCACATACACATTGTAGTTTGTAGCATTAGTTTGTCAATAGCTACAGCCATGACACCACCAGCATTGTTGATGGAATCCAAACCATTCGCTAAGCAACTAGAGATCCTTCGTGAAGATTTTCTACCCGCAAGTCACCATTCACACTGAAGCCATTCTCTACTGCCACTCTGCCATGTGACAACACTGAAATCAATTTGATGACCCACCAAAATGTCTGCATATTCAGTTCAATTGTCTAGATACTTGAAGTAGAATTCAAGTCTGGTGGTGGGTGTGCTGAAATTCCCAAATGAAGGATTAATCTCTGTCTGTGCTAATTTTCAAAGTGCGGAATATTGCACTTTCGCCATATTAGTAGAGAGAATGTTCCATGACTTGTAAAGACTTTCAACGAGACCAGCAAAGTTGTGTTCATCAACACTACCACCACTATTCTTGCACTCATTGTGGACAGAAACTGGATGTAATCCATATGAAATGTAAGTTTCTTGCAATCTGACACCATGCATTGTGTTAATTCAGTCTTCATTCCAACACCAAGATCAACATCCTTGTACATTGTACAAACACCAATTTTCTTTTGTATCCACCTTTACTTTCATCAACTTTGAGAAAGAGTCTGCACCAGTGACCTCTTTCTTGAGAAACCATATTAAGAGGCTGCACAGACAATTAAATAATAAGATACCGGGACATGTTGTAATGAGCAACGCTGCTATCTCTGTCGAACGTTTTAGCAAGACCTTCAGCAATGTTATACTCACATTCTGCTCCTAAACAATCATAGACCTCCTAATCTCTTGCACAACAAAATCACGACAAAACATGCGTTAAATAATTGATCTGAACAAATTCCCTGAGTGCTGGAGGAATTCCCTGAGTTTTCCAGAGTTGTGGCCACCCTGAATAAGATTTACCAAAAAACAGTGGTGACGTCCTGAAATAAGCATGTTTACTGCTACAAATATGTTTACTGTAGGGCTGCAGATTTTAATTAATTGAATAATCGTTAAAATTTTAATCGATTAATTTTGCTTGCTCAGTTAATTTTTTTTAATACTTATTTCATGATGTCGAGTGGCCAATTACCGGAGTAAACAATACAGCGAACAATGATAAAGTGAAAAGTTTGAGTGGAAAATTAAGCTATTACTTTGCATTTAAGGTAAATGCTGATGGAAAAGTCAAAGATGACAACAAAATTAAGTGTCTTCATTGCAATGAACAGCCCACTCACAGTGGTTCAAACAACTTCACTGACCTTCAGCATGTGGAAGGATTGTAGAAAGTACTAAATGACTCAGTGACTACATTTTGAATGGTTTTTCACGCTTTAGATAACAGATACCAAATTAATCGAATTTAATCAATTAATCGAAGTTAAATTTTGGAGATTAATCAATTAACATTTTTTTAATCAGTATCAGTCCTAGTTTACTGATGTTCATTACTTCTCCACGAACTTTAGTAGGCATACCCCGTCTTTTCCATCACAAAATTAATAAAAGAATAATAAAAAGGTACGATAAATTTTTTCTACATCTTCAACCCTACTCAAATGTTTAGCTAATGTAATTTAAGACCATAAAAATATTCCAAATAATGGATGCCTTGGTCTTAGATAAAGGCCAAGAGGCATGAGAAGTCTAGAGACTCGCTGGAGATGTTTATATGTATTCCAGACTTCCAGGTTGTTGCCGATCAATCAATTTCTGTTCTTCTTTTTCAATTACTTCATCCAAACAAAGGCTGCCTCACACTCATAGGGCCCAACAAAAATAATGGTGTGTTTCCGGTAACAGAGTTAAAAAAAAACTGGGTAGGTAGGTAGGAAAATAATTTTATTTTGGTAAAATAATTTTATGCAGTGATTTTCCAAAATTACGCCACTGCTCATTTATGCAGAGCGGTACATGCTGTACCAAAGTATATATTTTCTATGCGAGTATTAAAAATGTCTTTTTGCAGAATGTACCTACAAACTGCTGTAGAAAACAATCTTATTTATTTCATTTTTGCTGACATCGTTTTTCTTGCAAGGTGAAATGGAAGGGGCAGGGGTGGGGAAGGAATTATGGATTATGTATATTAAACAATAAACGTGTAGCAGACAACGGCTCTTTAGGAAATATGCATGGGTGGTAACGTGAGAAAATCGCTGACTTTTCGGTGTCTGTTATCTCCTCAACATCATACATGTGTGTAAATTGTCCATGGGAAACATTGAGCCCATTTATTGTTATAATATTATTAACGCTGCATAGAAAGAAATATGGTTCCTAATGTCGTCTGCTAAGGAGACTGCTTGCTATGAAGATTGGATGATGAAGACTGGTTGTTAAGGAGACTAGTTGCTAATGAAGGCAGTTGCTAAGCAGGACAGTGTCTAAGGATAATTGTTGCTAAGGAAGGCGGTTGCTAAAGGGGCCAAGTCTGACTTTGAAACTGGTTGCTAATGAGGCTGACATAGAGGCTGCTTGCTTGGTTGCTAAGAGGCTGCTTGCTACGAAAGTAGAATGCTACGGAGGTTGTTAAGTAGGCTGATTGCTATTAGGAGGCTTTACTTTTATAATGGCACATACGATAATAGGTATTTCTGATACAATGAATATGGGGGTCAGATTTGTGAAATAACCCTGTCAAATTACCCTGAGAAAATCCACCACTTTCGAGTCTATTACCTCCCTCTCCCAAACTCCACACTTTAGCCCTTTTATTGCTGTAATTTACGGCACCATTCTTTCCATTGAAAGACTGCTAGTTTCCGAACGTCTCTGCTTCAGTGAATGCACCTATAATGTCGCGATTCTGCATCACCGGCATGCAAAGGCTTAATGTATGTGAAGTAGGAAATTTCCCCAAAATTTTTTACAAAATTTTCATAAAAAAATTTTTTACAAAATTTTCCGAGTCGCGGCAAAAAAGTGAGTCGGTCGGGTTACCGGAAACACACCATTATTTAGTTTTGGCCTAGGTCAGGGATGGCCAACCCGCGGCCCGCGGGCCAAATGCGACCCGCGGGCTGCTGATTGGCGGCCCGCACGGCCCCTTTCTAAATACTTGTTTGTCTCATTTTGCACCTACTTACTTGTCCGACTACTACAATACTGCATAATAATGATGTCTAAAACACTAAAAGATTTAGTGTTGTAAGTTTTAGTGACCTAATGTAGTCGTACCTGTTTTTATACATCTTGTAAAATATGAAATAAACATTGGTAGTTCTTTCGAGGCTGTGAGGAAGAACATTTTGCGGCCCGCCGCGTGCTTACCAACAATCATAGTGGCCCGTAGGCCAAAAAAGGTTGGCCACCCCTGGCCTAGGTACTTCTGAAGAGGACCAGCTATTCCTTGCCTGTTATTGAAGCTTATGGTATTTCCACGCCTCTAGTAAATCGGTTTTTGTCTCAATATGAAAAATTCCGTTTCCCATTTCATATTGAAGGTCTTCTTCTCCTCTTCCAAAGTTCACTCTTTTCAAACACCACAAATCGACAGGTCTTGCTTGGATTGTGCTTTACACGAAGTTTACAGATGAATACAGACAATTCTTGTGCTGCTTTCTCTCCTATTCATAGTAGTGAGTCATAAAGAGGTGACCTATTATTATTATATATTCGTTTAATATGAAAACCAGTTGACACACCGCAACAGGGAAAGTCACAAAGCCACACGAACAACAGCTTAGCTGAGCCCTTGCCATATATGCCACCTATTTTGCATACAGCCCAACACAAACGTATCTGACTATCTGTACACTATTTGTAACTTTCACTGGTCACTCTCCCTACACCTCACTGTCAGCTATGTCTGTGCAATATATGCAGTCGTTGTCTGGCAAGGCCAACATATGTGGTCCAAGACCAGATATGGATATTATTAGCCTGCCTGTCTCTTTGAGCTACATCTGCAGGATGCATACTCAGATGGACCCTTCTCAAAGGATGCATGTACAATACATGCATGCATGTGTGAATGTTTGTACACCGTGTCTCAAAATAAACTGTGCTAAATTGTTTCTGTCAGAACTTCGTCAAATTTCCACCAATTTTAATAATTTTTGATAGGTAGATGGCAAAATGGCTGAAATTTCATGCTATACATAAATTTTCCACATCACCTGACTCATATAACCGCACTACCTTGATGTACCAATTTTGTATATAACGCTTACATTTTATTACATGCAACAAACTATCTGACGACTTAATTAGCACGCAGTAAAGTAAAATATGGTTTACTTAGCAGAGCTTATAATTGTTATGACAGATCTGCTTAAAAGTGTTAGAATTGGTGCTCGAAATGTGCCCGCTTACACGGACACAAGCGTTTAGACGGCGACGCCACTGGCCTAGCAGCATCAACGATCGACTGGTCAAAGCGGCGCCCAGTCGTCGATCAGACGCGTTTTGAGTTCGTTGACGTTGGCTATTCTGGAGCGGTAAACCTTCTCCTGCAGCACACTCCATATGCTATAGTCGACTGGGTTAAATTAAGATCCGGAGAATTCGGCGCGCTTTGACCAGTCGATCGTTGATGCTGCTATCGGCCAGTGGCGTCGCCGTCTAAGCGCTTGTGTCCGTGTAAGCGGGGCACATTTCGAGCACCAATTCTAACACTTTTAAGCAGATCTGTCATAACAATTATAAACTCTGCTAAGTAAACCATATTTTACTTTATACTAATTAAGTCGTCAGATAGTTTGTTGCATGTAATAAAATGTAAGCGTTATATACAAAATTGGTACATAAGGTAGTGCGGTGATATGAGTCAGGTGATGTGGAAAATATATGTATAGCATGAAATTTCGGCCATTTTGCCATCTACTACCAAACATTATTAAAATTGGTGGAAAGTTGACGAAGTTCTGACAGAAACAATTTAGCACAGTTTATTTTGAGACACGGTGTATGTGTGTGAATATGATACTTGCTGTTAAATACATGTACTAATACAGAGACAAACGTAACTAATTAATTCACACTACCTTGATTTTAAAACAATGGTCTAAACACTATTTATTAATGGATATCCACGGCCACCATTACATTACATATGTCAACAGCCACCAATTCTCCCTCTCACAACCACATTCGGCCATAAGGCTGCAGGTTGCGCACTGCTGGTCTAGGGGCATGATACAAAGCTAAAACGCAGAAATGAACAACTAAGGTTTATGTAGCCAGGCCACCTGATGAATCCTTGGGTCCAATTCAACCATGCCCCAGATTAAGTTGACCATGACCACAAACATTAGCTTGACAACTCATACCTATTTGCTGTGGTGCCATACGACAGCATCCATATGATATCCAAACATTAGCCTATATCCATTTTGGTATCAGTAATTATGTATTTTTTAAAACTAAAATTACACAAATCCTGAATTAATCATCTGCAGTTGTCGGCAAACAAGTCTTCTTACTAAAGCAAATGTTGACTAGAAAATAAGAATAAGAACTTACTTCACTAAATCTAATTTTAATCATCACCCTCCATAACACCAGTGAAATAAAAAAAATCAACTTGTAATTAAGTGTCAAAATTGTAAGTAATAGTTTACACTGGATCATTCCTATAGAGATCTCACACAACAACATACCAATGAAAGTACGTCCATCCTGTAGTGTACAACGCATTCTGTAGTTAATGTGCTGCAACATTTTTGAACTTTTGCCTGCCATCTGAAACCAATGAAAGTCTTAACTTAGATACAAATGCAACAATTTATCTCATTTCAGAGACTTTTATTGTTTGTATATTGTAATAAAACTTCATCTTCGTTACTTAAAATGTGTTCTTACTTACTGAATTGCATTATGGGATGTGGCTGGTAGGTAGCAATGCTCTACTTGAGCGAAGTTGGGGCGGCCATATTATTTACATACATAAACACGCAGTTTTCGCAATTACCCGACATATTCAAAATTTTTATGTATTCTGTCATTGTCCATAAAACAAACTTTGCAGATGGATAAAAACGGAAGCTCAAAAGAAAATTTGGTGAAATTCAGGATTTGTTTCACAATAACTTATGGGCGTTTATATGGTGAAGTACATTTCTCGGTGACAACATTTTGCTAACTTTGTCATTTTTATTGCAAACACACCGTTCAGTAATTTTTGAAGAAATATAACTTCATTTTCCTAATTATTGTGGGTGATTGTCAAGACCAGTCAGCCCGCAACTGATCATCAGGTCTAAAATTACTGACTAACTATGGAGGCATAAAGCTTTAATTAGTTATGGACCAAATAAAAGTTCACTTCGTTAAACTATTGTATATTTTATAATTTTTGACCGAATAGAATGTAATGTTTCACTCTCATAAACACAGCATGTTCATTACTTACTTACACAGTAAACTGCATTATGGGATGTCACTGGGAGGTAGCAGCACTCTATTTGATCGAAGACAAGGGCACCTATATTGTTTACCTGATGATAGGTCATCGGCCAACCAGTTTTGACAATTACCTTAAGTATTGTGTTTGCTAATTATTCTGTTAGCTACTCGTTGCTTACTTACTTACTCGCAGCTTACTTACTTGAACAGACAGTGAAAGGATGTAGCGCTCTATTTTTCCTTGTCTGGGACAATTGTATCGTTTATTATGGCGATCAGCGGCGGCTTCAAATATGCAAACCTTAACCAACCTCTTCTTGAATATTCTCATACGTCAATCAAAAACTTTCAAGACAATAAGGCAAGCTTATAGTATTGGGGGATGAAAGATCTAGTGTGCAAGTTTACTAGTGTCGTGAGTATCGGGGTCAACCCGAATCCCTGAAACTCTGAAAACGCTGAAAATAGATAAAAGCCCGATTTCCTAAAAACAGTTTTCTAGAAAGCAGCCGAGCTATTCAAAGTTAAATTGTAAACATGACAAAGACCTAGCATGGCCTTAATGTATATGGATATACTGCCTATTCAAATGTTTATTTGTTAATTATGTTCCTTTGGGTCTGAGTTAGAAAATCAATTTCGGGGATTCGGTCGAAATTTGTTTCAGGGATTCTGGTTTTGGGGATTCGGACAGCACCCGAGTATCAGTTAGAGTCAGGTTAGACATTGTGAGGGTTGGTTAGGGTTAGTGTCGTCTTTAGTAAACCAGGTACAGTCCGGCGTCCACGCAGCATGCTCTAAGATAGTGAATAATCCTTCAGCCCACGGTACTACATTTATTTTGCACAGGAAATTTTTTCATAGAGATGTGTCTTGTCATGCTAATTACTTAAGTACTTACTCAGCGCTCGATTCTCTCAAGTTTGGCACGTTCATTTTGTTCATACATAATGGCGGGTCAATAAAATTTTAGCAGCACGTTTTCTGAAACGTTGCTATAAGAATAACAGAAACATAATTTACTGACACTGACAAGTGTTCTGAATTTTTTACTCCAGTTACTTATCGGTTAATTATTTAATAATAATATAATAATATCTTTTCTTTAATTAAGCGCCTGACAAACGCACTGCGCTGTACATTTACATGTTATGCAATTGAAACAATTCACAAGAACACAAATGACAGAAGACATAAATCTTAACTACTAACAGAACAGACAGCCTGCAATACACGGCGCTAATAGCAGCCAACAAAGCATATCCGCCCTATGGGACTCGAACTCGGTACCTCTCGCTCTCTACGCCAGTGCGTTATCCAATGCGCTATCGGGCCCCTTGACATTACATCGAGGACTTCTGGTCGCGTGCAGCGCTCTACCTTCACTCGCAAGCTGGAGTGGCCATATTGTTTACAAGATGAGTCCGTTTGTTGCGAATTACCAAAAAAGTCCAAACTGCTCGAGAAAGCTGTCAGATATTTAAAAACAGGACGAAGGGGTAGGCCTACTATACATAGCGGCGCTCGAGACAAAAGTCAGCGTGAGCGCCAAAAAAGAAATCCACTGAAATCTAAAAACTTAATATACCCCATTGTATAATTTAAAAACACAATGCACATACCATACTCTTGCAATTATAATCCATTTAAACATTAGCAATTTGAGCGAAACTTACCATTAAGTTTTATTAACGACTTCGCAAGCTGGAAAAATTACCAACGAATTGGATTCGTTCTTCACCGCTTTCTTATTAACTTCCGGTACCACTGACCTATTAGCAAATAATCACAATCTCTCTATCGGGAAATAGCCCAAAAACCGTCTAATAATAATTAACCGATCTCGGCGATCTGCAAACATACCATTTTGGCCTTTAATTTTAAAACAAGTTTTTGTGAACTGGGTCACTTAATAAAATCAATCAAAACCTCCATAATATTACTTTTCTGCAGTTAGCCTTTGGAATGCATTCTTTCTTCACAATGTTAGTTCATTTTATTAGTTTTCTTCAGTTAACCTTTGGATTGCATTCTTCACAATGTTAACAAAGAAAGTTCATGTAGGTTAGTAATCCACTCATTCCCAAGCTTGATTATCCAAAACTCACTAACTCGAGTTGTCAGCAGAACACCCAAAGCCTTCAGCCATTGCTCGCAACCCTCACACTCTCTTGTGGTGTCCCCGAGGCTCTGTCCTGTTTCCATTTCTCTTTATCCTGTATAAGCCATCTCATTGAATCCTCCTCTGTTGACCACCATCTTTATGCAGATGACACCCAACACTAAATATCCTCTCCCAGCTCCTTTTCCACGTCCGTTGCACGTCAAGCTTTTTCTCAACCTTCAATCAACCCAACTCAATGTGGTTAATCTAATCTCTCAATGGATGTCGTCCAACTTCCTCTGCTTTAGCCCTTCCAAACATAGAACTCATCATCCTAGGCCTTCTGAATCAAATCAAGAAATCCCCTTAACCTTCCATAATCTCCTCATCTCTTCCTTACCAACTCCTCATCTCACATGCTTTTACCTCAACTCCTGTGTGTGCAATCTTGACATTACTTTCAACCCACATCTCTCCTCTAATCACTTCTCCAACCTCTTGCACTCCTGCTTCATGCACATTCTTGAACTCTGCCACATCCAATCCACGCTTGACTTTAAACCTCCGTTATAGCTGCCTCCATTCTCCACTCCAAGCTTGATTATCCAAAACCTACTAACTCGAGTTGTCACCAGAACACTCAAGCAAGCATCATTATTACCACTCACCCAATGATGCAGATGCCCAAGGCTTCTCTATCTATCACCCTCAGACTTTCCACTCAAACTAGTCTCACCTCTTAAGAATTCCTCGTCTGATCTTCCACCTTCCAATCTTTCTCGATCTAAAATAAAATCAGCCTTAGCAGCTCCTCTGCCTTCTCTCT
The DNA here is from genome assembly GCA_020284085.1 of Aporrectodea caliginosa. Lineage (NCBI taxonomy): Eukaryota > Metazoa > Annelida > Clitellata > Crassiclitellata > Lumbricidae > Aporrectodea > Aporrectodea caliginosa. The sequence continues at coordinate 418,517 of JACEVL010000929.1, forward strand.
CTCTCTGATCTTCCTTGGCAACCGGTCTTGGCTTTCCATTTGACAACTCTCTGGACAACCCTTCTGACTTGAGGTGGTGCTCATGAATATGCTGGTGCCCTGTGCTTAGCTTTCAAGTGGCACATTCCAATGCTATTTCAAGGTCAAACTGTCAAAATCAGGAAAAAAGGCCAGAACTCAGCCAAATATTGTTCTATTTGGGTGAGTCTGTCACCTATTTGCTCGGGCTGATAAGGGCTACATTCGAGAATGCATAGTACCTAAAAGTTAAAATAATCCAAGGTCATTTTAAGGTCAGAAGGTCAAAATCAAGAGAAAATGGCCATATCTCAGCCAAATGTTGTTTTATTTGGGTGATTATATGTAATGGTCATTGTTCCTTGATTTTGATCTTAGACTTTCAAATGATAACCCAAGGTCAAAAGGTCAAAATAAAGGGAAACTGCCATAACTCAGAATCACCCAAATATAAAACATTTACCAATTGATTTTGAGATTTGACTTTGATATGACCTCGGATTATGTTAGCCTTACCTTTTGGTTCTATGCCTTCTCAAAGTCAGCTCTTATCGGCCCAAGCAAATAGGTGACAGACTCACCCAAATGGAACAATATTACAGAGTTATGGCCTTTTTCCTTGATTTTGACTGTTTTACCTTGAAATATCATTGGAAAGTGCTAGTTTTTTGTCATAGTTCTTAGGAAGTCAGCCTTATCGGTCCGAGCAAACAGGGAAGAGAATAATTAAAATGTAACAGTATTTGTCTGAGCTATGGCCATTTCCTCTGATTTTCCTCTGATTTTCCTCTGAAAATAACCTTGGATCATCTTACATTTAATAGCCTTGTTTCCCTTATCAAAAAGAGAAACACAAAAAAGAATTAGCTGTCTAATAAATGTAAAATGAACTAATAAATCCTCTGTTGGACAAAGCACCCCTACCTATTTTCAACTACTAGTCACTTTTTATATCCCTCCCTGCAGTCTATGATCTTTGAGTATGTATCTTTTGGCTGAGCCATAATGCACAACTGTCACAGACTTTCATGTATTTAACCCTTTAACCGCCGCAAGCCAAGAAATCCGGGCGCTGCACCATATTGGTAAAAATAGCGAAATTTTTGTGGCTTATTGTTAGTTGCGCAATTAATTTTTGACATTTTGCTGAACACGTATAAACCAACATACAGATCTATTATTTTTCAACCAAGGAATATCAGGATCTACTCCCAATATATAGGCATACATATATACATACATACATATATACTTGCATACATACATAATTTTTTATATACATACATATATACATATGCCCTCAAATAACAATTTATATGTTGAGTTACAGCATTATATGTACGCACACAGATATATGTATAAATACATATATGTATATATATATATATATATATATACATATATATATATACATATATATAATCAGCATATATATATACATATATATATACATATATATATATATATATATATATATATATATATATATATATATATATGTATATATAATTATGTGTATATAGCTGACACTCAAATAACAAACATCTTGAACTTACAGCATCAGATATGTATGTATATACACAAACATATGTATATATATGCATATATATATACATATATATATATATATGTATATATATATATATATACATATATACACACATATATACATATTATATCTAACACTCAAATTTTTTTGGTGCCTCTTTTGACTGAACGTTCGTCACGGTCCAGTGGAGCGTGTCGGTGCGATGGACGGCTTGGGGCTTGTACTCCGCTACCACAGTGGTCAGCTGTACGCAGCTCGCCGTGCGCCGGCTGTACAACCTAATCCGCCGGTGGAACAGCTGGGTGCCACCCGTCTCTGCGAACTTAACAACATTCGCCCAAAGGGCTATAGAGGAGCCACTGGCGGTGGGTCCCACTCTACGAGGCGCGTTGTGACTCAGTTGCCAGGGCTCTACATGAATGCCTGCTCCATCGCTAAGCCTCACGCCCTGGACCAGCTGCGGACGGGGCTCATCGAGTATGGCCTTGGCCTACTGATCGTCGCCGAGACCCAACTAAAGTCACACCATCATGGACCCTCTTCAACGTTGGCTGATTCTGCTTCGATCCTCGTCCACGAAAACTTTCGAGAGAGGCTCACGAATTTCAACTACCACCTATGGACGATAAGACCTACTTACTTTGGCACCTTGAGATAGCCTGCGCTGAAACCTTATCGCCGGACCTTACCAACCTAGCAGTAACTTTGTAACACCAAACATTTATTTCCCTTTGTCATTTTCTGTACCGGGTTGCGGTGTGTCACACCCGTTTGTTCAATAAACGAAAATAATATATAATATATAAATAACAAAAATGTTAAACTTACAGCATGAGATAAATATATGCATTACCTTGTTACCTTGTGCTGTCAGTTCCTTGAACTCTTGCGACCTTCATGATCAAGCCTCTCCATTTCCTTCTGTCCGCCGTCGCATCTCTCAGTTCTGCCAAATTCATTCCAGTTGTTTCATGTATCTCGTCCATCCACTTTTTCCTTGGTCGCCCTTGTTTTCTCCTTCCCTCTCCATATGCTAACATCATTTCCTTTTCCAATCCATCTGATCGCATGACATGAACCAAAGAACCTCAACTTCTTTGCTCTTAGCACTGTTTGTTGTAGTGTCTCTTCATTCTCAATTCCGATACTCATGCGCACTCCAATCGTTGGTCATTTTTACAGCTCAGGATGAGTCTTTGCTTTCCAGTACGATCTGCCACTGAACCTCCTTTCGGCTTTTGTCCTGTTGCTTCATTAGACTGAATTGCTTTCAACTCTCCATTTCGCTCTTTCCCAGTAGCTGTTGAGTCGCACTCCGGCCTGGGAGTCTCACCATCTGCGACTACTACTTTGTTTGAATTAGCTTGATTCATAAAGGTTTTCTTGGCATGGTAACAGGGGTGGTTTGCCATTGCCTTCCTCTGGTTTTGCCTGCCGTGCCCGTTCGTTCTCCTACCCAATAAGGGAGGGTACTAACAGTCTGCATCACATGAAGGTGGGCACGGAGGACTTTGTTCATCAGCCCAGGTCGGTTCCGAATTTAGGGAATGTAATCCCGGAGCATTTTGCCAATCCCGGGATTACGGGATTAGAAATTACTCAATCCCGGGATCCCGGGATTGACGTTTGCAAGGCAAAATTCGTCTTCACTGTAGAATAAATAGAGCCTATAGGCCCATATATTTAATGCTATAACGCAGTTGTGCATTAAAGACAATGATTTTTAGAACATTGTAGCTTTGTATTGTTAACTTATTACTTAAAATTAAAAGTTAAAAGTTCAATGTCCATGTATTGTTAAAAGTTATTTACGATAAAATGATCGCAAGAAACATAAAAGTGTCAATAGTAGAATGTCCTAGCCTTGAGCTTATCTTATAGCATAGAACACCTACCGTGGTACCGCCGAAAATGCACGTTCCGCCTCAACTGACGTTTATTATTCATGAAATCTATTAAATATATTTAACTATATTAGTTTTTAAACGCTATTCTATATGACTGTCATCGTCGTAGACGTAGTATAGTAGTAGGTCAAATAACAGTAATGCAATACGCCTGGTCTACTCGACCGCGAATTGAGCTCGAGCAATGATCATTAGGTAGTGACACTTGGCAGCAGCAGGGATGGGTTGATACTTAATAGTTGATAGTGATACCACGGCCCGAAATCAGGTCGAGAATACCAGATGGCCACGGTCAGTGCTACCGACCGCAACGCGAGGAACCCAGGCAGTAGCAGGCCAGCCTAGCAGCAGTACGGCAGCAGGGTGCACCGCTGCAGCTCCCTGATATTAAGGCAGCAGTTAAGGGTCCGTTTGCACTCTGTAGTCTTACTAGGGCCTCTGCTAATTATCTGTCGTATTAGCGTCTATCGCCCAAGGAAGAATTAGGCTGTGCATCATGTAATTTTAACCAAAAATCCGATTTTTGTAATCCCGTAATCCCGGGATTCCAAGTTCGTCAATCCCGGGATTACGGGATTTGAAAATGTTCACGGAGGATCCCGGGTCCCATCAGCCCAGGTCTAGTTCCGAATCTACGATCATCGAATACGTCGATCGGATTTCCTCCCTGTGTTACTCTAAGCAAGCTAGGCAAGCCTAGAGTGACTGATGAGCCTTTGCAGAGTATATATGCATAGCTCTTATATATATATATATATATAATTTCATATATACATACATATATACATACATATACATTAGGGTGTCCCATGACAGCATTGAAAAACAATAATTAATGAAACTTTGAACGCAGTCCCTCTAAAAAGTTTCTTTGTGGTCCGATAATAACACCTGCCAAATTTTTTGACATTCAAAAAATATTTAGGGGTCCCCCAAGGCTCATAGAATTAGTGAAATTTCTCCTATTTTACGCGTGACATTTCTGGGTTTGACAATTTTCGTAAGATCACACTTTGATCCAATAATAACATGCGCAGTACCTTTAGAAAGCTCTTAAATAGTAGAATCTACAAACAAGTAAAGTTTTAAGTGTGAAGAAGATAGAAAACATGCAGAATAAAGATGTTTTGCAGTGAAACTGCCGAACAAACCACGGATGACTTTCGAGCCTGGAAATCTGTCATACACTGGGATTGCAAGCTGCTGCCTGACATCACTGGTAAAAATTTAATCTAGCAAAATCCGAGAAAATGGCCAGATCTCAGCCAATAATTCTTGAAATCAGCTAATTCTCTCTTGTGTTTCTCTTCTCGATAGGGGCTTCCTGGGATATGGCTATTAATGTAAGGCGATCCCAGGTTATTTAAGGTCAACAAGGTCAATTTCAGAGGAAACTCAGAGGCAATAGCAATAGCTCAGACATATATTGCTGCATTTTAATTCTTCTTTTAACTGTTTGCTCGAACCGAAAAGGGCTACATTATTTAAGAACTATGAATTTTTTTTAGCATTTCAATGCTATTTCAAGGTCAAATGGTCAAAATCAAGGAAAAGGCCATAACTCAACCAAATTTTTTTCTATTTGGGTGATTCTTTAACCTATTTGCTCGTGCCGACATAGTACCTAAAGGTTAACATATTCCAAGGTCACTTCAAGGTCAAAAGGTGAAAATAAAGAGAAAACTGCCATAACTCAGAATGATCCAAATACAAAAACATTTACCAAATGACCTTTTGACCTTGAAGTGACCTTGGATTATGCTAGCTTTACCTTTTGGCTCTACGTCTTCTCGGATTCAGTTCTTATCGGCCCAAGAAAATAGGTGAAAGATTCACGCAAATAGAACAATATTTGGCTGCGTTGTTGCCTTTTTTTTGATTTTAACCTTTTGACCTTGAAACAGCATTGGAATGTGGTAGTTTCTTTGTCATTGTTCTTAGATTAGGTTATCGGTTTGAGCACTCAGGTAAAAGAATAATTAAAATATAACAATATTTGTCTGAGCTACGGCTATTTTCCTCTGAAATTGACCTTTTTGACCTTAAAATAACCTTGGATCACCTTACATAAAATAACTTTGTTTCTTATTCCAGGTAGCCCTTATCAAGAAGAGAAACGCATTAGCTGATTTCAAGAATTATTGGCTGAGATCTGGCCACTTTTCTAGGATTTTTGCTAGATTTCATTTTTTCTTACCTTGAAATGACCTTGAATGATCCAGAATTAGTGTCAATATATTTCTCCCGATATAGCTCTCGTCGAGACAAAGAGAACAAAAGAGTTCATGCAAATCAGACTATTCTTTCTTTTTTTAAATGTAAATTGAGAATGGACCCAAGTTCCAAGACCCGAGCACAAGCGCCTACAGTCCTGCAATTTAAGTAGTCTATGCCGCAAGCTAACCGTTATTCGAGGACATCCTTCATGTAATCATGTTTTTTACCGAGAAGTATCCTAACTAGTAAGACGTTAATGTGAAAGGCAAAATTAATGACGTATAGATAGAAGAGCACTCTTGCAGCAACGTATCACGTGACCGCAGACGAACGTCGTTTGAGGCAAATTCAGAGTCCAAGCTAAAAATAACTCGGAAAATCGCGTATCAACGGTGAACTGCTCTACTCTGATTTACAGTCACCAGGAGTTAGGAACAACGGACGACGTTCTGACGATATTGCTGAATCATCTTTTGATTTGTTGGAATCAGCATCGTGGTCGATCGGTATAAATTGCAGCTCAGTTACAGGTTAGCGATCAGAACTTGGAGTGTTAGCATTAGACAACATCTGGAAAGAGATGTTGCAAAAATTAGTCTAGAACTCTAGCACTGTGAGGCTTATATGCGACGGTTTGAAAAGCATTGAAACGATTATTATAGTTTTGCTTGCAATAACAGATTTTTATTCAGAATTAGAGTACATGCCTACCAACTGTGGAATGTGCAATGGTGTAGAGATGGAGCTTGATTTTCTAACTGCCAGTGTTCGCATGCTCCTCTATTTTGGTTATAATGCGCCTATGATTTCAGTGTTTGCAATAACAGATTTTGTCCAGAATTAGAGTAGCCTATAGGCCTATTCACTAACAGCGCCCAAAAATTACAGGTTTATAATTAATGCTATTATAGTTGATAAGCACAGAATAATTAAATTGAGAATTTTGATAGCTATTACGAATCTAATGCTTGAGACATAATTATAAATTTTAATTCAGTTGAGCCCCAGGTCTAGTGTTGAAGACCCTATGTGGCAACTTTAATGGGGCTTGCACTGAGACATTTTGGATGCAACATAAGGAACATGAGTTTCTTGTCTTACAAATTATGTGAACTTTGGTGATTAACAATTTCCAGAATAATCGCTAGATTTACAAGATTTTGAAGTGTAAAACCGTCTCTAAAACCGTCATGGGTATATGTTAATGAAACCTGGAAAGTTACGATTGAATATTCAGACATTCAGACGTCGGAAATTTTACGTTGGGAATCCCGACGTCTATTAAATAGCGCTGCAAGGAACAACAAGTAGGACCAATAAGCAAGCGATCTGACTTCACGCTTAGATACACGCGTGGTTATGAAGCGGTTGTTTATAAGAACGCGCTAACACCGCCACTGCTCGCACTTTGGCAGTGCCAGTCCCAAGCTTGGATGAAGGAGGAGGGCAACGATCACAGTGCCGTTAAACTGAAACTGCTCTACGAGCAGTCTGCTGCCCTGGATGAAACGCAATAATGTTGGCCTTGTGTTAAAAATTCAAACCGTGTTTTGACCTATTACAGCAAGTTTCATTTGAAAATGGTGCAAAATTGTTTGAACTTTGATTTATATCTGGGAGGATATCAGAATTATAGGGGCCTGTGTGAGACTAGTGACGGCAATTCGCAGATCTTGATATAATAAATGTAAAGATATGCATCGAAGTACGTAGGCCTATGTGTGAATGTTAGGCATTCTATTTTAACACCTTGGGGTATCGTCGATTGTTGCATACAAGCGATGAGGAACAAGATAAGAGGAAGTAGAAAAGAAGACGGGAGAGAGACAGAAAGTTATTGCGAGGAAGGTGGAAACAGACAGGCAGAAGTAATTAGACAGCAAGCAGAGTTATCTGAAGAAGAGTGACCCGGAGATTGTAGCGACAGAAGAAAAGGCAAGGAGAAAAAGTATCAACTATCACTTGAGTTGTGATTAAAGTGGAGGGAGGAATACAGAACAAGGAAGAGTGATGGTAATAGAGTGCGAAAAACAGACACGCAGGAAGGGAGAGAGAGACACAGAGACTGTCAGTGAGAGACAGAGGTGTGAGATCCTGGACCTATAGGATGGATTTAGCAAAATAACTAAATAAGCAGGCACCTTTCCTGTTTAAAAATGCTTTAAATGATCCATACCGGGGAGGATGTCGCACTCTTTTCACCGATAATTCATTTCCAAACAAGTCAATCTCCATAACTGGCAGCTCGGTGCTTGGATATGACGCGGCCAGAAGCAGTTATAAAGCGGAAATGTTGAAGCTGGTGTATACAAGGATGTGTGATCATCCGGTCGGCAAGTGAGCACTAAGCAGGCGTTGGTGTTAAAAGGTGTTCTGTCGTTGGATCGTGGAGTGTTGCTTTTTAAAATTAACTTGGCTAGCTCTATACGTTTCCGCAATCTTGAAAGGTTGGTCAGAAAATACAGAGATGCTAATAAATGAATATCCCTTTGTCCGTCATATAGGCTAATCACGCTGATGAATTGGGGACCTCGATAAGTAGGCTATCACTGAAACTGAAATCCTTTGTAGCGTCAAAACCACGAGTGAGGCAGTTGTTTGGCTTAGACCCACTTAAATGGCTCGATCAGTGAGATTCGTACTCTGAAATTACATAATAATAATTATGTGAAAGGGGTTATGCCCTTTGCGTAAATTTCCAACATCCAGGTATATCACGCCCACACTGTAACGCAGCGATAACTAACTCACCTGGTTTCATCTATTTATCATCCAAAGATCCGGTAACAACAGCATGCAACAACAAACCATTGTCTAATCACAATGTATAGGGCCTACACGTGACTGCCTGTGAGGTTAGGCGTATTCGAGTGTTCTTGAATAAGTGGGCTTGTCCTCGACGATTCGCAGTAATGATAAACCTATCAGTACAGTTTACGTCAGCCTTTTGTATGAAACTATTAACGCATGATCTTGAGTAATCAATTTCTCACAATGCTGTTGTGTGCTGCCGACTTAAGTGCAGGTGACTGTAGTCCGTCGCCAAACAGGATCATAAAATGAGGTCTATGCACAGTTGAATCAGCAGTAGGTGTCGTGATCAGATGTAGCCTATAGGCTCAAAGTTCACTGGTGATCATATCCTTGTTGTCCAATTCTTTCACAGTAGACAAGGGAGTAACCGGTTAACGATCCGACGACACTTATTACATAGACTAATTTGCAGTGAACTATAGACTATCTAGGTGAGACTATGACCGCGGAGGATTTTAGTAAGTTGCATATGCTTGCCTTTAGTTTATTGTATGGTAAAATATCTGCTTTTTTATCCATTTAAAGTTCTCAAATATTATAAGTAAATAATGAGCTTAGTGTAGCTATACATATCGTTGGTTAAGAAAACGAGCTGTAAATTGGAGTCTCGGCGGTTTTAATATCTGTCACTAGATGTCGTGGACACGTAGATCTATAGCCTCCTCAACCATGGATATTATAGCATGAGCTGTGCTTTTAAAATGGACTTCGTCACTCAGTGCCGTTGCTATTTGCGTGTGATAATTTTGGTAGCTGGTTTTAAAGTGACTTGATCCTTTCGTGAATAAATAACTCTCATAATGTTGGACATTAGAAATGCTAACAATTTGGGTTTGTAAAAAAATAATCGTACCAACAATTAAACGAAATTTTAGGTATCACTTTATATTAACACTAGAAGTACCGAGAAATCGAACTTCCTAGAAGCACCGAAGGGGTCATTTAGACCCCACATAATTTATAATGCAAAGTCAATTGCAAATTCAATTAAATTGACTACCAACTGTATTAACATAAATTACATAAGCATAAACAAGGAGAGGAGAGGATATTCTGACCAGATCTCTCCTCTCTCCAGATCTTCTTTCCTCTCACCAGACTCCTATCCTCTCACTAGATCTTCTCTCCTCTCACCAGATCTTCTTTCCCATCGCCAAATGTCCTCTCTTCTCGCCAGATCTCTAATTCTCTCGCCATATCTTTTATCCTCTCACCTGATCTCCTCTCCTCTCACCAGATCTTTTCTTCTCTCACCAGATCTCATCTCCTCTCGCCAGATCTCCTATCCTCTCACCAGATCTCCTATCCTCTCACCAGATCTCCATCCTCTCACCAGATCTCTCCCTCACCAGATCTTTTTTCTCCCACTGAATATCCTCTCCTCCAGATATCCTCTTCTCTTACCAGATCTATTCTCCTCTCACCAGATCTCCTCTCACAAGATCTCCTCTCCTCTAACCAGATCTCCGCTCCTCTCACGAAATCACCTTTCTCGCCAGATCTCTTATCCTCTCACCAGATCTCCTCTTCTCTCCCCAGATCTTCTTTCCCATCGCCAAATGTCCTCCCCTCTCGCCAGATCTCTAATTTTCTCGCCAGATCTACTATCCTCTCACCTGATCTCCTATTCTCTCACCTAATCTTCCTCCTCTCACCAGATCTCCTCTTCTCTTACCAGATCTCATCTCCTCTCGCCAGATCTCCTATCCTCTCACCAGATCTCCTATCCTCTCATCTGATCTTCTCTCCTCTGACCAGATCTTCTTTCCTCTCACCAGATATCCTCTCCTCTCACCAGATCTCCTCTTCTCTCACCAGATCTCCTATCCTCTCACCTGATCTCCTCTCCTCTCACTAGATCTCCTATCTTCTCACATTTGATTGCGTAATTAGTTTTGATCTATAATATTATTGAATAAAAAACAAGAAATGCGTAGCCTGATATTAAAGTATTAATACAGGGGTCAGATTGACCCCTCGGTGCTTAAAGGTAGAACAGCAAAAAATCTCAGAAATTGTGAATCACCCCGAGTTCAAATTTTGGCAGAGGGTACACCCCACGAAGTTAGGAAAAGTCATGAAATTACAGGACCCGGGCTATATCTGGGGCCGAGGTGCATTCCGCTAAAAACCAAAAGGGGTCAGATTGACCCCTTCGGTGCTTCTAGTGTTAACTGCATGCCAGTAACATCTGGGGCAGGCACATCCTTCGTGTTCCTCATTAGGGCTGCGATGCATCCCGTTAATATCTGATTATATTTAGGCCTATATTAAGTTTATGTATTATATTTCCTGTTCTCAACACCTATTTTTCTCTCGTATGCAATTCAATCCTTGTATTGTAACCATGGTACAAAGTACAGAAACAGTGATAATATCTGCTTTTATCCATTTAAATGGAACGGCCCATTTGACGAAAGCTCTTGCTTCAACGTATAGCCTATAAGTGACGCCAATGTAAAATTTGGATAGAATTTTGTTTGAAAATCAATTACCATAGTTACAAAAAGACGAATTTCAACTATAGCAGAGATTATAATATTATTAGACATCATGACATGGTCCTTTGGTGAGTAGAGCTGTGTGCGGGAATTTAAAGATCATCCAGACGATCAAATCGTAGTTACTGTGGTGAATATTAAGCCTGAGGTTCTCTTTCAAGACCTTTGTACGTTTACGAGACACACATTATGCCTCGTGGTTTCTAAAGCTTTCTTTTCTATACTTCTATAGGATTGATACAATCATCTTTGTAGTCATCAATCAATAAATCGATATTCGTAGGCCTATATTGACAACCTAGCACAGACGGATCACATTACATTAACTGCCAACTCATATACCCACTACAGTTCTACGCAATAATTAGGCTATATTCTGCGCACTTTAAATTTGCGTATTTGCATAGGACCTAGACATAAAAGTAGGCCTTTATAAAGCACCACACTGCTCAACTCATAACTGCATGCAGTCAAGCGTTAGCAATATATTTGACAACGCCTTAAACAGTATTATAATGATTGTACAGAATAATATGATACATACGTTTGCATCTTAGTATATATTTTTCGCCACTTGCGCCTAGAAGACCAACGGCTCGTGAATCATCAGTCAGGGTAAGCCATTGCACACTTCAGGCGCATCTTTAGCGTATCCGAGGCTCGTATTACAAGGTAATTTTTGAATAATTATATGTACAGTCACTACAGGATGTAAAGCATAAATTATTAATATTAATATGACGTCTGGTCCACAATGTGGGGTTTAGACGTAGACCTATGACAATTGAATTCAGTATTATTCTGTAAGTAAATGAAGCCGACGTTGAATGAAGCAGTATATATATATATAGGCTTCTCGAAGACGTATTGGTATAATAATATTATTATGACGATGGTCGTCGGAATGTATGTCGATATTACTGACATAGTCGCACACAATGTACACAATCGGACTCGGATCTGTACGTGTCTAGAGTCTATAGAGACTAGACAATCCCTCTGCATGACACGTCACCGCGCTCGTGAATAAGCCGGTGCCCTGCGGTTAGCCTTCAAAGTAGCGCCTTAAAAATGGGGAGATTACGATTACAATAAGTCGTGTTAAATGGTCGTTGAACGGTGGATCTGGCTGGAACCAGTTTTGAGTACGCCTTATATTGTCGCCGATCTTTGCGTTACTCTGTCTGTGGAGAGCTGCAGTATCCTAGCTAACGCATAACGAATTCGCCTGGATCTTCTTGTTGGAACAATATGCCGTTAAATATACATACGCACTGGTTCGTGTGAATGAAATAAATAATAGTTCATCATACATTCTGCGTTGATTAGGCTGCACCCATTTAAATTCGTAAACAGACCTATTTCACTCCCATCCTCAAATCAATCCATTGACTAAAAATCCCAGAGCGAATGCACTTCGGAATCCTATCACCGGCCTACAACTTCTTACAATATACTCCCAGTCCAAATAATCTTCGCAAAGTCTTCAACATCCAGCCAATCCGCTCTACCCGATCATCTTCCCGTCTCACTATTTCTCGACTCCCGTGGTCACTACTTATCTCAAGTTCTCCAACCGAGCAATATCCAAAACTGCACCACGTCTCTGGAACGATCTAGGCTACCTCTGAATTCCGCACTTTTTCGGTTCCTCCACCATCATTTTAATCATCCACCATCTGCATCGGGCTCTATCATCCCTCGGGCTTTCCACTCAAAACTGACGTCTAACTCTTAAGGAATTCTGACTGATGATCGTTCACCTTCCAATTCTCGACCTAAACGACACCCACCTTAACAGTTACTCTGCGGCCTCTGACCCTCTGGCCTCCGGACTTGGACCTCCGTCGGACTACCCATTTTGGACAACCCCTCTGACTCGACGCAGCGCTTGTATATAAGCTGGTGTCCTGCGCTTGGCTTTCGAGTGGCGCTTTAGAAGTTCGGAGTTTATTATTACGATATAGATAATAGTCATGTAGCAACGCTCATGAGGGGCATAAACAGACTTTATGATTGCATGCAGCTCCTAATGTTTTCTGTATAGTTCGTATTACAGCGTCTGTGACTGTGATGTATTGGTGATGTATGGTTATGCAAATTATTGGCCACACGATGGTTTATGTCGTTTAACGGCATTATAATAAAAGCTGTTCGGCCTAATCGGTTTTTATTCGTTCAGTAATCCTACCAAATCCGAATACTGCCCGATTGGCAGACGTCAGCAACAGCAACTTCTTATAGGTCTACACGCAGGCTGTAGACGAGGGTATACGTGGGTATACAGCGTGTACTCACCTCACAAAACGTTTCCTTTAGTATACTCACCTGTAGGCCTACTCGTCTCCAGAACGTACTTTGACATATTTTTTAAATAATACATAGTGTAGACAAGTCTATAGCCTTTTAAGACTATAAACTACAAACCCATCCCCCTCAAACTTTCGGAAAAATAACCTGAAGGCTGTAGGCTATTCTAGCGTGTACTCACCTCTAATTTTACCACTACAGCGCTGCCTACTCGCTATATAATTTTGACACGCGTGAAGAGTCTTGTTCGTAATCCTGTCTTTTCGTTTAATTTTTTTAAATATTATATAGACGGACTTGTCGAATTATATTTTCCCCCAAACGACTTGCTAATTCGAAGATTATACCGGAGCTTTGTAGATACTTCAACTGAAACGGTGAACAGCGTTGGATTCAGAAAGCCTATAGCGAACGTAAACTTGGAATAAACATCGCGCACAAACCAGAAACTATCAACTTCGTGTACTTCAAACAGACAGTCGACAGCGTGCTTGTGGCACGACGGCACGTGGAAAGCAATTAAAAAGGAACACCTGAAACAACTGATTAAACAAGTAGAAGACATAGGCCCTATACTGGAAATCTTCAAGCGCGATGAAGGTAGACAAAAAGGTTGTGGAATTCTTACAGACAAAAATTGTGATGCGTCAAGGATGGAGCTTATCACCGGACCTGTTAAACTTTAGTATTTGGAGCAGTAACAACACCGAAGCAGGAATAAACTTAACGGAAGTCTGGTGCAAATTAGTCGATTTTCTTACGACATTTGCCTGCTAACTAGAAACGGAACAAATGACAAGATATAACTACACAGAGAAACATTACCAGCACAATATTCGGATTAATGATTAATGCAGAGAAAACTCAATGGCAACTGAAAGTTTCTTTCATTTGCCACGTCGAAAAAACATCAGCTTAAAAGGAGAACCTTTTTAACAGGTAAATTCGTCAGATTATTGGTCAATATTGGAGGACTATAGCCTACATGTAAATCGTAGAGCTCTGAAAAGACATACAAAGCACACGCACCTTAGCAGAATTGCCAGAATATGCATCGAAATAACAAAGAAAGAAGCAAAATATATGAGACGACTCATATACATGTAGGCCTACAATCAATTATCCTCTATGGATGAAACTGCTGGAAAATTAGAAAGCAAGATGGAAAAGAATCATGTGGAGAGATTACCAGTTGGCCGAATTCCACAAAATGTAGTACACGTCGTGCAGGATGCGACGAAAGAGAAGCAATGGAATATCACAACTATACGCTGGATACACAATATATAAGCAAGATCATAAGAAGACTTGGAGTTAACACGAGAACAGCACCAAATTTCACAAATGATTTAAATAAATTACGATTATTTATTTGTACCCATCACCGCCAAATGGCTGGCGAAAGGACCAAGTGAAGAATCGGCGATTTTGGTGGTTATCACAGGTTCATCAACAGAACACGAAGTCCTTGCTCCTTCATTTTATTATTTTGTTATCAAAGAAAAGTGTTGTTTTCAATGTTGAAACTGAAAAGTTCAGACGTCCTTCAGGTGTCCTTTCACGACCACTCCACATGACAATCCCCAGATAAAGTGCGAATCGGCGGTGGGCCACTGGTGTCTCTCCAGCTACCGGTACCCTCCGAAATCACCAGAGGACACCAGCGGCCAAACAGCAGGAACGGTGGGCAAACGTGACAATGGTGATAGTAATGATTATGATGATGATGATGAACGAGCAGACTCATTTTTTCATTGGTCTGGGACGCCAGCAAGAAGCTTCTGTCGATTAGTTTATTTATTGAAACGTTTGCGTGAGCTTCCCTTAACTTGTAGCCTATAATATTATTATGCCCTATCCACTTTGTTATCTAGACATGACAGCGTTTTGCTTCACTTAATTTCACTCACGCGAACTGTTGATCAGAAGATACGCTACTTCTAGTAGGCCGATAGATAGGCCTACGTTTAAACCAGTGAACAATTTGTAAAACTTTACAATAGTCAAACAATAATTCGGATGACCACAGTGGCCGCGCCTGAGCTGTGAATGATAGTTTCGCGAATGTTGGAGATGAAGAAATCCGATTTTAACACTAATTTCAATCACCAGAAGTCGTTAATAAACTATAGAAAAAACTTCAATCGAACAATTCTATTATAGCTTAACGTGCAAAACAGTTTCTTAATTTTTAGAATAATTGCGTTAGTCTACAAGTTTACGACATGTGGTCAACAACAAAGGAGAGACGTTTTCTTCGTACATCAGACATCTAGTTTTGAGCAACATGAAACGGAATTCCGTCTACGAGCTCCAAGTCTCACACTAATTATGATGAGAGATAATAGTAGGAAGGTATTCAACGTCTTCCTATTGTTATCTCTCCTTCTCTCGTTGGACTTTCACACAGCCTGTGACGCAGCACAATGCGTGACAGTTTTAATCCATTTCTGGCTCTGTTGTTTCGACAAAAAAGTTATTCTACTATAGACGTTAGGGTGGTCCAAAAACACAAAGTGTCTCAGAGTTGCCCTCCACAACCCTGCTTTTGTTCTATGGCTGCCCACTATTACCTCTACCAAATTTGAGAGAGATTGATGAGTATTTAGAGGTCGCTCAAGGTCAGGGTATTTTCACCATGTTAAGCATGAAATCGGTAATCTGCACTAAGAACAGAAAACAGAATTTCAGTTGAATTAAAACATATAGTGCAGCAATGAAAATAAGAAAAGGTTCCAAAATGTTCAATTTAGCTAAGGAAACACTGGAACTTTTCTTGAGTAACACATTCTTTGTCCTCTGTCATCTTCATCAGCGTGGCCGTAGAGCAGGATGCATAGGTGTTCCTGCAGCATTTCGCGAGCTGAAGAAGGAACTGCTGCTCTTCATTCTTTGTCAACGATTAACTCTACTGCTGCATCAAACCAATGGCTCTCCCAGGAGATTCGTTCATAACTGTCATGACTGACGCTGTGTTTAGGAGGTACTGGTAGGAGTGATCATCGCATCATTCCTTAGGATCCTTTACCAGGAAGCCTTGGGCCTTCTCTTTTCCATTCAAGTTCAGAATGTCAACAATGACAGTAGTTCTCTCTGTGATGGAAGATGCAATGCCAAGGGAGCGAAGGCCAAGGAAGCTGAGGGGTTCAGGAGGATGGTCGAGGCACTTCACATAATTGATGGACTGTGGAAGGTGGAGGTTTGTCACCATCAGTTTTTTCACATCCACTACAATTCTGTTGTCAAACAAGGACAAGCTGACCAACATTTTTGAAACGTACCAGATATGCCTACCGAATGTGGTCGAGGCAACCTTTGCCACTCTCATATTTACTAAGCTCCTCCAGTAGCAGTAGATCGTTGAGTGGTGCTCTTATAGGCAGAGGAGCTTCATGCCAGAACCGAAAATAGACAAGTCTCACAAACAGTGCCAGCTCCTTTATACTGTGCTTATCTTTGGCAGTTGGAGATAATAGCTGCTGGAAAAGAAATGTTTTAATGCTAAAGATAGCTTTCACCATCAAACGTGCATGATGGAATGCTCCTGGTGCCCGAAAGGAAACTCTTGCTCCCTTTGCACCACCCTGGAAGATCAAACTGAGTTTAAAGAATTCCTAGTAGTCTTCTCTCTGATGTGACCCTTCAAGAGCTGCCTTGCAGAATTTCACCATATTTCTTCTCGAAGAGCAAGTGTGTGCATCAAAGATGTCGTCGGAAGCCACTTCATTTGTCGCTTGGACAATGCGTGGCCAGCTTTGCTGGAACCTCCTGAGCATAGTAACGGGAGACCCTACAGTAGGTCCAGATAAAGAGCCGAAACAGCAAGTGGAAGTTCCATCACATGATGGCGGCAAGCCATCCAGGTTAATTCTTGCTAATTCGAATTCTCAATAAAAGTGCAGGAACCATTCTTCAGGCGAGTATTGCTGGCAGTGATGTTATAGACTATATACCACGAACTAGACTCCGAAGTCCGAAGACCCCAGTCAGCCAGAGTCCTCAGGCAGGCTTCAGCTTGTTCGTTACCAGTTCTGCAGCCAAGTTTTGGATCTCCCAGTATATATCTCTTCCCTGTCACCTATGACTAGTAGGCTACTGCAAGTCTGTCACCTGCTCCTCATGGTTCTTGTTGCATGATCATCGGATGGAGCTTTTGTTGGGAGATGGCACCAAGCTAGTTTTTCTGTGCCTTCTCTATCAGCCAAACTTCAGCACTGCTTCTTGTCTTTGCCATTATATATATATATATATATATATATATATATATATATATATATTCGTTTATTGAGAAAAACAATCTGACAAAAATGAGCTATGTCAAAAACTCTACAGTCAAATCTCTTCAATTCCTAATCTTCACCAACGTACTGATAAATCTGACTAAGTACAAAAGTTTACAGTTCTTAAAAACAATTAAAAAAATTCCAACATTTGCATTTTACTTCAAAGACTAGTTAATAATGTTAGTTTGGTATTTCTAAACTTCAGTTTGAAACAACACTTCAAAAGTAAGTAAAAAAGCGGTTCAAATAATATGTTTTTGAGCAGATAACAGTCAATAATTTCCACTATGCCATGGTATTATCGAGAGAATGTTTGGTGACCTTGAGCGACCTCTAAAAATGCTCCAATCTGCTTCAGATTTGTTTTACATCTTACTTAGGAGAGGTAGAACAGATTTAAACTTGTGGAGCAAAGTTCTGATAAAGATGAAATTTTACCATTGTGTCGTGGACCACCCTAATAGACGTGTTTAATTTATTCTTAAATTTTCCCTAGTAACTGACGGCCTCGCCACCCGTTCCAACGGAGAAGGTAAGTTAAATTCATTAACAGGCGTCCGATAAAGGCAACGTCTCCTTAAGCGAAGATCCAAACTCGAATCGAATTCTAAGCAACTCCCAGCTAAAGACTGGATTGCGTGCCTCTGGTCGTATCTCGGTCGTGAAAGGGATTCGACCTAACAACATGATCTACTACAGAAATCCGTATTTATAAGTGGGAATAATGATATATCGCAGGGTATAAACTCGAGATATCTACTATGCGAATAAAACGTTAAGCGTACGATACCAGCTTATTCGTGAAGGCTGTGTCAAATCAGTGGCCTTAATATCTACACAGATGAAAACGTTTTCGTTGATTCTGTCGTAATAACATTCACCAAACTTCGAAATGTGTCGATACCAAAATGAACCATAATCTTACCATAAGTCGTAGGCCTACTCGTAAATATTACTTCACCAGCGAACTGTATTTTCGAATAAAATCTTTGGTTAATCCGTCAAACTACATTAGACCTGCTGCTGCTGAAATCCTTGACGAGTAAACGGGTATCGAATTCGTGTTTTTGGTAAGTTAGGAAAGCAGTATCGTTCATACGACAGGATGCTGTATATGCCAAACTGCAGGCAGGACGCAGCGTAGCCAATGCACGGCAGAAAATGCTTCACGTTTTGTTGGTCCTTAAATTCGTTTATTTAACGACGCCGTCATATCTTTGTTGGTCCTAAGTTTACTGCAGCCTTTATATGGTTTTACAAGACAAAGTACCTCTTGACAGCGGAGTAATCTGCACGTGTGGTACATGCCTTCGTTTAAATTCGACGGTTTGAAGCAGCCTTCATACATTATGACTCTTCAAAACATAGTTCCCATAGGGTCTATATAGCGGAGCGATATGCACGTGTGGAGCATGCAATCGTATTGGCTCGACGCTTTGCAGCGGTTGGATTTAAGCAGCGGCATTTGCCCGTATTAGGCTACAGCGAAGGAATAAGCCCCTATGCAGACGCGCACAGTTGTATTGGCTCGACGCTTTGCAGCGGTTGGATTTAAGCAGCGGCATTTGCCCGTATTAGGCTACAGCGAAGGAATATGCTCCTATCATGCAGGCGCGCACAGTTGTATTGGCTCGACGCTTTGCAGCGGTTGGATTTAAACAGCGGCAGTTGCACGTAGGCCTATTAGGCTACAGCGAAGGAATAAGCCCCTATGCAGACGCGCACAGTTGTATTGACTCGACGCTCTGCTGCAGCCTGCGGCCGTCACAATATGGCGTTGATAAGACCTAGTAACCAATACCCCGCAGCACGCTAGCAACCGCAGCGCGGTCGTATTGAGACTTTCGCGCAGCCTTCGTAATGGCGTTGATAAGCAATAGTTATCAATGTCGCGTGCGTGGCGCCTCTAGCGAATGCACGCACTGTCGTGATAGTGTGGGATTTTCTTGTCCCGGCGCGAAAACTTACGAGTTCAAATCCTGTTCATCACTTGCAGAGACGACCTTTTCTAGTTCCTGCTTCGAAATGGCGCATTGGGGACTTTTGACTAAGCGGGAACCACGTCTAATTTCGGTGAAGTTACCAAGTTTTCCGAATCATTATTGATGAAAACTCTGGCGCTACAATAGCGTTAGCTAAGTGATGTCCGCGGCCTACGTTTTAGGCGCGGTAGTGTCCTTACACTCACCAGGGTTCGGAGCTCCTACGAAAGATTTCTTTGCCGTGTTTACACCGACTGCATTTTCTGAGATTCCAACTGGTGTTTCCATCAGTTTTCGTTGATTTTCTACGAGGACGTTTTACAGAGTTTCCCGATTTATTGACGCTTTAGAAATGACCTTAGTGTGGTTTCCTGGTCTCTGTTGGACTCTATAATTGTCTCTATCGAGAACTTATTCGAGTGCATCATTAGATTGACAAACAACTAGTCTAGTTCGATATTCTATCAACCTATTCGACAACTTATTCGAGTATGTTATTAGATTATATCTCACTAAGTTATGTTTGTGATCGTAGGCCTATATAGAAATCTTGAAGTTTTCTTAGATACAACTAAGTAAACTACTCCCAGTGATAGATAGACAAATTCCTTCCGTGTAAATTAGAAACTCCAGCCACCCAAAGAAATCGTAAACTTGAGAATAAATCCGTCCTCTTTGAAGGAAATTTCCCACAATTTTGAATTTCCCGCGAATCTCTCCTTTCTTGCCCCCTAAAATAAATGCTGCCTTCATATAATGACATATATAAGCGATCCTTACGTCAACAACAAAAGAGCGCGCTCAGAACAGTAATCCGCGCCAAACATTCGCGCTTATCTCAACCAATCGCAACTGACGTTAGATGCGTGCAAGCGTCTCATTACAGGCCACGGCAGCAACAGTCACTGTCAATCATACTAAGCGCCGGCCGGATGCACCACCCCTTCGGTGCGTGCGCGGTCTTATTCGCGCCTAAAGCTTAACTCCCTCTAACGGAGCACGGCAACAAAAACCGAGAATTCTCAACTGGCGGAACCTGCGCGCCTTGCCTTTCGCGCTGGCGGAAAAATCGCTACATGCCGCCTCAGCCTCCATTAGCAGCAGTGCCGCTCATCTATACAAGCGCGCCGCCTAGCGAGAACGGTAAAACAAATATCAATATACACTACAGTTTATGTAGGGCTTGCAGCATAGTTTGTTGTACCAGTACCAGTGGTGTAGTGGGGGGAACGTGGGGAACGCCGTTCCCCCACTTTTTTCTCACACTATGCAAAATTCTTGCAAGATGGCACTTTTTGCTTACTTCAATATCCAGGCGTTCCCCCACTTCATTTTTTAGGACTACACTACTGACCAGTACACATCGGAATGCTAGCAACCGTTGGGCAGTCGTATTGAGGATTTCACGAAGCCTTCATATGGCGTCGATAAGCAATATTCGACTCGCACGTATGTAGCGGGGAGTAAAGCAAACGTTGTGTTTGCCGTCGTTTGGATTCGACGTAATTGCCGGTTTTTATCAGGTGAATTTTCTGATGCAGATCGGCCATCTTGGCGGCCGTTTTCTTAAGAGAGAGAAATACATTGACCTATTAATTTGCTCAGCGCGGTTTTTGCCAATTCTTTCCATCATCATCTTATCTGCCAGTCGCATGCAATCCATACACTATACAGTCCCTGTACTAATTTGTTGTTGAGTTCGCTAGGGGTCGCCAGTGAAACAGAATTCTTGCAATAGGCCTATCCATCGGATCGTGGGATTTAAACCCCTATAGGCTTTGGACTTGACACTCCAGCAAGCTAGCCATGCCTATAATAGTGCATCCGTTTCCCCCAACCATCCATAACCCCAAAATCTGCATTACATGGGAAAGATGAAAGATGGCTTATCGACGCCACATGAAGGCCCCTAAAATTTATTTTTTATATAATTAGGCTGAATTGGTCACTTTAACTTTGTGATTATTCAGACGACTGTGTGTCTGTGTGGCTCTCTGTCTGTCTGTCTGTCTGTGTTTCTGTCCGTCCGTCCGTCAGTCGGTCCGTCCGTCTGTCTGTCTGTCTGTCTGTCTGTTAAATATGCAGCATGCTTATGTGCTCAATATTGATCTATGCGTGTTTGGTAGGCCTACTCTGTAACCATAACTACGCCATCGCGTAGGCCTATAGGCCTAATAAATTATTATTAGCGACCATAAATATACCTACAGAATATTTGCATGTCAATAGGCCTAGGCTACCTGAAAGAGTCTGATCGTTAATTTTATAGGCTAGTGAATGTTTGTATTTGTTTGGTCTCTATGGAAATAACTTCTTGTTCTTAATAATTATAATAGCCTAGATTGATTTAAAGAGGAGCTTATTATTTTATAGCGAAGTAAGTGCGTCTGTTTCCTGCAAGCAATTCTTGTTAAAAATAAGAGATAATATTAAAGTAAAAACGTAGCATAAGCAACGTATTTATACAAAGGTACGTGGGATCGAGCTGAAAAGCGCTATAGGCTACATGTATAATTATTAAATCGTCCTTGAATAATATTGCGTCAGTAGCCTACGTTCTCCGCGGACCGCGCGTAAGTCATTCGATTTAGCTTTTGCTAGGGTTTATGGGAACCTTCAAGCATAGCCATTTATCCACAGCGCAACGCTTGGTTAAAACGTGTGGTGCATTTCGAATAAATTTACCAATGTATGAATCGCTGGTAATCTTAAAATAACTTGAGTCTAAGGCTAGGCGCTATATAAAGATAGGAACAGGGTACCGGATGTGCAGCGAGCCATCCAAGGATGAGGCGGGAAAACTCACATCCGGTTGCTAATTGGAAAAAAAGAAAGGTTATAACTTATTGAGCAATTATTATATTACGGTATCTTGTATTTATTTCGTCGTCGTAATCATAATCTCAGTCAGCCCGAATCCCCGAAACCCGAATCTCCGAAAACGCTGAAAACAGACAAACGCCCGATTTGCCGAAAAGTTTTCTAGAAAGCGGCCGAACTATTCAAAGTTAAATTGTAAACATGACAAAGACCTAGCGTGGCCTTGATGTATACGATACACTGCCTATTCAAATATGTATTTGTTGATGATATTCATTCGGGTTGGACTTAGAAAATCAATTTCGGGGATCCGGCCGAAATTCCTTTGGGGGATTCGGGTTTCGGGGATTCGGCCCGCACCCGTAGTGGGTGCAGGAGCAAGAGAATTCCTGACAGCATTGTTTGGGTGGTGTCAATGTTCAGGAAAATTAATTGCAACTAGGTGTCAAATGTTTGGTAGACTACTGAAGTCAATTTTAAGTCACTTAGTACCAATACGTTTATGTACACCGTGAGTGGGAACAAAGCGGCCATAGATAAAACTTCATCATTACTTACTTTCAAAATAAATAATGAAATTTTGCAAATTTAGAAGATAACAAGGTTAGACTAGACTGTTTGACACCTTAACATTTAAGCTATATTTTGTGCTGAAAATGTCCTTTGGCTTCGATGCAGGTAGTAACTCGTGCCCCCAACGACTTATTGCTGTGTCAATTATATGTTGATCCAATGCAGCCATCTTTGCCTCATATGCTGGCATAGCTCATTCATATTTTGAATTTTTTTGTAGACCATTCTTTACTCCCTAGGTTTAATTTATTTGGCATTGGGTGGCTCAGAGACAAGATGATCCTTTTTCTTAATAACATTACCTGTGTAGGACTGCTCCTGTGAGGAGAACAGTTCTTGAATATTAATATATTCTTTGTTAGCTTACACTGCGGCACCATTCATTCATTCTGTAAATTTATATAGTGCCTCTTCAAGACCCTACTCCGAGACGCTCCCAGCCACGGCCAAAGAGAAAGGACTTGAGCAATTGGTAGAAAGCAGGCAAATTATTCTGGGGCAGTAAGAGTAGTGCCAGCGGAAGCCCATTCCGTTTACTATACTATTATGGCTGGATGAAAGATTTGCTGTACCCTTGATGGTTTGGTTTTTCATAAATTGTGTTAATTAATATTTGTAGATCAGAAAGCAGTGTGTCTCTTTCAACGTTAAGCCTGAAAGACTGCTTCTGTTTCTGTCAAAATAAAGTAATAATATTTTTAGACAACTGAAGTTAAGGATGTATAATTCAAACATGCGCCGTTGCGCATGGCAGTATGCCATCCAAGGGCAGTTGTGATATAGTGGTCAAGGTACAGTTGCCAAGTTTAGAAGCGTTGCATTGGTTTGCAGTAAGCGGAAGTGCTGACTGCAACACGACGGCAAAGTTTTTGAAGAAGGACAACTGGAATTCATTTAGAGTTCGGTTAAAACACTTAAGACATCTTAGTAACGAAAGGTGTGTATCCGCACACTTAATTAACTTTAGTCATTTAAATTTTTGGTGTTTTGAAATTACTTGAGAAACTGTAAAACAAACAAGATGGCTCAATTTTCTCCTAAAATGGAAAGCGAATTAGTTCGTTTAGCTACGTTCTCCGGATGGTCAGCCTCAAACGATGTCAGTCTCATAGTTTTGGCCAGATGGGGATTCTACTACAAGGGGATGAGTGACACGGTGGAGTGTTTTGCATGCAAGACACTTTTTACTGGATGGATTGGAAATGAAAACCTGCAGGAAATGCACAAACAGAAAGCTCCACAGTGTCAGCTTGTGATTGGATATACCAGCGTGAATATCCCTTTGAAAATACCAGTTATTGGAGGAAAGAGTACTAGTGGAGGTGGAACTGAGACAGATTTCGCAAACCTTGATATTGATGGAAGCAGTGTCATCGATTCTGATTCAATGAGTAGAATTTTTACTGCAGCACTTAAAAGGGCCAGTTCTAAAGGAGTCTTTTCTTCTAGTACTGATTGTGAAATTGACAGGTCAAAACCAGATTATGAAAAGCTACGTAAGGAAGAAGTGCGTCTCCGTACTTTCCACGACTGGCCAAAAGCAGCACGGGCTGATCCACAGGTTTTGGCTCGAGAGGGCTTGTTCTATACTGGAACGGAAGACCGAGTTCAGTGCACCTTCTGCCGCGGATTCATGAGAAATTGGGAACCCACGGACATACCATCCACGGAACACAAAAAGCACTTCCCTGACTGTCCTTTTGTACGTGGTCAAGACATTGGAAATGACCCTATTATTGCAAGGGAACCAATTGATGCTGGTCGAAAGACTGATGATGCTGTTCGTAAAGCTGCGATTGAAGATGATGGGCAAAGACATAGAATCGAACGACTGAGGGAAGAAAACCCGAGAGAGTCAACCCGGACAAGTGCAAGGGATGAGGTGTGTATTTATCACTAATAGTGCATCACTACCAATGCGTTAAATTTTTATGTAATTTAAATATTTAGGCCAAAAAATAATGGTGTGTTTCCGGTAACAGAGTTAAAAAACTGGGTAGGTAGGTAGGAAAATAATTTTATTTTGGTAAAATAATTTTATGCAGTGATTTCCCAAAATTATGCCACTGCCCATTTATGCACAGCAGTACATGCTGTACCAAAGTATGTATTTTCTATGCGAGTATAAAAATGACTATTTGCAGAATGTACCTACAAACTGCTGTAGAAAACAATCTTATTTATTTCAAATAAATAAGATTGTCAAATTACCGTGAGAAAATCCACCACTTTCGGGTCTATTACCTCCCTCTCCCAAACAACACTTTAGCCCTTTCATTGCTGTGATTTACGGCACCATTATTTCCATTGAAAGACCGCTAGTTTCCGAACGTCTCTGCTTTAGTGAATGTACCTATAATGTCGCAATTCTGCATCTCCGGCATGCAAAGGCTTAATGTATGTGAACTAAAGAAAACATTTTTTTTACCAAAAAATTTCCGTAAAAAACAAATTTTTTTAAAACAATTTTCCGTAAAAAATTTTTTTACAAAATTTTTGAGTTGCGGCAAAACGTGACTCGGTCGCGTTACCGGAAACACACCATTATTTTGTTTTGGCCTTATTGAATTCTAAGTAACTTAAAATCCTGAAGCTTGTTTGCTTTCATATTGGGTCACAATGGGCTGTAGTGCATTAGAGAAAGGTAGCATGGAAATCACACTAAAAGTAAAATAGTGCTCAGGCAAATTGTGTGTCAGCTGCAACATTTAAACTACTTTCAAGAGTTAAACGTTAATGATGATTTCTAAAGGTACATGTACTATTTAAAGTTCTTAAATTCAGTAATATTTGACAAAACAGATGGCTAATTCCTTTAATGTAAATTGTTACAATGAGGCGCATCAACTCCTTAGTTTCACATTAATTACCCCGGTATGTCTTATGGAATGATTTTTATATCAGTGCAATGAGTTAAATATGTTGATTAGTTTCTTTGATTGCTATTCTGTTCACAGGTTTGGCCGGTCCGTGATGACCCACCAAAGTTTTCTGATTATGCCAGCATTGCTCAGAGACTTAACTCGTTTCTGCGAGGTCAAGTTTCACGCGGACACACGGCTGAAGGTTTGGCCGACGCTGGATGGTTCTGGATAGGTGAGAATGATTTGCATCCTATGCTTAACTCTTAGCACTTTTGTCAGGGTCTTAACATTTTAACGATGAAGATGTACTGAAAGTGACTGGGAAACCAATGCAGCTCATCATTAAATGTTAAAGAATGCTATGTAAATAACCAGATGCATACATACTTTGATGGTCCTCTGTGTTGTGAAGTCTTCTGGTGCTCAAGATGAACTTGGTGCCAATGGAAAGAACTGAATGTGTCAGAAGTCCTTTCAGCCTTAATGCTGAAAGGAAACCTCTCCTTCCTGATCGGTGAAGTATAAAGAGCAGAAATGCATGAAACCCTAAATTATCACGTGTAGAACTGTTTTAGGTAAACCTTCTATATTCCACTTATGTTTCTTGAGAAAATGTGCCGTTATTTTGCAGTCAGAATGACAACTTAGTCCCGTTTGCGTAAGCAGTGTTGCCAACAAAGTCTGTGATTGCTCATTGTAAACTATAGGAGTCAATTTCAGATGGTATAATGTCATGCACAACATCCGCTGTGCATGCTTCAATTTATTATTCAAATCCTCTGTATCATAGGTAGAAACAGTTTTCACTTCAGTTCAGAGATATTTTTTAGTTCAGATAGTTTTCAGTTCAGATAGTTTTCAGCTTCAGTGCTGAAAGGAATCTTATCCCTCCTGGTCTGCAAATTATGAAAACACGCAAATACATGAAAAACAAATCCATTGTGCCCGAAAGTCTTTTCAGCCTTAATGATTATTAAAAAGTATCATAGGTGCAACATGCACATAGATTGTGTTTCAACATTTATATAGCACCTTAGAAGAAGCTTTCAGAAATATGTACAATAGCAATTTAAAGGACAAGAAACAGATAAGAACTCCCTTTTGAAATCAGTATTTAATAAAATTTGGTGGTGACTGTTCTGCCATTTGTAGGACCTGGTGATAAGGTTCAGTGCTTCCAGTGTGGTGGTAATCTGAGAGACTGGGAGCCAGAGGATGACCCATGGGAGGAACACAAGAGATGGTATGCCAACTGTTCATACATCAAGAATCACTTTCCAACACCAAGGAGGCAGTTTCAGGAACCAGTTCATCAGATGGTAAGCAGCAGAACAGTTCTGGTGCAAGAGATGTGATTTTTGTGAAATATACTATCCCTGTACTTCTAGTTTCTTAAAAACTAATTAATTTGTAACTTTCATTTGTATGTATCCGCTATTTATCCAGTATCAGTTATATGAATGTCAAATTCTATGAAGCAGGCTGTTATTTAATCAGTATTTGTTATTTAATCAGTTTTTTTTATTTAATGTATTTTTTATTTAATCAGTATTTGTTATTTAATCAGTATTTGTTATTTAATCAGTATTTGTTATTTAATCAGTATTTGTCATTGTCATAGTTTGTAGTAGGAACAGAGCTCATTGCAACATAGCCTCATTATAATGTAGTTATTGATATGGCGTGCCAGAATCAAAACCACAAACGGAATTAAGCTGTTGCTCGAGTGAAGGAGACAATTGATAAAAATTTGTTTATTTAGTGCATTGCATTTAAAAGCTTTTCTGTTTGTCACGGAGCACTAGCATTCTAAGTATGGTCAAACTGAGCTTTTTTGTATTAATTACTGTTGCTTGGAGTTGAGAATGTAGCATTCACTCTGAGATTTCCTTTCCAAGCTTATGCATTAAAGAGTTTCATGTTCTTTAAGCTAACGCCAATGGCTGGTCCGCACCCTGTCGAACCACGGGAAGTGAAGGCTCGTATGGACACCCCAACTGTTCGTGCTATCCTGAACATGGGCTACTCAAAAGATCTGGTCCGAATGGCTATCGAAAATAGACTTTCCACAACAGGTAATGGAGAACGTGAGAATCTGTCGCCTTTGCTGCTGTATACTAAGTTCTATTTTATTGCAGAGGTAAGTAAAAGACAGTTAGGTCCTCTTTTGTACTTCTCTTGCGAGAATAAGTAACCACAACTGTTACACTGTCATTGCGCTTCTTGTTTACTGGAGGTGTTAGTGAAGTGTTGGTGTTTGTCTCGCACTGATGCTGGACTGATGGTAATGAAAGGGCATTTTTACTTTTAAAAGTAATTTTTGTAAGAGGCATTAATATAGCAGGACACTACCAGTAAATGAACATGCATTATCTTAATTTTCTGGTCTTGATAGACAGCCTCTTTTATACATTTAGTAATAGAGCAGAAATAGACTTTGTCCTGCCAGGATCAAGTGTTCAACCTTCACACTAGAGGCAAATGTCTGTATCTTACAGACATTATTGTTTCAAGACTGATACCGTGTATTCTGAGAAGCCTTCTAGTTTTGATCTGTGTGGAATCTAATTTTCTAATGTAAATGATTGCAGCAACTCATATAGAGAGCAAACAGATGCTTCTGTGTGCTAAGTAGTTTGATTATTAGTAATACTTTTTAATTAATTAGGTGATGACTTTCCAAGTGCTGAGAATCTTCTGGAAGCACTTTTCCAACTGGAAGAAGAAAGGAGTCGGTCGAATGGCATTGCAGGATCAGGACTTTCCTCGTCTGCCGTGGCAACAGCCGCAGATAATTCTGCTTACAGAAGCTCAAGTAAGCAGTGAGCTACAAGCTCTCAGGAACTGTTGAATCACACCATGTATATTTGCATTGTAATACATTACAGCATTCATTCATTCAATAAATTTATATAGCGCTTGTTAGTGTCTACTTAGAATCACTCCAATGTCAACCTTTCTGTTAGAGGAGAAGTTTTAAATGGGGCCAATTAATTATCTTGTGTTTGCATGCTTAACTACTGAAGTAATAACTTTCTATCAAATGGAAACCAAATGGGGTTGATTATTTCTTATGTTTGTATGTTTGACTACTCAAAAATACTTTTCTATCAACTGCAAACCAGTTGATTAACGAAACATTGAATTTTTGTGAATCCCTCATTTATTTGTTAGGGACTTTATATGAAAACTTAATAGAAATTAAGTGTTCAGGGTATGCTGTGCCTATTTTAGGAATTGCAGGTAGTGCTGTAATTTTTTGGTTAGAGTTTAAACTTTTTAATCCCTTCAGTTTTTAAAACATTTTTGGGTATTTTCAAATCTATCTTATTCTGTATGTCATTTTCCTGTTTGTTGCTTAGATGTATCTGCAAGAAATTTATCTACCGACCAAGGATACAACACGATGTCATCCTCCTCCTCGGCAAATTCTGCAGCCGTGCATCGTCATGACTCTTTTACCTCTCTGCCTGCAATTCAAGAACCAGCTTCTCTTGCCACATCTGCTGCGGCATATCTGTCCATGGTCCCAACTCCATCGGTGAATTTACCTGCGTCTTCAGGAGCTGCGGCTGCTGCAGAACAGGCTGAGCTTGTCAGTGATGCACAGTCTAAGTCAAAAGGTAAACTAGCTGCAGAGAAGATTTTGATTATACGAATAAATTCATTGAAGGTGTTGTCATGTAGTCTAACGCTCTATGTTAAGTATTTTAATGTATACATATGTACTGGTGCATACCTATCAGCCTGCATGCTTTGTGGTCTCTCTTTGCCCCCTCTTCACAATGGTTTAGTGTTGTCGGGTCGGAAATGCCACTGAGGAGTTTTTCATGAAGTGGTGCTATATAATTTATGATTACGATCTACATGTCTAGTTGTCTACTAGTCGCTACTTAACAATTTCTTCAATGATAATCATGTTGAACATTATTATTCTATAATCAGCAAGCTTGAATTCCAAGTGTAAACCTCTGAATTGTTTTTGGTTTGGGAGTTATGTTGTACATGTCATTTGTTTGTTTTGGCTTGCATGACTGCATTTCATGAATTTCACTTGCGTCTGTACAGGAAAGAGAAAAAGGAACAAGAAGAAGAAGGCAAACACTCCGTCAAATGGAGCAATTGGAGAAGAAATGGAGGCGTCAATGGGAGCCCAGAATGATCTGGAGAAATTGGCACCAGAGGGAGATCTCAACCTAG
Organism: Aporrectodea caliginosa; assembly: GCA_020284085.1. Taxonomy (NCBI): domain Eukaryota; kingdom Metazoa; phylum Annelida; class Clitellata; order Crassiclitellata; family Lumbricidae; genus Aporrectodea; species Aporrectodea caliginosa. The sequence continues at coordinate 448,555 of JACEVL010000929.1, forward strand.
ATGAGATGCAAGATGAAGGTAACTTTCGAGCAAAGTAACAGGTGTAGAATTAAGACAATGACTACAGGAATTGCATTTTCTTTAGTATTGACCTTAATGACCAAGTTCCATGTGAGTAAATGGTTCTCAGGACTTTTGTTGTTTCAAATGGTCATTTTTACCAGTTCTGTTTCAAGGTTGCAGCTTTGAGTACAGCTGAGGACAGACAGGATACTAGAATACTGACATTGTACTGTGATTATTCTGTGATGATACCTTCCTTATCTTGTGGCTTGTAGAATCTATCAAGTACTTGGAAGAGAATCGACAGCTGCGTGAGGCAAGGATGTGCAAAGTGTGTATGGATCAGGAAGTGAACACAGTGTTTCTGCCATGTGGTCATCTCGTCTGCTGCAACAACTGCTCTCCCCAGCTGCGCAACTGCCCCATCTGCCGGACCTTCATCAGAGGAACCGTCAAGACCTTCCTATCGTGAAGACATTCATGGATGATTGATCAGCCTATCTAGTCCATGCAGAGTTCAACCTAAGGGATCTCTCCGGGTGCAGGTTATAAAATGCAGAGTCAGCTTACAAGTCTCTCCGTTGTGCAGTAAGGTAGAAGAGAAACACAAGTGCTGATCAGTGCTGTTCCTGAGACTTAATTCTCGAGGTCGATCACCTGCTAGTAAACCTGGTGGTTGATGATGACCAAGTCATGCAACTGGGAGAAGAATGACCCTTGATAAGCTGGTGCCACCAGGTTTGGCTAATTTTATTTTAACTTTTGATCAGTACACATTTGCTCAAGTGGAACAGTAGCGTAACGTTGCACTCGGGGTTCGAACATGTTCAGATTTGGCGCATTAGTTCCAAAACTTTCTTGTGATGTTGCTTCTACAATGCAATGATGAAGCTGTTGATGAAAGGAGTGCGTTTGTATCTAGATACAAATATGATGAAAGAAGTGAGTTTGTATATAGCTATTGAACTGATCAATGATAGTTTTACATGGGTAATAGGACACTGAAAATTGAAATAAAAAAATTTGGAGTGGCCTTGCAAACTAGCATTAATTAGGAAATAACCTTAGTTTGAATATTTGGGTTTATTTCAGGTATGGATCATTATTTTTAAAGTTCCTGTAAAAGGAACTTTAAAAGAAGAAGACGCTTGTCAAGGGAAATGTAAAATGAAAATTCAAGTTTCAGTGAAAGAAGCTGATTATCCAAGTGAGGCTTAAATGAAAAATCAAGTAAAAGAATTAAAAGGAGATCTATTCTGAGTGACTTTTAAATGAAAACTCAAGTTCCAGTAAACAAATTACGGGTAGATATATGTAAAGTGAATCTATATTATCCAGTTAGATATATTAAAAGGGAAAGCTAAACTCAATTCTCAGTAAATGAAAAAGGTCTGTTTATAGTGAAATTGAAATGAAATTTCATTAAAAAGAAGAATATATTTCACAGAAAACTTGGAATAATTTCATGACCAGTATTAATTTCTTTACCAACAATAAAATGTTACAATAAAAGGGGTAACAGTTGTGGAACAAACAGGAACAATTTAAAACACTTCCTGAACTAAGTTTAAATACACAACGCATGATTTCAGACAGAGTGTGAGTTTGGCTAAGCATTAAAATGTACCACTGAATAATAAAAGAATACTAATACTCCGTAGGATTGCCTGCCAGTGCATATTTGTTTCTCAGATTTCAAAATTTGCAAATTTAAATATTTCATCTGAGAAGTACCGAGTCAACTCATGGCTTAGTGGCAAAGCGTTGTCAGCTGTTGGTTGACTAAGATCGAGGGTTCGACTCCCTCTGAGTTTTCTGCTGTACTCGTTGAAATATTACTTAAAGTTTTCATTCAAAACAAATTAAGGTCATTGCTTCTATAAAAAAACTCTTGCTCTGTCTGAAGTCATGCTATGTGTTTTTCAACTATTTTGTGCTTAACATCAAAATATGGTATATCCAAATTTTCATTACTCAAATAATATTATATGAAACGTTACACCTACATGTAGTTGTAAATATAATTTTGTCAGTACATATTTACGAATATTCATTAAAGAAATTGAATATTTTCATTACATGAAATGTGTAAAACGAATTCATTCAAAGATAAAATTGGATTACACACAAAGAAACAGAACTGGATGTCGATTAGCGGGAAGACTTTATTTGCATGACTTGAAAATCTTTTACTTAGCTAGAAAGCTGCTACATGAGAAAGGACATTTCAAGATGCAAGAAATACAAGATACATGTAGTGTTAAGTGTAAAATAAAACAGGAGCCTGCTTATCGATGTTTCGTCTGTGGAACCAAGCATGCCTGTTATGTTTATTGGAGTCAGTTTGTTGTAATCAGTTACTGTATTTAGTTTTCATTCTGACATTTTTCATTGTTATTCATTTATTATTAAGTAGCTATCAGTTGTATTTGGCAGGAGTAGGATTGTGTTTTATTTGCACCAATTTAAGTGATAAGATAATTTTTATTAGCACATACATGTAATTGTAGCAACAAGTTACTTGGATGTTAATTTGGATTGTGTTTGGTAGCATTCACTCTGAGATTTCCTTTCCAAGCTTATGCATTAAAGAGTTTCATGTTTTTTAAGCTAACGCCAATGGCTGGTCCGCACCCTGTCGAACCACGGGAAGTGAAGGCTCGTATGGACACCCCAACTGTTCGTGCTATCCTGAACATGGGCTACTCAAAAGATCTGGTCCGAATGGCTATCGAAAATAGACTTTCCACAACAGGTAATTGAGAACGTGAGAATCAGTGGACTTTGCTGCTGTATACTAAGTTCTATTTTATTGTAGAGGTAAGTAAAAGATATTTAGTTTCTGATTTGTACTGCTCTTGTGTGAATAAGTAACCACAACTGTTACACTGTGATTGTGCTTCTTGTTTACTGGAGGCGTTGTTTGTGAATTGTGGGTGTTTGTCTCACACTGATGCTAGACTGATGGAAATGAAAGGGCATTTTTACTTTTAAAAGTAATTCTTCTAAGAGGCATTAATGTAGCAGGACACTACGGGTAATGAACGTGAATTATCTTTCTGGTCGTGGTAGACAGCGTCTTTTATACATAAATTTAGTAATAGAGCAGAAATCGTTCAACCTTCACACTTTAGGCAAATGTCTGTTTCTTACAGACATTATTGTTTCAAGACTGTGATACCGTATATTTTGAGAAGCCTTCAAGTTTTGATCTGTGTAGAATCTAATTCTTCTAATGTAAATGGTTGCAGCAACTGATATGGAGAGCAAACAGATGCCTAAGTAGTTTGATTATTAGTAATACTTTTTAATTAATTAGGTGATGACTTTCCAAGTGCTGAGAATCTTCTGGAAGCACTTTTCCAACTGGAAGAATTAAAAGAGTCGGTCGAATGGCTCTTTTGGATCAGGACTTTCCTCGTCTGCCATGGCAACAGCCGCAGATAATTCTGCTTACAGAAGCTCAAGTAAGCTTTGAGCTACAAGCTCTCAAGAACTGTTGAAGCACATCATGTATGTTATGCACTACATTGCAGCATTCATTCATTCAGTAAATTTATATAGTGTTTGTCAATGTCTACTTAGAAGCAATTCTGTCTTGGCCTTGCCATTACAGGAGAGGTTTTAAATGGGGTTGGATAATGGTAATGGTTATCTTATGTTTGTATTTTGACTACTGAAGTAATATGTTTTATCAATTGGAAACCTAATACACTGTAGGGTAGATTAAATCTTATGTTTGTTTGTTTGACTGCATTAATAATAGGTTTCTATCAATTGGACACCAGTTGATTACCAAACATTGAATTTTGTGAATCACTCATTTATTTGTTAGGGACTTTATATGAAAATTTAAATAGAAATTAAGTGTTCAGGGTATGCTGTGCCTATTTTAGGAATTGCAGGTAGTGCTGTAATTTTTTGGTTAAAGTTTAAACTTTTTAATCCCTTCAGTTTTTAAAACATTTTTGGGTATTTTCAAATCTGTCTTATTCTGAATATCATTTTCCTGTTTGTTGCTTAGATGTATCCGCAAGAAATTTATCTACCGACCACGGATATAACACGATGTCATCCTCTTCCTCGGCAAATTCTGCAGCCGTGCATCGTCATGACTCGTTTACCTCTCTGCCTGCAATTCAAGAACCAGCTTCTCTTGCCACATCTGCTGCTGCATATCTGTCCATGGTCCCAACTCCTTCGGTGAATTTACCAGTCTCTTCAGGAGCTGCTTCTGCTACAACGGAACTGTCCGAGGCTGTCAGTGACGCACAGTCTAAGTCAAAAGGTAAACAAGCTGCAGAGAAGATTTTGGTTCTATGAATAAATTCATTTAAGGTGTTGTCATGTAGTCAAACGCTCTATGTTCAGTATTTTAATGCATACATATGTACGGGTGCATACCTGTTAGCCTACATACTTCTTGGTCTCTTTGCCTCTTTGCAAGCATCTTAAAACCATTCTTTTCAGTCATGGTTTGGTGTTGTCGAGTCGGATGCGCCTCTGAGGAGTTTCTCTTGAAATGGTGCTATACAAATTTACGATTATGATCTGAATGTCTACTTATTGTAGGTTCACCTAAGTTGTATCCTAACTCTAGCTGCTGCTTAACAATTTCTTCAATGATAATCATACTGATCATTATTATTCTATGATCAGCAAACTTGAATTCCAAACTTGTGTAAACCTCTGAATTGTTTTTGGTTTGGGAATTATGTTGTACACGTCATTTTTTTGTTTTGGCTTGCATGACTGCATTTCATTAATTTCACTTGCATGTGAACAGGAAAGAGAAAGAGGAACAAGAAGAAGAAGGCAAGCACTCCGTCAAATGGAGCACTTGGAGAAGAAGTGGAGGCGTCAATGGGAGCCCAGAATGATCTGGAGAAATTGACACCAGAGGGAGATCTCAACCTAGATGAGATGCAAGATGAAGGTAACTTTCGAGCAAAGTAACAGGTGTAGAATTAAGACAATGACTACAGGAATTGCATTTTCTTTAGTATCGCCTTAATGACCAAGTTCCATGTGAGTAAATGGTTCTCAGGACTTTTGTTGTTTCAAATGGTCATTTTTACCAGTTCTGTTTCAAGGTTGCAGCTTTGAGTACAGCTGAGGACAGACAGGATACTAGAATACTGACATTGTACTGTGATTATTCCGTGATGATTCCTTCCGTTTCTTGTGGCTTGCAGAATCTATGAAGTATTTGGAAGAAAATCGACAACTGCGTGAGGCGAGAATGTGCAAGGTGTGTATGGATCAGGAAGTGAATACTGTGTTTCTGCCATGTGGGCACCTCGTCTGCTGCAACAACTGCTCTCCCCAGCTTCGCAACTGCCCCATCTGCCGAACCTTCATCAGAGGAACCGTCAAAACGTTCCTATCGTGAAGATATCATAGATGATTGATCAGCCTATCTAGTCCATGCAGAGTTCAACCTAAGGGATATCTCCGGGTGCAGGTTATGAAATGCAGAGTCAGCTTACAAGTCTCCTTTGTGCAGTAATGTAGAAGAGAAGCACAAGTGCTGATCAGTGCTGTTCCTGAGACTTGATTCTCGAGGTCGATCACCTGCTAGTAAACCTGGTGGTTGATGATGACCAAGTCATGCAACTGGGAGAAGAATGACCCTTGATAAGCTGGTGCCACCAGGTTTGGCTAATTTTATTTTAACTTTTGATCAGTACACATTTGCTCAAGTGGAACAGTAGCGTAACGTTGCACTCGGGGTTCGAACATGTTCAGATTTGGCGCATTAGTTCCAAAACTTTCTTGTGATGTTGCTTCTACAATGCAATGATGAAGCTGTTGATGAAAGGAGTGCGTTTGTATCTAAATACAAGTATGATGAAAGAAGTGAGTTTGTATATAGCTATTGAACTGATCAATGATAGTTTTACATGGGTAATAGGACACTGAAAATTGAAATCCAAAATTTTGAAGTGGCCATGCAAACTAGCATTAATTAGGAAATAACCTTAGTTTGAATATTTGGGTTTATTTCAGGTATGGATCATTATTTTTAAAGTTCCTGTAAAAGGAACTTTAAAAGAAGAAGACGCTTGTCAAGGGAAATGTAAAATGAAAATTCAAGTTTCAGTGAAAGAAGCTGATTATCCAAGTGAGGCTTAAATGAAAAATCAAGTAAAAGAATTAAAAGGAGATCTATTCTGAGTGACTTTTAAATGAAAACTCAAGTTCCAGTAAACAAATTACTGGTAGATATATGTAAAGTGAATCTATATTATCCAGTTAGATATATTAAAAGGGAAAGCTAAACTCAATTCTCAGTAAATGAAAAAGGTCTATTTATAGTGAAATTGAAATGAAATTTCATTAAAAAGAAGAATATATTTCACAGAAAACTTGGAATAATTTCATGACCAGTATTAATTTCTTTACCAACAATAAAATGTTACAATAAAAGGGGTAACAGTTGTGGAAGAAACAGGAACAATTTAAAACACTTCCTGAACTAAGTTTAAATACACAACACATGATTTCTGACAGAGTGTGAGTTTGGCTAAGCATTAAAATGTACCACTGAATAATAAAAGAATACTAATACTCAGTAGGATTGCCTGCCAGTGCATATTTGTTTCTCAGATTTCAAAATTTGCAAATTTAAATATTTCATCTGAGAAGTACCGAGTCAACTCATGGCTTAGTGGCAAAGCGTTGTCAGCTGTTGGTTGACTAAGATCGAGGGTTCGACTCCCTCTGAGTTTTCTGCTGTACTCGTTGAAATATTACTTAAAGTTTTCATTCAAAAACAAATTAAGGTCATTGCTTCTATAAAAAAACTCTTGCTCTGTCTGAAGTCATGCTATGTGTTTTTCAACTATTTTGTGCTTAACATCAAAATATGGTATATCCAAATTTTCATTACTCAAATAATATTATATGAAACGTTACACCTACATGTAGTTGTAAATATAATTTTGTCAGTACATATTTACGAATATTCATTAAAGAAATTGAATATTTTCATTACATGAAATGTGTAAAACAAATTAATTCAAAAATTGGATTACACACAAAGAAACAGAACTGGATGTCGATTAGTGGGAAGACTTTATTTGCATGACTTGAAAATCTTTTACTTAGCTAGAAAGCTGCTACATGAGAAAGGACATTTCAAGATGCAAGAAATACAAGATACATGTAGTGTTAAGTGTAAAATAAAACAGGAGCCTGCTTATCGATGTTTCGTCTGTGGAACCAAGCATGCCTGTTATGTTTATTGGAGTCAGTTTGTTGTAATCAGTTACTGTATTTAGTTTTCATTCTGACATTTTTCATTGTTATTCATTTATTATTAAGTAGCTATCAGTTGTATTTGGCAGGAGTAGGATTGTGTTTTATTTGCACCAATTTAGCAGTGATAAGATAATTTTTATTAGCACATACATGTAATTGCAGCAACAAGTTACTTGGATGTTAATTCTGATTGTAGTTGGTGTTTATATTTCCCATGTAAAATCGCTAATGTATTAGCATGTTTTATATGGATACATGCAGCATCCAAGAGAAGATTCATACATATTGAGGTTTGGAAAAAATGAAAAAATATAAAAATACATCTACAACATCTACAGTAACTGTTTGTTCTGTTATTTTCTTTGTGTCTGAGGCATAATTTGTCTAGAATCCTGTCTGTAACTCAAACTAAACTGCCTTATTTCATCTTCAAGCTATAGAGTGACTCGAAAATAGGAAATTCTGCTATAAAAATGAGCCATAGCTTAAAATCCTGATTAAACTCATGTATGAGGAATTGCAGTAGTTTAGATTTGACAAAGGTATACAAAACTATACATTAAGCCTACATACTTTAACATTTGCTACTACTTGCATGCAAATATAATGAGTTGCATTCACCATAGAACCTTAATTTACGAGTCAATGAGCATGCACTTTTGCGGTTCAGGACTTCTATATATACGTGTGTCTGATTGTGTCAACGTACTGGGCATGCCCCAAATTTTTAAATAGGTCACTGATATACATGCACTTGTCTATGTACTGCAATCTTATAATTTTAGGAATCTCACAACATGAGCCATCTGGGTGGCTCATTATGGGTACGGCCCCAACTGCCACTTGTAAAGAAATTAGTAATAGACTGGATTTTACTTTCTAAACATTTGCTATAATATGCACTAAACCTTTATACTCTGAATTAAGCAACCATATGGCTACAAAGTATAAAATTGCCTGCTGTGAATTGATGATAATCATGGGCCTAAGTATTACGGTACATAGGCCTATGTATTGCGTTTAAGTGTAAATATGTTGACCAGGTAACCAGGAACTCAACCGAGTTGGTAGCAACTTGGCTGGTTTTGAAGAGCTCTGCTTGTTTGGGAGCTTTGAAGAGCTCAGCTGGCTTGGGAGCAACGATGATCCTACTGGTTTGGGAGCTTTGAAGAGCTCAGCTGGCTTGGGAGCAACGATGATCCTACTGGTTTGGGAGCTTTGAAGAGCTCAGCTGGCTTGGGAGCAACGATGATCCTACTGGTTTGGGAGCTTTGAAGAGCTCAGCTGGTTTGGAGCAACAAGGAGTTCCTGGTTTGGGAGCTTTGAAAAGCTCAACTGGCTTGGAGCAACAAGGAGCTTGGCTAGATTTGGAAACGGTCATAGAAGCAACAACAAGAGACCAGTTTCTACACAGATGTGCATCTTTAGTGCATCGTACAATGTACATACTCGTCAAGAACTGCTTAATTTAGCCCAACTTCCTCGCAGAAGCTATGCTATGAAATAAAATTGTTGTTCACTAAGCTAGAACTATGATCCAAGCTATATGTACAGTAAATTGGTCAGAATGGGAATCTTAATCCACACCAGAACCATTCCACACAAGGACAGAGACCTCGACCCATGGAATTGGAACCGACCCTAAGAACCACGTTAGATGGGCACACATTTGGCCCATAGCTGGCCAGCAGTGGTCGAATACAGGATCAATATGGGTTCAATGAACTTCGGTGTCTGGAGAAGAGTAGATTAAATGTAAGTGTACACGTTTTCGATAGCCTGGCACCGTATGGCCTGAACCTGCTCAGTTTTGCCTGTAGTTTACCTGAAACAGTTCGACAATCCCGAGTTCCTGACTAATGTTATAAGACCAAATTGCATTTCTGGCATACCTGGTAAAAGGACTACAATAAATTAAGGGCTTCAGTTTTAGTCGAATATTTGTGTCATTTTAATTTAACCTGAATTTATGTGTGGAGGGTGTGCTCGATAGTGTAGTGGTTAGTGTGCTGGAATGTCAATAAAGAGGTTGGGGTTAAAATCCCGCACAAGGCAGAAATTTGGTTCGAGATTTCTGCTCCACCTGCGCCCCTATCCAACTCAGCTACGTATATATTGAGAACACTGACCGTACACGCTGTCAATGGGAAGATGAGACGTCGAGGGAGAGGAGACTGGCCACCCGTCCTTATATGCCGAGGCTAAGAAAATGAAGTCGCTAACACTTCATACCCATGGCTGCAACAGGACTAGCTTAAGAGACTGCTATTCTCTTGTACACATGGATGTCGTGTGATGATAAATACGGAATTAACTCCGATGCGCATTGTCCAAGTAGGCCAAGCGCACCTACATTTATATAATAAGGTCATTTTATGCAACAACTACTTAACTGAAGCACAGCGTGATGTAACAGATAGACCAAGCCTCATCCTTGCCAGCATCCCATATACATGTAGGCTAGTACCCATATTTCTCCTATATAGAACATATTGAACCAATATTTGAATGCCATTATATGCTGACAGGGATTTATGAAATCCAAAGTTGTTGAAAGTGCGGAGCAAGATTAAAAATACAAAGTGGGAACGCAAATTTACAGAAATTCTCAATTTATAATGCAACTTATATTTAGTCAGAAGTGGTATTTGAACTCATGCTTGCATTCACGGACCACAAAGTTAACCCGACGGGGTTTAGACCAGTGATGTGGTCTCAAGACCGTGATCTTAGTCTCGAGACCGAAAAAATGGGGCCTTGGTCTTTAAATCGTAATCGTAAATTTATATAGCGCCACTTCAAGAGAAACTCCTCAGAGGCGCTCAAGGGTGCGGTCTTGGTCTTGGTCTTAAAGGTGTGGTCTTCTTGGGCGTCTGGTCTCAGTGGAGTATTCATTAACTTGTCGATATTTGCCGGTTATTGGAAGTGATGGTCATTCAGAGACTTCTGACTTTCTGAGTTAGCTTCGCATTCATGTGACGGATCGTCGCATGAATTCGACAAAACGAGAAGGACCTTGTTCGCTTCTCATCAGAAGCGACAAGAAAACGTTGAGTACAGTTAACCTCAACTGCTGGTGCTTCGGTGACTAGGCCTATAGTTACATAGATGCATTTTGTCGACGCAAAATCAGTAGTTGGGCAAGCGTTGCAGATCAGGGATTGGTGGACTTGTTCCACTGCTGGACAGGTTTTTCTGTATCCCAGCAACATCTGGACCAGTTGAAAGTGTTTCGCTGCAGTGGACTCTTTGTGAGACCTCACAGGGCAAGACTTTGGGATAAAACCTTGTGTGATTTAGTACCATAAAATGTAATAAACATCTTACTTGTACATGTATGATGGGATTATGTAACACTTCAATTGAGAATGGCGTTTATGGTCTTGAGACTGTCGTCTTGGACAACGTGGTCTCGGTCTTGGACCACTTGGTCTTGGTCTGGGACCACGTTGACGTGGTCTTGGTCTGGGAGCTCTTGGTAATGGAACACGCGGTCTTGGTTTTGGAGTTTTGGTCTTGTGCATAACACTGGTTTAGAACCAAACGTGCAAAGCTGCTCGCTTTAAGTCTGGCGGACATCATGGCAACAGTACTATAGGCCTACTAGAAGCACGTTGGAGTATGCCTACCTGCCTATCGATTTTGTTTTGACTTCGATTTTTTAGGCGCGGTAGAATCTCGAGGTTAAGATTACTTGTGTTCAGTTTGGTGCTCAACATAGAACGACAAGTGCAACTTTCTACAGTAGGTTACTTGCGATTGGTGTCATCACTGAGTTGAACTGAACACTTAGAGTGCGCGCAATAATCCAGCAGTTGCTTCTTGGCTTGTTTACCCAGTAATTCGGTAGGTCGTCTAAAAATCAACTCCATAGCAGAAATGCATTTCAAGATTTCATGAGCCCTCTCGGTTATAAAATTAACACAGTGACTTATAGCCTACTTAGTGGGAAGATCAGGCAACAAGGGGCTGTCCACCCGCGCTCATACGCCGAGGATATAAGAAAGTGAAGTCGCAATCACTATGTACCTTTCTGATGTTTTCGTCAGCGGATTACCTAAGACTGCTTGATCACCGATAAAGCACTGCATCATCTTATGCTGGACCAGTACCACATCTGTGACTTCTGCATTCGGATAGTAGACAACCGGAGCAGATGTCAGCTGTGATCCTCATCTTTTACTTTTACTAATCATTTTAGCTGACAACTACAAGTCCCGTGGTCTTCATCGAGTTCGGCGACTGCTCCTTCACTGTCACTGGACGCCTGGACCCGAACATGTGAAGAATGCGCTATTTCTGGAAACTTTTATAGCAGCTTAAGACCTATCTTTTTAAACGTTCCTATGACTGTCATTGAATTTTGTAAATAATGTACAGCAATTCGGCTGAACTACGGATCTATACAAATAGTCATATTCTTATTATTGTATTATTATTATTATTATTATTATTATTATTATTATTATTATTATTATTATTATTATTATTATTATTATTATTATTATCAGTATTATTATTAGGCCCTATTGTTAAAACACATTAAGTGGATTAGATGAGCCATGGATTTCTACACTCACAGTGGAGTAACAACACCAAGGTAAGAAAAGGACACCAAGTGGATTATCAGCCATGGATTTATACACTCGCAGTGGAGTAACAACACCAAGGTAAGAAAAGGACACCAAGTGGATTAGATCAGCCATGGATTTATACACTCACAATGGAGTAACAACACCAAGGTAAGAAAAGGACACCATGTGGATTAGATCAGCCATGGATTTATACACTCGCAGTGGAGTAACAACACCAAGGTAAGAAAAGGACACCAAGTGGATTAGATCAGCCATGGATTTATACACTCACAATGGAGTAACAACACCAAGGTAAGAAAAGGACACCATGTGGATTAGATCAGCCATGGATTTATACACTCGCAGGGGAGTAACAACACCAAGGTAAGAAAAGGACACCAAGTGGATTAGATCAGCCATGGATTTATACACTCGCAGTGGAGTAACAACACCAAGGTAAGAAAAGGACACCATGTGGATTAGATCAGCCATGATCTCACAGTGTAGTAACAACTCTACATAATCGAAAAAACAAGTACACAGCTAATGCATCCATCCATTCAGACATCGAATCACCCACTTATGCGGTGACTCTATTATGTGTCGGCATACGGACAATTCGCCCCCGGAAGATTCGCCCCCGGACAATTTGCCCCCGGGATGATTCGCCCCCGGCTTAATAGACATGAAAACACAGTTGTTGAATTTTTTAAAGAAGTTTAATTTGAAGGTTATTGTCTAGAACGTTTAATTTGAAGTTTATTGTCTAGTCTAGCTCAGTGTGTCTGGAGGAAAGTTCAAGCTGAAGGTCTGCAAGTCCGATATCAAGCCGATCATGAATTCGCCCGTTGGATTCGTATGATCCCAGCATTGGCATTTGTTCCCCCTAATAATGTAGTGGCAGCTGTTGAGGATTTGGTGGAGCATGCAGATTTCCCATCTGAAGTGGAACCAATTGCCAACTATTTCGAGGATACTTACATTGGCCGACGACATCGTCGAGGGCGACGTGCTCCAATCTATCCTATTCACGCGTGGAACGTGTACGAACGAACACTTCAAAATCAACATCGAACCAACAACAGCGTCGAGTGGTGGAACAGAAGCTTTTAGGAAAGCTGTGGCACTGCCTCTCCTAACATTTATCGCTTCATTGAATGCTTGAGAAGACAACAAGGATTGCACAATTATGATGTTGTGCAATTGATTGCAGGAGGTCAGTTAGCCAGTGATGTAGTACTCGAGTCCGGCCTAGGACTCGAGTCCGACTCGAGTCCGATTTTTTGTGGACTCGGACTCGGACTCGGACTCGGCTTGTCAGGACTCGGACTTGGACTCGGACTCGAAGGCCCGGACTCGAATTTGACTCGCTGACTCGGTTTCCGAGTCACAATTTTGTCTCGCGATAAAAACGACTTGTAGGGGAGACCGGGGCAGAAGTGGCATGGTGGGTAAGAGTGGCACCCCATACTAGCCAGAAAACGGCCACCATTGTAGAATCTTTACCTTGCGTTTTAATAAGCCGTTTTGACGCGATAAACAATGGAAAACTATATTCTGCAGAAGAGCTGTCACAATTATTTTTGTTTCAATTTTTAAGATTTTCGTCTAATTTGAGTTTTTTAAAGGCGATCTTTGATCAGCCCCTACTTTTTTAATAGAAGGTAAGGCACTGTTTGTATTGTGTTATTTACAAGATCTAATATGCTTCTTTTAAATTGAACATTATTGTACGTCACATCTTAATCCTTTCATAACGAAAAGAATCGCTAAGGCGAGGCATAGCTATGGGGCAAAAGAGGCACACCATCTGCCGTTTTTGCCCCACGACATGTCACTTTTGCCCCTGAACATGGGGCAAGAGTGGCACTTTTGACATTTGCCATTATATTTTTCCTACATTATTTAGTTGCTCCTTAAATTAACTTTAACAAATAAGAATATCTTAAACTTTATTCAGTCCATGAAAGCAGTAACAGTATAGACGGGAGCTTACGTGCAGAAGCCTCCGCATCACGAGATACCACAATGCCACATCCAGAAGCTCTAACAAGCTACATGCATGTGTCAACCACATTCACTACCGGTACCACAAATAAAACTTGTCTAAACAAGCTAAGTACATCAAAGGCTAGCCTACTCTTCAAGCCAGAACTTCAAATATGACCTTAACAACATTTGGATTGGGCCTACGCCATAAACGCAGAATTCAACCTGAGGTTTGCAAATGTTGAAATACTGATGGGATATCATAGCCGAAAGCAAAGGCTAATACCAACTCGCGTCGCAGCAAGAAGTATCCAGGTTATCGACCGCCAACCTCCGTGCATCTTAGACCAGCATTACCACGTGCTCCATCATGGCATAACCGAAATCTGCGAAAATCACAAACAGACTTTCTGTTGGACATCCACACCAGTCACAACAGGCCGATACACGTAAGCTAAACCAGCCCGCAATCGATATGGAACTTGAATGCTCATCCGAGCCTGTCAGTATTCCAGAACTCCGCTAATCGACGTTAGACGGTAGAACTCACCTGCTCATCTGAAAATTCCAACAAACTTGAAGATGAGCCAAATCAGCCAACGTATGGTTGCAGAAGTCGTACATTCAGCTGGACTTCCCTGCAGGCCTATCTATAAGTAATTCCCTGATCTCTGAGATACATAAATAATTAATTAATTAATATTTATTATACAATGAACTAATGTAACTTATACTTTGCCACATTGCCTCCAATTTTTCTGCTATTTCAACAATGCTTATTACTAGATACACCTATATTTAAACTAAAAATAAGTAATTGTATAGCTTCATTGCAGAGCCTATCGATGATGATGAAACGAACCAGCCGTATACTTCGATACAAGTCCGGTAACGATGCTGAGCTTCACAAATACGACAAAAGCACCATGCCCAATAGCCAATGTGTCAGTGCTGGACATCAGTACTTATCCGCACATCCGCACACAGAACGCGAAGCAGGGCGCAAGCGCAAAGGGGAAAGCTTGTGCGTGCTAACGAGTACGCCTTACAAAATAATGCTAGAGGATAAGAAGCAATATGTTAAGAGGACGCTCATGAAGAAACTTAATCTGCAAGAGAATGGTAAGAACCAGAAGCAGAGGAGCCAGAAGCAGAAGAAACAGAATCAGCAGCAGCAGCAAAAACAGAAGCAGAAACAGATGCAGCAGAAACAGAAGCAGAACCAGCAGCAGAAAAAAGAGAAGCAGAACCAGCAGCAGAAGAAACAGAAGCAGAACCAGCAACAGAAGAGAAGTATTAAGAAATACAGAGCGGAAAGTGTCACCAATTTCTACTGTATTTATTGCAGAGAGCTTTACAACGACCCACCAGAAGAAACTTTTATTCAATGCTTAGCATGCAAATACTGGTGCCATGAAAGCTGCGCCCCTATTGAGCCCGGCGACAAGCAATTTAAATGTGATAACTGTCGTTAACCACAATTTTTTCTTACTTAGATCATAAATACGACTGACAGTTTTAATTCACTTTTCGTTACTGTTGTTAACTGTCAAATAAATAGTTAAGATAGCCTAGCTACCATTGGTCATGCCTCCATGTCAAACTTGCCCCAGGATATGCCACTCTTGCCCTAAGTGTTGGGGCAAGAGTGTCAAAATTATCTGGTTGTGTTTTGCACGTTTTGCAAAATATTTTACCATATAGAGTCAATTTTAAAGGTTTTTCTGTTAGCCTTATGAGTTACCTACATGCCTGTGAAAAATTGTGGCATTATGTTATATATTTTCGGAATTATAACAGGTTTTCTAAAAAGGTGCCTCTCGATGCCCCAGTCTCCCCTATACTTCCTTACTTACGAGTCCAAAATAGGTATTCTAAACTAAAGAGCGCATTTGATATCAAAGAGCTCGCCGTAGGTGGAGGGTTGGCGTTTAAAGGGCATCGGGTGATCATACCCCACCCTGCCAGAGACGATATTCTTCGGCTCCTGCACTCATCGGAGTTAATGAGTGTATCAGACGCGCCCAAGAGGCCCGTTTGGCAGAATTTCTGGAGTTTGCAGCCGCTGGAAAAATTCTTCACCGCGATCCCCCAAGTAATGGCTAGGCAGAATAAAGCGCCTGAAGATCAAGGCCATTGAAGGGAGATTTGACCCGTTTATAGCGCTTCTGACCTAGCGGAATACCCCATTCGCGCAGCAGGGCCAGCCGAATGGCAATCGAACATTCATTAAGCGATTTTGCAGCCCTCTGCGCACGAACCTTAGGAGCCGTAGGCCTAGCATGTATCTATATTCTAGAAACAGATGTGTTGGCAGCAAACCAGTATTAAAATACCTTAGTCTAATCTCATTGTTTAGAAATCAGTTTTTCAAAGCGTAATTCTTCAATTATTCTGATAATTAAAATTATGGCTGATGTCCCAAAGCCAAAAGTTGCAGCGGACAAGCTACATTACATTACATTATCGCTCTTCAAAAGTAATCTTAAGACTTTATTAGTTTAAGATTTAGTATGATTAGACTTTCCTGTTAAGCGCTTTTGTGCAAGATTCTTTTTGTTTAGGCGCGTTGTAAATGGCAGTTTAATAATAATAATACTAATAATACTAATAATACTAATAATAATAATAATAATAAAACTAATAATAATAATAATAATAATAATAAAACTAATAATAATAATAATAATAATAATAATAATAAATAGTCCTTCCAGCATAAAATTAATGTGCTGTTATTTTTCTATGCCATTAAATTGCGTGTTTCAGTGAATTTTGGTGTTGAAGGACTCGGACTCGGACTTGGACTCGATCCTTTGTGACTCGGACTCGGACTCGGACTCGAGCAACTCTGGACTCGGACTCGACTCGGACTCGGCTTAGGTGGACTCGGACTCGACTCGGACTCGGCTAAGGTGGACTCGACTACATCACTGCAGTTAGCTGAAAAGAATAAGAAGTATGAGGCTATTTCGATGAGACTAAAAATCATTGCGGATTATGCCGACAACCGCACCAATATGGAGTAGGCTATTTACAAGGGATTGCTTACAGCTTTGAATTCTAGGCAATTGAAATGCCTTGGCATTCTAGACAATAAACTTCTAGACTATACAATAGACAATAAACTAGACATTAAACTTCAAAATAAACGTTCTAGACTAGAAAATAACCTTCAAATTAAACTTCTGTTACAATTCAATAAATGTGTTTTATTGTCTATTAAGCCGGGGGCGAATCTTCCGGGGGCGAATCATCCCGGGGCGAATCATCCCGGGGGCGAATCTTCCCAGAGGCGAATTGTCCGGGGGCGAATCTTCCGGGAACCTTATGTGTCTATGTTTGTTTGATTCATAGTTGTAAAAAAACGTTTTTTTCGTTTTTTATTTTTTCCCAAAAAACGTCGTTTTTTCCCCCCAAAAAAGTCGGTTTTTTCGTTTTTTATTTTTCGGCACGTTTTTTATTATTTGTTTAACTTTAGTTTTGTCTGATACCCCTTACGTTGTCTCCGTACTTTCAAGGATTCATCTAATTTAAGTCACTATTTAGTGTCATCAGTTGAGAAATAAACAGCACAGCACATGAAATAAAATTTATAAAAGTTATTTGAATTTCTAGGTTATCCAAATGCGAAATGTTGTCTTTGTAGGCTAAACAGTAAGCCTAATCTCTGATTGACTGATAAACTGACTGATAGGCCTATTACTCCATATTAAGTTCTTATAGGCCTATAAGTCAGAATTGTAAGTACAATTTTTAATTAAGTACACTTTATACTTAGCCTACAAAGTGTAGTTTCTAATTGTTTATGCCAGCATGGCCTTTTGTATACAATTTAAATTTGAAAAGGTTTCAAAATTTTTTATATCTCAATTTGTTATTAAATAATCTTATGAAAAAGAAAATAATTGTTGTAGATTAATGTTACTTGGTGCTTACTAGGCCTAATAAAGTTGTGTTATTTTGCTGATTAAAATTAAATTGCGTAATCAAGATTTTTAATTTTAAAATGAAGTAAAAGATGTAACAAAGTCAAATTATTTTCTTTTCCGTTTTTTTCTCGTTTTTTCCGTTTTTTATTTTTTTCGAATAAAACGACGTTTTTTTCCGTTTTTTATTTTGTTTTTTCCGTTTTTAACAACTATGGTTTGATTACTGTCATCGTTTTCATATATGCAAATGTTAAGGCCATCATTGGTCGAATACAGTATCGATATGGGTGCAATGAACTTGGTTGTCTGGAGAAGGTTAGTTTATATGTAAATGTACACGCATTTCTATAGCGACCGTATGGCCTGAACCTGCTCAGTTTACCTTTAGTTTACCTGAAACCGTTCGACAATCCCGATTTCCTGACTACCGTTAGGAGACCAAATTGCATTTCTGGCTTGTCAAGTCTGTTAAAAGTAGCCTACTACAATAAATTAAGGGCTTCAGTTTTAATCGAATAATATTATTGTGTCATATTTTAATTTTTTACCCTAAATTTATGTGTGGAGGGTGTGCTAGATAGTGTAGTGGTTAGTATGCTGGAATGTCGATAAAGAGGTCGGGTTCAAATCCCCGCCAAGGCAGAAATTTGGTTCGAGGTTTCTGCTCCATCTGCGCCCCCTACCCAACTCAGCTATAACGAGGACAATGATCTTACATGCTGTCAATGAGAAGATGAGACATCGAGGGAGAGGACTGGCCACCCGTCCTTATAATATGCCGAGGTTAAGAAAATGAAGTCGCTAACACTTCATATTCATGGCTGCCACAAGAGTAGCATAAGACACTGCTATTCTCTTGTGCACATGGATGTCGAGTGTAGATAAATGCGGAAAGTAGGATGCACATTGCCCAAGTAGCGCACTTAAATTTATATGATAAGATAATTTTATGTAACAACTACTGAACTGAAACACAGCGTGATGTAACAGACAGACCAAGCCCGCATCCTTGTCAGCATCCCATATAGAACCCACATTTCTCCCATATGGAACCTATATTAAGCCAATATTTTGAATGCCATTAAATGCTGAGGGATTTGTGAAATCCAAAATTATTGAAAGTGCGAGGCAAGATTAAAAATACAAAGTAGGCTAGGAACGCAAATTTACAGAAATTCTCAATTATAATGCAAATTATATTTAGTCAGAAGTCGTAGTTGAACTCGCGCTAGCATTCACGGACCACAAACTTAACCCGACGAGGTTTAGACCAGTGATGTGGTCTCAAGACCGTGGTCTTAGTCTCGAGACCGAAAATGCGGTCTTGGTCTTTTTCTAGAATGTACCGGTCTTTGTCTAATGGTCTTGGTCTTTAAAGGTGCGGTCTTGGTCTTAACTGTTGTCGATATTTGCCGGTTGTTGGAAGTTATGGTCATTCAGAGACTTCTGCGTTAGTTTCGAATTCATGCCATGGATCGTCGCATGAATTTGAAAAAGCGAGAGAGGACCTATAGCTTGTTCGCTTCCCATCAGAAGTGACAAGAAAATGTTGAGGCACAGTTAACCCTGACTGCTGTTCTTTGGTTACTAGACCTATAGTTACATTGATGAAGTTACTCGACGCAAAATTAGTAGGGGCCTACAGTAGTTGGGCAAGCGTTGGAGATCAGGGATTGGGTGGACTAATTCCTCAGCTGGTAAGGTTTTTCTCAGCATTTAATTTGAGTGCGCGCGATAATCCAGCAGTTGCTTTTGGCTTGTTTACCCAGAAATGAGGTACATGTAGGTCTAAAAATCAACTCCATAGCAGAAATGCATTTCAAGATTTCTTGCGTCCTCTCGGTCATAACATTAATACAATGACCTACACTATTATTAGTGGGAAGATCAGGCAACAAGGGCTGGCAACCCGCGCTGATACGCCGAGGATATAAGAAAGTGAAGTCACAATCACTATGTACCTCTGATGTTTTCGTCAGCGGATTATCTACAGACTGCTTTGATCACCTATATATAAAGCACTGCATCGTCTTTTGCAGGACTACATCTCTGACTTCTGCATTCGGGTAGGCCTAGCAGACAACCGGAACAGATGTCAGCTGCGATAACCATCTTATTGATTATATCGTAGCTGACAACTACAAATCACGTGGTCTTCAACGAGGTTTGGCGACTGTTCCTTCTCTGTCGCTGGACCCACTGCATGGAACATTCTTTCCGACCACGTGAAGAATGCGCCATCTCTGGAGACATTTAAATCACAGCACAAGACCTATATCTTTTTAAACTTTCCTATGACTCATTGAGTTTTGTAATTGATGCATGTACAGCACCCTTTTCTTTGGCCTCGGCTGTGCTACGGCGCTATGCAAATTGTCATTATTATTATTATTATTATTATTATTATTATTATTATTATTATTATTATTATTATTATTATTATTATTATTATTATTATTATTATTATTATTATTATTATTATTATTATTATTATTATTATTATTATTATTATTATTATTATTATTATGGACATAGGCCTATTATAGCGTAATGGTAGGCCAGTGGCAATATTTTCCAGCAAGTGGCGGGCCAGAGTGCCGAGTGTGCCTGAGCAAAATTGGGGTAGGAGTCTGGAAGGGAGCTCAGGGAACCCGTCTCCAGAATTATTTTGCGAAACTAATCTTAAGTGGTGCATTTTGATTAACAGCATTCTGTAAGGTTTATGTCACGTGTAATATGATGTAAAGCCTACACAATTTATTGGATTTAAAGAAGACTTGAACTATCCTGCATCAACTTTGTACTTAGACTATATCACTTTCAGGACGTTTGCTATCGTGATGAGTGGTGGCATTTCAAGAAACCGCGTCGAGGTTTCGGATTGGATTCATGCTATACAACAGCAAGCCGTAGGTTAAACTAGGTTGGCCTTAGTAGCTTCATCTTTCGGTCTGTTTCCTCGAAATAAATCATTAATTATTTCGACGAGCTGGCAAAAATATACAACTATTTACTTAAAATCTGATTGTTTTCACTGAGCTGGAAATGCATTATTCGTAGTTGTATCTAAATTTAATAGTTTTGTTTTAGAGAACTGAAAGATAGGCTATCTTCGTTTGCGATGAAGCGACGAGAAATAATATAGCAAAGCAAGAAGAGACGAACATTCCTTACCCACTGACTCATGCTATCGAAGAGCACCATAGATAAACTACCACAATCGTCGTCGTCTATCATCATCATCGTCATCATCGTCGTCGTCGTCGTCGTCATCATCGTCATCATCATCATCATCATCATCATCAGGAGTGTTATTAACCTTTTGGGTTAGTTGTATGTTTGCTAGAACAGTGAGTGAAGTGAGCCAGAGCCTAAATAATAAATGTTCTGACAAAATGTGTTCAGTTGACATTGTTGAGTGTAGGAGTGATTTGTCTGTAGTGTGCATTGTGTAGGCTAATATGATTTTTGAGAGATTAGCCTAAGTCAAATACACACGATTCCCTAATACATGAAATTTTACTTACCAATATTCCATCACAGTTTGAGGAGGCGTGCAGTTAACACTTCTGAATATTTCAGGCACTGATGTGAGCTCAGCGTGCAGAACACTCGACAGTCGACA
The DNA here is from genome assembly GCA_020284085.1 of Aporrectodea caliginosa. Classification (NCBI taxonomy): domain Eukaryota; kingdom Metazoa; phylum Annelida; class Clitellata; order Crassiclitellata; family Lumbricidae; genus Aporrectodea; species Aporrectodea caliginosa. The sequence continues at coordinate 469,941 of JACEVL010000929.1, forward strand.
TCCGCTCAGCATTGCTGCGATTTTGTGAGGAAAATCTGAAAAAGAAAAACGATCAGTCCCTTGAGCTAACGCCGAGAGGCAGCCATGGGTTTGAAGTGTTAGTGACTTTATTTTCTTAGCCTCGGCATATGAAGAAATGGGGCCAAACCTCTCCCTCGCCGTCTCATCTTCCCGCCGACAGTGTAGTTACGTATTATAGCTGAGGTCTTCTGAGGTGGCTTGAGGATGCAGGTGGAGCAGAAATCGCGAAACAATTTTTTGCCCTGGCGAATGAAGAGTATATATAGGCCTACAAAAACAAGTCGAATTATTTTCTGCTGTGCCTGGTCTATTAGCATTATCTCTGTATCTCTGGAATACTACGGACAATAGACACAACCAAATTTCAAACTAGTTTGGTTACGCTTTATTACCATCGAAAAATGCTCTCTCGTAACGTCGACGACCGCTTTTTGTAGGCCTACCTGGATCCTTCTGTGCATGTGTGATTATTGTAACAGAGCATCATAGAAAATATCAGAACGATGTTGGCAATGTTGCACGTAACATGGAGAAACAATCTTCTATTGAATGTTCTGACCCGTTTTGTGGAATAGTCTTTCGTCTTTCTAACGATTTAGAATCTACAATAACCCTCGGTCATTTCAATACAACGATTAAAAGTTGTTTATAGCCCACCCCCAAACAGAATTACGATGCTATAGCTAATATAGGCCTATCAGTTGTTGTGATGTTTTCGTTAACGATAACTAAATATAAATATAACCCTGAATATATTGGGTATCGAGATTTCCGCAAAGTTCGGTTTTTCCTCCCATATCCAAAAGATTTGTGTACGGGCCAAGCAATCTCTCTACGCCCATCGTATTTTAATCTCGCATGGGCTCTTGGGAGTCAGGCTTTATGATGTTGTCCGGTCCACCAGTGTCAACCGAATGCTTTATTGTTCCCAAGTGTGGTGGGGCTTTGCCTGCAAACAGGAACGTGACTCTCTAAGTGCTGTGGTACGCAAGCTGGTACGCTTTGGCTTCCTACCCAAATCTTTCCCTACTTTTGAGGAACTCTGTAAAAAAGCCGACCAAGACCTTTTTAGAAATATCTTAAATAATCCTGGACATATCCTTCATTACCTACTACCCCCTGTCCTATAATTATAGCCTACTGGTCACGATCTGCGCCCACGCTCACATAACCGTGCTCTTTCTAGATTTGATTCCCTCACCAGGCGCGGTTTCCAGGCTAGGATGTTGTACAGCTAGGCCATAGTGTTTTTTAGTTTACTATTTACTAACTTTTCCGCTACTATTTGATAACTGTATAACTTTGTATGTACAGCGCCGTGCGTTTGCCAGCGTTTAATAAAGAACTTACTTACTTACTTACTTTAAAACGAAAACCTTCGTTAACGAAAACAAAAGGTTATAGTTAACTAAAACTAAAACTAAAACGAAAACTAGACGAAAAGCGATAACGAAATAAAAACTAAAACGAAAGCAGTCAAACCTAATAATAACGAAAACACATAACGAAAACCAAAACGAAAACACATAACGAAAACCTAGCGTCTTAGTATATTCAATGTTTTTGGATATACGCGTTTTATAATCAGCACTTCGTTCGGTAATCTTCCGATCTTTGGAATTTTGTAAAGATGTCCGAACTAAATTTAGATGGTAGACCTAAAACTAGTGGTGTATGCCTGTATGGGACTGTTTTAAGTATCGATTGTAGCGAGTGAATCCTTTTTGATGCTAAAAGCTGTATGCGGGAAAAATATTGCCAGACTCGGCGAAATAACTAAAACTAATAATAACTAAAACTAAAACTCAAGGCAAAACTAAAACAACACTAATCAGTTGTTCGAATGTAGGCCCTATTATGCTTCGCTGAATGTTTAATAATTATTATCGTTTGGATTATGGCAGTGTTATTTTACAGCGTTATTTTGCTTTCATGTTGGAGCTGCCTATAAACTATAAAGTATACCTTGGAGTCGCCAATTAGGCCTCTACTAAATTTTGAATTTGCCAGCCGAGCCTTTTAAGCGGCATCAATCCTTTGCACTTCTTCGTTGCGAAATCATGTCGATTTGATAATGATTTTGCAATGTAATGTAATTTTGAATGTAGTGTAAATACTAATTTATATAGCGCCGCTCACAGCCGTTGCCATTCGAATAGCGCTCCCTCGTGGGACAGAGCAGTCATACCGGCCCAGAGATCGGAGAGGCCGATGAGAAGATGCAGAAAGAGGAGGACGAATGAGATCCCTGAGATATTTTGGAGCAAAATATTTTTGACAACTCAACGAACGATTAATCAATTATAATTCACGTTGAAAGGCGCTATAATAAAATTCGCGATACATAGGCCTAAGTCTTTACCCGCGCAAACAATCTTCTTTGCCACCTCGATGCACGTCTTATATATAGCCGATTCTGGCGCCAACAAGAAAAGCGCGCGAACGAAGCAGAAATACGCGCTGAATCCTCGCGCCAATTTACTAGCCAATCCGGGCAGACTATCACTGTAAACATGCGCCTCACTACAGGCATTGGCAGCAAGAACCGCTGTCAATCAAGCCAAGGGCCGACCGATAGGTCCACCTCTTCAGCACGTGCAGCCATTGCTTTCTAGATACTGAAAATGGTACAGAGGTCTTATTCTCACCACTAATCAGCTTTCTCTGTCGAAATGTGTTAGTAAAGAACAGAAACTAGATCTACCTCCAGGGAAAGACCACGGCTCCCTTGGTACTAGAATCCTCCTCCTATTGTCCACATTTGGTATTACTCTCCTCATCAGGGTGTCACGACAAGTCGTCTACAGACTATTTTCGTCTACGACACACTATGTCTACAGACATTCCGGGCCCCTAGGCAGAGCAGTCAGGGGCCCCTAACTTCGCCGACAGACATTTCGCATACGAGTGTAGCTGTGTCCATTAGGGCCAATCAACAGAGGCCGCTTTCTTAAAACGTAATAAATATTCTCGTGGATCCAGCTTCTACTTACGGAAACAATTGTTTTCATCAATCCACCTTCTATTGAATCGAAAACTTAGTTTCATCCAAACAGCTTGGTATCCAGCTTCTATTTACGGGGAAAATTTATTTCGATGAATCCCGCTACTATTTCAATACAGGAATGTTTTCATCAATCCCATTTCCATTTAGGCAAACAGTTTTTCATCAATCCAGCTTCCATTTTAAAGTTACAATATCAAATCATTTCATATGCAAAAATGTCTGTCGGCGAAATGTCTGTAGACGAAGTGTCTTAGACGAAAAGTCTGTATGTATGTATGTATGTATGTATGTATGTATGTATGTATGTATGTATGTATGTATGAATGTATGTATGTATGTATGTATGTATGTATGTATGTATGTATGTATGTATGTATGTATGTATGTATGTATGTATGAGCACTCGTTATAGCGCCTCTTCAAGATTTCTACTCAGAGGCGCTCCCGACTACAGCGCGGACACTGAGTCGGAGTTTCACGCCGAAGCGCATGAGCAATTGCGAGTGAAGGACTTGCCCAGGGTTCCTACGCGGCGGCTTGAGGTGGATTCGAACCCGCAACCCTCCGGCTGCAAGGCACCGAACATACCCCTACACCACCGCGCCCCAACTGTAGACGAGTTGTCGTTGAACCCCTCATCAGTTTTATGAACATCTGCACTCCAACCAAGTAATACTTCCTTCTTTGCCTCTGAATAGTTCATACTGCGAGAGGTGCTTTATAAAATCTGTTCAGATACAAATTCACACAATACAATACTAGCTCAGCTCAGTCTGTGCCCGCGCAGCTCAGATTCCCTGCATGGGCCATAACGTCACCTAGTCTATAGGCCTATTCGTGCGCCGCATAGCGAGAACTGTCGACAAATTAAACTTAAGAGCACATTAGAGTGTAAATTATATCGCTGATGACCTACATGTAGTTTGTCACAGTCATTTTTGCGCAATAGCCTATAGTGTATTTGAGGCCTGTATTATTTTGGTCACAACTAAACCAGTTACTTAAACGAGAATATGTTGGCTAATTCCTGTAATATAATCTATCTGAATACTCAGAAAACCGCAAAGTACTGGTATGAGGTCTCAAGCATGCAAAACAATTGTGGCTGATTCTGAAACGCCCAACGTCATCATGCTTACATCATCAAACCTCCGCTTTTGCATTGGCGCTTACAACAGCTATTTACAGATGAAAAATCATTAAAAAATTTTCCGACAAATACAACGTGGTTTTAGAAGGGTGTGATAACCTATTTGCTGGAACAAGGTCCATATATTTCGCATAAGTAGTTATGAAAAGATCCTGCGCACTGCGCGGTTGACAGGAGTTAATTTGCGTGGTACCAGCAAGCCTAAAATGTCCACCGGAATCTGAAGTCTGTCTGACCAAGCAGGTAAGACAATCGGTCATTACGGAATACTCAGTGACCGTCTTTGGAACTCAGCAACATAAATAAAAATTAAAAAAACATTAGGCCTATTGTTCCGTAAGAACCGTAGCCAGACTGAAGAACCAAGAAATTAAACCGGCCATTGATTTGTGGCGTTGATTATAGGCCTATACTAGGTGACCTTGTCTTGATAATTTTTGTCGTCTTACGGTACCGACGTACCGTATTATCTGTAGGCCCTATACGAGAATTCTTAAATAATAACAATAATAATAACAAGTAGCTTAACTCACCTGGCGCAGGGGAGCGTGTCGGCTCAGCGGAGGATTGTCTCCTTCAAGCTGCTGTAGGAGGAATGATGGAGCTAGTCCAATGTGCCACGAGGTCCTTTTCCATCCACAGTCCGTCGTCATTACAGCCTTCGCCCTCTGCACGCATAACTTTGAGGTTTGAGCTGCCAAACAAAGATGACAGTAAATATTATCTCGAGAGTCCTTTGCAAACGTTGCTCCTGAGTCCCTCATATCGGATCGTATCTACTACCTAATAATTTATAAAGCGCCTCTCGCAGAATAACTATTCAGAGGCGCTCTCAGCACGGAAGCTCCAGGGAAAACGAAACGCCTTTAAAGAGCGAGAGACCGTTGTTTAAACACCAAGCATTAGCTATATAGGCTATATAACATTCTCTAAAGATTAGAGGTTCTGTGTAGGTCTATATACTGGTGGCGGACGGTAGGCCTATATAAACCTGTTTGTGAATGATAAACGAATTATATACAACATATACAACAACAGCAACAGCAACAACAATAGGTCTACTAATAACTACAACAATTAGTTGGCGGCAACGATGAAAGATGGCTGCGTTCTTAACGAGCTAGTCTTAAGTGACTGTGTTATCTTAAGTTTAAGAGTGTGTAGGCCTACATGTTAGTCTAAATATACTTACTGGCTGGTCATGATAGGTTAAACATTACCCACGTCTCTTGTCTGTGGGTATCTATGTACTTATACAAAGTCCGATGTTACATGTAGGCCTACCGTCCAAGAATAGACCTATTGGCCATTTTATTCTAACAACAATATCAGCTTGCTTGTATCAATAGCCTACATGTAATATAGAGCATCATAGATCTACCTCGCTGCAGCGTGTAAAACTATAAAATGCCGCCATAAAGAAATTTATACCTATGAATGGAATCTCCGTCGAAGAATCTTTAGCATAAGATTGAATACACAGAAAGAATTTGGCATGGGAATTTCCATTTAAAAATTCCCAATGGAGAACATTAACGGAATTTCCCAATGGAGGCTTATTATTTGCCAAACATTTCTGTGGTCCACCTAATCGTAGTCGTAATCGTAAACGCCTCTAAATTGGCGCTTTATAAATGTCTTGTTTACATTACATAACTCTACTAGTTCCTTTAACGGCTCAAAATTCCGTGTACATATCAGGACAGTGCCCACTCTGTGCTGTCCGAACTGTGTTCTTGATTGTCTTATGTCATTTTTTCATTTTCAGAATCGCTTAAATACTTAGAAGAGAATCGTCAACTACGCGAGGCGAGGACTTGTAAGGTGTGCATGGATCAAGAGGTGGATACAGTGTTTCTACCATGTGGTCATCTCGTCTGTTGCCACAGCTGCTCTCCTCAGCTGCGCAACTGTCCCATCTGCAGAACCTTCATCAGAGGAACCGTCAAAACATCACTCTCCTGAATCAACCAGCCATTATTCTAATATAGACTGCCAGTTTAGATGGACAATTGATGTAAAAACGAGTTGAGTCAAGAAAGAAAAATAATGTTAACAGCGTGATATTTTTATAAATACGTTGAAAACTTGAAAAAAAGAACTGGCTTGTTCAGCTGCTATGGTTAAATCCCACGTCAATGCGCCTCTGTCCCTGAACATGTTGGTTCGCACACAGATCGTGACTATGCCATAGTTCAGATATTATTTCCTTGCCAGCATTTAGATAGGCATCGTATTGGACTCATATGAACTCAGTATACTGGCCCAAAATGGGAACATGAGTCCGATATGGGCTCCATGTGTGCATGCTGTCAAAGTTAGATCTCTGGCTAGCACGGTCTGCAAACGGACACCTTACAAGGCATGGCGCCCTTTTAAACGGGCAGCGGTGGTAAATGATCTCAACCGACTACATGACATAGTTCATTGATCAATGAGAAGAGCCTGCGGTCTTAAGGTCGCTGTAGAAAATGTATACATTTACATTTACATTTAAAGAAACCAAATTGCTTGATTTGATGGTTTCTTAGTTTTTGTAATCAAAATCACTGTATATTTATCAAATTCAGCAGCACGCATATAAGCGGCGATATATATACTTGATACTTGAAACTGCAGTTAAAAAGAAAATACACGTTTATTAAGCTCCAGTTTGTTCGTTGTTAACATTTTTAAACAAATAAAATACATCCAAGCCTTCCAAGGAATTAATTTATAAACAATGTGCTGGAAACGTGTTAGTTGGTATAGGCCCTATACAGTTATACTATAGGGTTTTCCAATTAAGACAAACTTAACTCATTGTTGGAAAGTAAGCGTACCACCTTAACGGTGCTACGCCCAGAGGCGTCATTCCAGTTTTATCACTGGAGGAGGGGGAATTGTATCCGGGCATAGAAAGTTTGATAAACTTGGGTTTAACGCTGACACACACTTTAGAATACTACAGATAACTGTACATCGAACACCCAGTCCAGAAATAAACTTTTTAACACGCAAAAAAGGATTTCGGTGCGCACTGAATTATCATTAGGCCTATAATTTGAGTCGTTTGTTACTAAATTTCATTTTCGGTGGGAATTCTTGAACGCCCAGAGGCGTACACAAAAGAGAGCTCAAGCTGGAGTCTCATACATTTGTTGGCGTTATATTTTAAGTATATAAGGAGGGACGTCATTTGGAGGCAGGGTGCATTTTCCCACCCTGAATTTGAATGGAAAATGAGTATATTATGTATGTTAGTGCATTTGATGAAATAATATAGGCCTATTCGTCACTACTAGTCTAATATACTGTTCCGTTTGTGGACTATAATAAAATTTGCAACCGATGTCTCAACGACATGACGTGATGCCTTGATGTCTTGTTTCAATTGAAGTCTGCGGATGAGGGTGACATTCAACGAATAGATCTCCAGTTGATTAAGTGAATCTTTCAACACAAACAAATGAAAACGAGAGTGTGTATGGCAAGGTTACATTGGTCAGTCATTTGGTCAGTAGATGTTCATCTGTTGTCGACATCACCCATATACAATTGTCATCGATGATGTAAATATATTTTGATTCGTTACTTTAGTCTGCAAGGGCTCATCAGTCACTCTAGCCTTGCCTAGCTTGCTTAGAGTAACACAGGGAGGAAATCCGATCGACGTGCTGATCGTAGATTCGGAACCGACCTGGGCTGATGAACCAAAGTCCTCCGTGCCCACCTTCACGTGGTGCAGACTGTTAGTACCCTCCCTTAAATGGGGAGGAGAACGAACGGGCACGGCAGGCAAAACCAGAGATTGCGGATATTGCGCTTAGAGGTCTGTATCAACGAAGCAACTGATAATTACTTAGTTTGCGTAAATATAAATATAAATATAGGTCTACACTTTTTGTATAGCGACAAGTTGTATCGATGGGCTCCGAAATAGACCTTCTGTCTTGCATAATTATAGGCAAAATTGGTGAGAACTGGTTTTGAAATGCTCACAAAGAATAGCTAGGTCCTATATGTCTTATGTGTATCTGAGACCACGTATTTGGTCGCAACTAAACTGGTTACTTAAACCGGAATAGGGCGGCTAATTCCTGTAATCTACACTGACTATAGAGAAAACCACAACGTATGGGATTGACGTTTGAAGCCATTTCTGAATGGTGGAAGGGATGCAGAATTTTTGAGGCTGTCAATTTCTCTTGACTCGAGAGAACTTCCACTTTATCCCACTAAACAAGCGTTACAAAAGCATCGCTTTCATGATAACCTCAAGGAGCACAATCATATATGGGACCCATATTGCAATATGGAACCACATATAGCCCATATGGGGCCCATCTAATACCCGTGGACTTGCTGGCAGAGATGGTAAGACATGGAATGTTTTACAGTCACCACAATGTCAATATGCTGACATCATCAAAACCTCAGCCTTTGCTCGAGAGCTTACAAAAGCTCTTTACAGATGACAAATCAGCGATCAGGATAAAAGTCCCCACACAATGTGGTTTTTTGAAGGGTAGCCCTATTCGTTGGACAAGATATATATATAGGCCTATTTCGCATCAGTAATAATAAAAGGATCTTGCGCACTGAGAACCGTTCAAACGGTTGACAGAAGTCGCCATCGTAGGTATGATGTTCACCTGAATCTGATATTTGGCTGACCAAACAGGTAAGACAATCGGTCATAAGCAGTGACCGCCTTCCGAGCTCGAAACTTTAATACAATACAGTACAATACTCGTTTATTGAAAACTCAAAAGCTGACACAGACGCAATTTCTACAAATTAGGGTCTACATGGTTCCGGGCTTCTATGGGGGCAGTATAAACTAAGTCAGTAGATTATAGGATGCAGAATACGTAATTATACGGTCGTCTTTTTCAGTTATAGGGTGAAGTCATACGTCTTTGCTCGGAGGTAATGTCCACTATTGCGGGGTGGGGGAAGTAAATTTCAGAGACTACGGTAAGGTTTTTAATGATTGCTTGAAAGAGCCTATCGTCCGACTTAATTGTTCCACGAAGATCGTAACACGACTGAAGAATGAAGAAATTCAAACCGTAGGCCATCATTTAAATTTGTGGAGTTGATGATTGTCAGGCGCCCTTGTCCTGATTCTCTCGTCTAAATGTAGCCTACCATACCGAAATTCTTTAAATAATAATAATTATAGTAGTAGTAGTAGTAGTAGTAGTAGTAGTAGTAGTAGTAGTAGTAGTAGTAGTAGTAGTAGTAGTAGTAGTAGTAGTAGTAGTAGTAGTAGTAGTAGTAGTAGTAGTAGTAGTAGTAGTAGTAGTAGTAGTAGTAGCAGTAGTAGTCGTAGTAGTAGTAGTAGTAGTAGTAGTAGTAGTAGTAGTAGTAGTAGTAGTAGTAGTAGTAGTAGTAGTAGTAGTAGTAGTAGTAGTAGTAGTGGTAGTGGTAGTGGTAGTGGTAGTGGTAGTAGTAGTAGTAGTAGTAGTAGTAGTAGTAGTAGTAGTAGTAGTAGTGGTAGTAGTAGTAGTAGTAGTAGTAGTAGTAGTAGTAGTAGTAGTAGTAGTAGTTGTTGTTGTTGTAGCAGTAGCAGTAGCAGTAGCAGTAGCAGTAGTAGTAGTAGTTTTTACCCGTCCTTAATGAGCTAGTCTTATAGTGACTCTGTTAACTTAAGCTTAAGAGCTTAAGAGTGTAGGCCTATGCTTACTAGCTTAGCTTTACTTTACAGGTTTGCGTAACTACTTACTAGCTTATACACCGACCAAGTTGCTAAACACTATCAACGTCTCTTGTCTGTGGATTTCTTTGAGCTTAGTCCGATGTCAGGCCTACCGTCCAAAAATATACCTATTCGTAATTTTATCTTTACAAGAATTATTTCAGCATGCAGGTATAAAGACACAGATATAGCGCAGCATAAATTACAGTGCGTAAAACTATAAAACTAAACCATCAAGACATTTATAGGGGCCTACATAGGAATGTGTTTGCGGTTGTAGAGCATGCGATTGAATACACAGGAAGAATTTGGTAGGGGAATTCCAGTTCAAAATTCCAGTAGTCTCTAGATTTTCTAAACCGCTGACGTTCCAGGGTATTTTTAATAGCGTACAGCAGTACAGGCATCACGACAATTTTAGTTCACGTTGAAACCGCACTTCTGCAAAATGTTGCCACCTCAATAGGGACAACATTTGAAAAAACCGTCTCCAGTCAAACCAGACCGATTTTAATGTAAATGTTAATGTAAATGTAAATGTACATGTTTTGTATAACGACTGTATGACCTTCGTTGTTAATGAATTGAACGGGTGAGATCCTTCACCACCGCTGCCCGTTTGAAGTCCCCGTAGTCAACCGCGCTAGCCATAGCTTCCGATCTAATAAATAGACTAAGCTACCATCGGTATGCGAACCGGCAATTCATTTTCTAAACGAACAGGTTCTATACTTCTATAGGCCATATAAAATCGTGTACATTCACATTTCCATCCTCGAGGACAAAAGTGCCTTGACGTACGCTCTAACAATTATAGGTAGCAGGTCCAGTTATCCTGTGCTGGGACTAGAGCTAAACTTCAAAACATCACTTTTGCTCTTAAATCTACGGTTCCGCGACAACTCGTCTAAAGACTTTTCGTCTACGACACTTCGTCTACAGACACTTTGTCTACCGACATTTCGTCTACAAGTGTATCTGTATCCATTACGGCTAATCAACAGAGGCCGCATTCTTATAGTTTCGCTAAAACGTGCTGTATATTCTCAGGAATCCAGCTTCTAATTACTGAACAGATTATTTCCATCAATCCAGCTTCTATTGAATGGAAACTTAGTCACTTTCATCCATGCATCCAGCTTGGTTTCCAGCTTTTATTTACAGGAAAAATTATTTCGATCAATCCAGCTTCTATTTAAACACAGGAATGTTTTCAGCAATCCCACTTCCATTTAGGGAAACAGTTTTTTCATCAATCCAGCTCCCATTTTAAAGTGACAATATCAAATAACTTTGTATACGAAATGTCGGTAGACGAAATGTCTGTAGACGAAGTGTAGTAGATGAAATGTCGGTAGATGAAATGTTGTGACACCTTAAATCTACTGACTGGCATAAACCTGGGACTATTATAGCGAAGCTTAGACAACCAACTAATATCCACACATATTCGTTATTTCACTAACTCCACTCCAATTCGAACTCACTCCAATTTTCCCAGCCATCTTTCTTCTTCAGTTAAAACAGTTCAATTATCCCGTTCCTGTTCTGCCCTAGCCTACTAAATTCTTCGCTTTTGCTGTGACCTCATCTTTAAAATTCGGTAAAATTCGGTAAGCTCTCTATAGCACACACTGTGTGTTCGTCATCTTTGGCAACCATCTGCTCATCAACTCTGTTCCTCGTGAAAATTCTGCGCAAAACTAAATACACTGTCTTGGCTGTAACCTGCATGCTGTTTAAATTCAGTTTAGGCCTATTTAAAAACCTATCCTGAATCTTCCCTTCTTATCTTTCTGGCCGCTCACTAGCCTATGCATCGTAGCCGTCTGCCTGTCTACCTGCCTGACCATTGTATCTTGACCTTGAACTTACCTTGACCTTACTTGTCTTGACTGAGCGTCTGTGAATAAGCTGACTTCCACGACTTAACTTTTTGGTGGCTGGAGAAATCCCCGAGTTTACGATTACGATTGGCTACACTCGGCCTAGTGTGACTATAGTAATGTAGGCTATTAATAAAAAATAAATATCTTGCTGTAAACTACAGTCAAGAGGACACGGAGGCACCCTGCCACATTCTCCATCTCAGTTTAGACGATGGCCGCAAGGACCTCCTGTCTAAGTCCACCCTTGAACACAGAACAGCTACTGCGGCCGTGCTCATACTAGAACAGCTATGGCTCAGTCCCGGTCTTTTACCTCAATTGGTCCCTGTCTTTGGAATGCGCTGTCTCCATCTACTCGCTCTCGAATTCTAGCTAGTAACCAGGGGCGCAACCACGGACCAGAAGTTGGGGGGGACCTACTAGAATGTCTGAGTGGGGAGGTGGAATTGCGAGCATCGAAGGCGCAAAGCTGCGATTGCCGAAGGCAAGAAGCCCTAACGACTAGGGGGTATGGGGGAGCGTCGTAAGCACCACCGACGCAATTTTGAGCATTTGATACCAAATGGAGTACATTTTGGGCTCTAATATACATCAAATTTTTCACTGATGATTTCTGATATAAAAGTACCTAAACCATCTAGATCTGTGAAAAATATGACTTTATTATATGAATAAACTGGACGTGACAAGGGTTTAAGAGAATTGAACGGAAAAGAGTAGAATAAGCTCTAGAACAGTGTTTGTCAAAACCAGGAAAATCGGCAGGGAGGAAACCTGAACGGGTCAATTTTCTCAGAATACAGTTAAAGCGTTTACGTTCCCCTACAGTGGCAAATCCCCACCAAACAGAGGAGGCATAAAGTAGCCGTGCGAGGGTAGTAGCCCTGAGTCCTCTGACAACGTCAGAGACGTTGACCGTGGGGACCGTGGGCGACCAAAACACGCATAGCCGAACATGGATTTTCGGGCTTAGTAGCATATTTTGTCCATGTGTGCCCCAAAGCCAATCCCATCAGAGATGATGACATCCAAAATAACTATCTCCTGGACCCGCTCGATGCCAGGGATGAGAGGAGAGAGGGCAATAGGTTTGAACCTCGGTCGTTTGACAACCATTTCTCGCTCTGCAATCTGTAAAACTAATGTTAGATAAATACAGTGGCGAAACGAGGGGAGAGGGGGGCGGCCGCCCCCAGGCGCAGGAGGGGAGGCGCAAAATGAGGCTTTGACAATGTATTTTGTGAAAGAAATGAAAGAAATCAGGCACGAATAGCCAAAAAGTTACTATTAATACATGAGTTTTGCATGAGGGGCGCAAATGAGGCTTGGGGCGCAAAATGAGGATTGGAGGCATTTTTATTATGGGAAAAAGATGGAAAATCAAAACAAACAAAAAAAGTCATAAAAAAGTTTGGCGGAAGTAAGAAAAAATATTTTCAGGAAATTCTTGCCCCCGGGCGCACGAACCCTTAGTTACGCCACTGGATAAACAGGTTAGTTTAGATATAGCTCTATAATTGGCCATGTCCTGACAGTCACCAGATTTAAAGAGAGGTGAAATATTGGCAATTTTCATAGCCTTGGGAACAATACCAGTGGTAAAGGATTGATTAATTAGGTGCATGATAGGTTCAGATACGTTACTAGCGATTTTGTTAGAATAGGGACAGGTAGTTCGGAAAGGTCATATTTATGGTTTTGTGGTTTTAAGATTAGAAATTATGTCTAAGATTTCACACTTGGTAACAGGGTAGATAAACATAGAACTCAAAGTAGGTTTATTTAAGTAGAATGAATAGTGTTGTAAAAGTAAATGTACGAGTTTTATATAGCGACCTTATGACCCCGACTCTGCTTCTTTTAAAATAAATTGATCGGGTGAGATCCTTCACCATCGCTTCCCGTTTGAATTAATGCTACGCACGCTTTTATAAAGTCCCGTGTACGGACCGCGCTAGCCCGAGATTCAGATATAATTATTTGAAAATTGAAATGACCCACTATCGGTATGCGAACTGGCAATTCATCGAAAACTGAGCAGGTTCGAGACCATATAAAAACGTATACATTTACATCTTTATGGATAGAGGTGTTTTGACGTAGGCTACGCTCTAACCAATAATAGCTAAAAGGTCCATTTAGCCTGTGCTGGGGTCCTAGGACTAGACATCTGAGGCGCAGACATCTGTCCCAGGAGAATCACACGTCCAACAGTGCTGTGAACAGCAAGGGCTAGATCACTGACTAGTGACTAACAGCGATTCCTATGGGGGCCTTAATTGGCTACAGTACTTTGAGTAAGCTTACTTATTATCAGACAACAACCCTGCAGATAAGCGTTTTAGCGAAATAATCGTTCATATCTTTCAAGGTCGTCAATGCGTCAGCAGAAAGTAAAAATAGGTTGCATAGGCCTACATAATTATATACAGACAGAAGAAGTAGAGCAGTCTCTTTTAACCAAGCCCTGAGGCAGCCATTGGTATGAAGTGTTAGCGACTTCATTTTCTTTGCCTCGACCTACTAGGGCTTGTGGCCAGTCCTCTCCCTCGCCGTCTCATCTTCCAACCGACAGTGTACGGTCATTGTGCTCATTATCGCTGCGTTGGTTAGGTGGTGCAGGTGGGGCAGAAATCTCAAACCAAGTTTCTGCTTTGGCGGGGATTTGAATACCGACCTCTCGGGTGACAGTCCAGCACGCTAACCGTTGCACGTCCCTCACCCTCATATACGGACAGACGCACGTATAACTATGCTTACGTAGACAGACATAGACAGAAAAACACACGCATACGCCCATGCGCGCTCATTTAAGCTGACAAGTGAAAATTTGAACTGTAAAAGATTCTCTAGATCATAAGAAATGGTAGAGTGACACACACAAAAACATTTAAGCAGCGCAGGCACCTATAGCTATAGCCTACCGCTTGCATGCGCTATTTTTAAAACGGTGGGTATTGCATAACCGCTAGCCAGACGTCCATTCATACTGCATTGCGCCGTCGATAGCCAACAGTTGCACGAATGCCTCTCAATCTATAGGCCTGACTCAACATTAAATAGGTTCTTGCATCTTGCAATAGTGAATAGTTTTAACGAAATGTCTGCGGTTTGTACACGTGGCTCGGAATTTCTATATGGTTAAGGTTGGCGCAGCGGTAGTCTACGTGGATCTGTTACAATATTGTAAGTTGTTCGTAATTCGGCATCTACAAAGGTGGGCCTATTATACCTATGTAGGATTTAGGACACGCTATATGAAAGATAACATTTTACAGTTTTGTTGGCCTGCGTTGTTCTACGTGTACCATTGGCTACATTACTTTACACGTGTCGTTTGTTACAATGCTTTACATCTGACATCTATTAGTACTACATGTGTATTACTTGCCATATGGTATTTGGTAGGACCAGGTTTTCCCATTGGCTTGGCTAGGTAATACGACGTCCGAAGAGCGTGATGGCATATTCGCATTCTACCCGAATAAAACCTTTTAATAATAGCGAAAAACGGTAGGCCCGAATTTCATAGAAAGTCATGTGTTTAACAGTTAACCAATGACATAATTATGACACCAGAAACTCAAAACAAATGTTTCTTCTCGATCTAACTCAGTCAGAACATCCCTCTCTTCACCTTTAGCTACTAACTGCTGAAACTGCCGTAGAACGCGTGGTTCACTTTCCTGGTCATCAGAAACTGCTGAAGAATCAGTGGCGTAAATCACGCGGGGACAGATGAGGAATGCCCCGAAAGTTTAGAGTGTCCCCAAAATATGCAAAAATCAGGCCCCCGAAAAAATCTGATCACCCAAAGTTATGTACAGATTTTCGCCTCTGAGAAGAATTAGGCCCTATATTGATTCAGAAAGTGGCCATAAACTTCATGCAACTTGCTGGAGATGTTGTTCTTTGCTCGATAAGGAAAGGTCAGCAAAGCGCATGTCTACTACCTTATACCAGCACCTGACATTCTGTGCCTCAAAATTACAACAGGCGTAAATTTAATCTTTGAAGTGAAAATTTATTTCTTATTTCTTTATTTAAGAAAGGAGAAATTTGACTTTTGTGATCTGAAACGTGCAGTTTTTCATGTAAAGTGTAGGATATACAGAGACAAAACAGAAGAGAGAAAGAGAGAAAGCAAGAGAGAACGAGAGAAAGAGGAGATGAAAGGATGGGTATACAGTTCAAAAAGTAGACTAAATAACCTCCTCTTATGGGTAAATTGGCTCGAAAACAATTATTGTCGACTAATTTGCCATGCGACAATTATCTACTCTGTGGTTTAAAGTACTTAATGAGTAATGTTTACATCAGCCTTTAGTTCATTTGTTTTTAACAGGCTCTCCGACTTTATTAGGAGAAAGTGCGCATTACAACTACTTCAAGTACACGACTCAGCAAATCCGATTATAATGGCCATCAATAAGTACTGATTATGAGTAGAGTATTCTTTACCAGTTTCTTCATTTGTGTCGTTTTTTCTGAGAGCAGTTCTGGCGAGAGTTCTGGTCAACGGAAAAGTTCTGATGATCATTTCTTTCACGTGGAAGACGACGGTTTCAATGAGATAACACAACTTCTGATTCAAGACAAGATCTTCGTGATGAGAATTTGGATAAGACTTTGCAAACTTCCAGAAAAATTAAATTGGTCTAGATAGGCCTACACTTAAGAAGGTCTAAAGAGATTCATTTCTAGACTAGGAAAACTGCATCTTTAAGAGCTCATAGTAACCGTGTTAGTAACTTTTTGCTCTTCAGGAACTTTTAATTTCTCAATTAGAAACTGCAGTAATCGTCACATTACATCAGCATAATAATCGAAAAACGTTGAAATTAGTTTGTTATTTGATTGCTCAACATTGTTCAATTGTTACAATTGTAAGCTACATATCGTTCTCATTGAGTTACTTTGCTTTGTTCGAGTCTTTTCCATCTGAACATTTCGTAGCTAATCGTATTTCAAAGTATTTAGTTGCTTAATCGTATTTTTTATTGCTACCGAGACACAACATATGAAAATGTATAAAGAGCTGAACAGACTGGCAACCTTTTCTGAGTTGCAGAAAAGTACAAACATAAGCCCACTTCTGTTGGCTAGAAATGGCTTCTACTACTCGCGCAGTTCAGACGAAACCGTGTGCTTCTCTTGCGATTTGCGTATCAACAGATATAGCGTCTCGGTCTGTCATATGAGACACTCTTGTCATTGCCATTTTGGATGGCTGCAAAGATCCAAATTCCTATCTTATAACATGTTTATTTGGTAACCAACTCAGTACAGGTTGTAATCACATAAGGTTTTTACAAGTTCTGTCGGTTCACACAGGAGACCCAAAAGGGGCCAACGGTCCCGCTACTCAGGGCCTCTATCATGGTATTCATATTAGGTCATCATTCCTGTCTAATGGGAATTTGGGTAAAATAGTGCTCAGAATAGTAATCAATAACAGATATAAGTAATCCTACATTGAAATGGCTTTTATGTTACTGAATTTATGCAGAATTACTGTTTATTGGTTGTATGTGTAGATGTGTGAACTGATAATTGTAGCATCGCTTAATTTCTCTGGCTTTCTTTATTAGACTGGTTACCTTGGCTTGGAGCTTCTGCTTAGTTTAACATCAAAACACACGGCCGACTGGTTCAAGGAAACTCTGAGGTCTCATGGTGGCCTCAAGCACATCATCAACGCTGGTATGTTCTCCCATTATTACACTTTAACTTCACCTTGTCACCTTATGCCGTCGATTCGCTGAATCCTAGCGACCGTCATAGTCAGCCTTCTCCATGTGTTCCGATCTCGTCACCTCTCTCAGCTCCGAAATGTTCATCATCATCGTCTCGTGTATCTCCTCCATCCATCTTTTCCTTGGTCGTCCCTCTTCCTCGTCTTTCCCCCCCCCCACACGCCAGCATCATCTCCTTTTCCATGCTGTCCGCCCGCATCACATGGCCAAAATACATCACTTTTTGTCTCGCCGCTCTTTGTCTCAATGTCATCTCTCTCCTCTGAAGTGTCCTATCTCTTCCAGTATATAATGTTCATTTGTTCTCTTCTCAGTCCAGGAGACCCTCAGCATTTTCCTCCAAATCCACATTTCAGAATGCTTCGATTTTCTTCTAGTAAGTGTTTTTGTCCATGCCTGCACCCGTATACAGCACCACTGGTATTATCAATGCTTTTACAATTCTTGTTTTCGTTTCCAGGCTCACCGCCTGTCCTTCCATATCTCTTCCAATCCCTGCATTGTTCCTTTTCCCAGTAATTCTTCGGCGTATCTCTCTCTCGCATCCCCCCTCCCTATCTATTGTAGCTCCCAGGAAACAGAAGCTCGATACCACCTCAATCTTTTCTCCATCTACTTCGAAGCTTCTCCAGTTCTCTGTGGTCATAATTTTAGTCTTTTTTATGTTGAAGTACAATCCTGCTTTCTCACTTTCAAGCCTTAGTTTCCTGATGTTGTTTTTCAGTACTTCCTTTTTTCCCGCCAACAGTGTTGTGTCATCCGCATACCTTAAGTTGTTGACAACCTTTCCAGCTATCCTCACTCCTTCCGCCTCATCATCAAATCCTGCCTCTCTCATGATCCTTTCTGCGTATAGAATGAACAGGTACGGTGATAGTATACATCCCTGTCTTACTCCTTTCTTTATTTGGAAACTTGCTGTTTCTCCGTGTTCCGTCCTCACCACTGCTATCTGGTTGGAATATAAGTTCCTGAGGAGAGTTATCAGGTGCACAGGTATTCCCATTTCTCTCAAAGTCTTCCACATGAGATCGTGGTTTACACAATCAATGCCTTGCTGTAGTCACTTTAACTTAGTTTCATTAAATTAAATGAGCATCAGACTTAGTAAGTAAGTAAGTAAGTAAGTACGTGCTTTATTGAACTGCCTGCAAACGCACTGCGGCAACATCGGATAGAGTATTTAATCACAAAAATCACAAATCACAAAAGTCACACAAAAATCATAAAATACAATAAAACAGACATCTATGGATCTATGAGAGTAAGTGCAGTTAGAAGAAAGATCAGCAATAAAATCAATTAAATAACATACGTGTAATATAGCCACTTCGAGTTAATGCGTCAGCATGTGGGATCTCACGGTTATGTGAACGAGGACGGAGTGAGTGTTTAACATTCTTTATAGGAGGCAGTAGACAATTTAGACTATTGGCGGGTAAAAAAACCGATTTGGTAGAACTGATAAGAAAGCTCAAGAGTGAGAGCTAGAAAGCAGGACTCTACTTCAATATAAAGAAGACAAAGATCATGACAACAGAAGAGGAGGACAGTTTTGAAGTAGACGGAGAGGAAATAGAAACAGTAACTAGCTTCACGTTTTTGGGATCAGTAATAGAGAAAAGAGGGAAAGTGTGATATGGAAATAAATCGTAGAGTGGCGATAGGAAAAGCTGCAATGAATGGTCTGGAAAAAATATGGAAGGACAAACATGCTTGAGTATAGACACGAAAAAAGATTGGTGAAGGCTTTGATCATACCAACAGTAACATACGGCAGCGAGACATGGACAATGACCAAGAAAATGAGAAAAAAGATTAACGCATGCGAAATGTGGATATGGAGGAAGATGCAGAGAATATCATGGTAGAGAAAAGGATCAACGATTGGGTGCGCATGAGTATCGGAATTGAGAAGGAAGAGACACTACAACAAACAGTGCTAAGAGCAAAGTTGAGGTTCTTTGGTCATGTCATGCGATCAGATGGATTGGAAAAGGAAATGATGTTAGCATATGGAGAGGGAAGGAGAAAACAAGGACGACCAAGGAAAAAGTGGATGGACGAAATACATGAAACAACTGGAATGAATTTGGCAGAACTGAGAGATGCGACGGCGGACAGAAGGAAATGGAGAGGCTTGATCATGACGGTCGCTAGAGTTCAAGGAACTGACAGCACAAGGTAACAAGGTAAGACAATTTAGAACATGGCTGCGGTTGTGAAGTAAGGATGAGAAAAGAGAAGAATCAGCATGGCCACAGCGGTCATCGAACATCTCCCCAGGGTTCACTTGGACTATTTCTATTCTCACCTCAAAACACTCCTTTTCAGCCTTTCATTAAACACTGGCACTAGATAAGTTCGCAATTAGTGATGATAATGAACCAATTGACTGTCATTTTCTTTCATTAGCTTGCCAGTGTTTTGATGAAATCGTGAGACTCAGTCCTGCTGATGCCTTATCTGGTCATCTTCATCTCTACATACGTTCCGAGAATTGTCTCAAAGTTCTGGACAATGTGAGTCACTCATTCATTTTCTGATTGCAGTTATGATTTTAATTTGTCATGATACTTTTTGGTACAAATAAATACAGTTACAGTGTTGTAACTGAAAAATCAGACAGATCGTAGAATATCATTTGCTGAATTATACAGATAAAAATATTTTTACCAGTCAAGGAAGATTTCCGGTTTACATTGTCAAGTTCCTCGAGAACGATGTTACAATGCATGAGAAAGCACATTGTGCCCAACCAACAGCATAGTGATATTAAAACACGGTGACCAGGACAAAATCATCTTCTCCACAAAAACCACTAGGACGTGGTGGTCTTGTTGTTGAAGGATTTAATACATATTATTATTACACATTTCTTTAATGTCAAGACCAGCTGATACACAGCAACTGCGTACAGTAAAAGGGAACTACAACTGAACTGAGATTATCTTTAGAGCATTTTTTTGGCGTACAGATTGTGGGTAAGGTTTCACTGATTGTCTATATAGGGTTCAGGGGTAAAACTACGGACATGCTTTGCTGAGACTTTCCGATGACGATGTTTCTGTGTGTGTGACTCTGTTATCTTTTCTTCTGTTGTTGAGGGCAGCCGCTTATGTAGCCTACGTGGACTGCATTTGAACCAAGCCAACTAGATTTCAGCTGGGCTAACTAGATTTCAGCTGGGCTAACTAGATTTCAGCTGGACTAACTAGATTTCAGCTGGGCTAACTAGATTTCAGCTGGGCTAACTAGATTTCAGCTGGGCTAACTAGATTTCAGCTGGGCTAACTAGATTTCAGCTGGGCTAACTAGATTTCAGCTGGGCTAATGGGCTAATTAGATTTCAGCTGGGCTAACTAGATTTCAGCTGGGCTAACTAGATTTAAGCTGGGCTAACTAGATTTAAGCTGGGCTAATTAGATTTAAGCTGGGCTAACTAGAATTGAGCTAATTCAATTGAATTGGGCTAACTAGATTGTTTAATAGAACCACACCCAGAAATTAAATTTTACAGCTCAAACTTCCCTATACCTGTGCAGGACCGATACAGTACTCCCGTTTCATGTGAAACTTATTTACTGATTTACATAGGAATAATGTTGGTTTCCTAATCTCACCTACTTTAGCAAGTGGACCTCTAATGTTGCAATTTCACACATGTGACAAATGCAGAAAGTTTTCAAATGTCACAATATTGAATTTTTCTGTGCAAAGTGTTTAATATAATGTGAAATGTTTATTTCAGGTGACATACATGTGCACAGAAAACCAGTCATTCCTCTTAGAATATAGGTCGTCTATGTTGATTGAAGCTCTTAACAGGTCAGCTCTCACAACTGTTCTTTCTTTAGACAACATGTATAACAGATGCATAACTTGCAGCTTCGCTTGCCAAATAATCAATGCCTTCATTTCTACTTCAGGGTGTGATGTGGGGTCTGACACTGAACCAGAAACTGACCTTCTCTGAACATCTGAAGGGACTCCATGTTGCATTGGCTTTTATTATTGGAGTCAGATCTGCATTAATCAGACTCCATCCATTTCTTAAAACTGCAGCACACGTAATAATAGGTGGGATTTCAAAGTTTGGTTATATAGCTATCGATATATGCGACGAGCAGCATTGTTTAGCCATGCACAGACACATCGCGTTTGAGACCCTTATGTTGGTGTGAAACTACTTGGCCAGTTGTGCTTCATCCTGTCTCAGAGAACTACATGCATGTTTTCCAGTGTCATCCATACCAGGCTACAGATCTCTACTCAGCAACACTTGCTGCTGATCTGGTTATTTCCCCATCCCATACTGCCACAATGCAATATAGCAGCTTTGCCATGGTCAGCCCCTCATTCATTCTGGAACAGTCTTCCATACAATCTGTGACTTGGGCTTCTATTCATTTGCTGCCTCTCTTTTGCCAGAGCTGTTAAGACCATTCTTTTTCATCATAACGTCATTTGGTCAGTTTCATAACACATCTTATGACTTCTGTTCTACAAGTGTGGCTATGTTAAGGTTACAGCATACATCGATTACAAGTAAGGGAACTGAATAGACTACATCAATATTCTACACTAGATAAATGGCTCAGCTCTACAACTTCAGTTCGTTGATGTTTATGTCCACTTTAAGGTTCAGTTCTATTGTGACATAATTATCTAGATGTATAGGCCTTCAGTGGGTATGTTTATGTGCATTTGGGATGTGCTTCCTCCAGTCTTCAACAACCTGGATTATAGTCTTTACATTTCCATCTCATTCTTTTTCAGTGACGTATCACGGCTGAACATTAGATAAGCTGCGTGTTCGCCAACATTGTTGACCACTTTGATGCTGTCACTGAGAGTCTTTGCCGTAAGAAACTGTCCATAATAAGACCAAGCCTTAGGGGTCAAAAAGTTAGCATCCAAAGTCACCATAAGAATTTTGTCAGTTCTTGATAGTGAAGCAACAGTCCTAGCACGGTCAATGTTGGAATGAGAAGGAAAGAAAGCAATGGCGCGAACCAAACATAAGTGTCTCATATTTATCTGAATTTATGGCCAGACCACTGAAGCAGAACCATGCATTCACTGAAGAGAGGAGGTGCTCTTCCAGTTTTACATTTGCCAGACTGATCTGTGCATTACTGAACAATGTAAAGCAGAGTTTTGTTGACATACTTTCATATTTGGACTCTGACTATGCAGAGTCCAATAATATGAAGTGAAGTGAAGATTGAAATAATAATGGCAAACAGATTTTTATGGGACACCAGTTCCTGATCTCGGCATTGCATTGGATCCAGTTCTCTCATTTACAGACCATGTCGATCATATCTCTTGAACATGCCTTTATCATCTACATCAGCACCGCATCAGCACCGCATCAGCACCACACCATCCGTCACTCGCTTTCCCCTCATGCAGTCAACACTCTCGTCCATGGCATTGATTTGTACTAGGGTTGACTTTGGCAAATCCATCTACGCTTGTCTCTCTTCAGTAAAACTTTCCAGGCCTCAGTCAATACTTAGCCGCTGCTGCCCACCTTATTAGTGGTCTCCTAAGATTTGCCCACATATCTGCCTTCATTCAGGACACTTTCCACTGGCTTCCTCTGCTATCCAGTTAAAAATGCAACTTTTTGTTTTGGGTGGCTTCTTCACACCTCAAGACCTTCTGTACCTTCATCTCTTCACTTCTTGGCAGCTCTGCTCGGCCTCCAGAGTCCTTCTGGTTGTTCTCTGCATTAGCCGGGCTACTGCTTAATCTAGAAGGTGTGCTTATGTAGGCTTCTCTAGTTGGAACCGTCTTCTGTAGGAATTCTGACTTGAGCTCCTCAGTCAGTCTTTCCCTGTTCCGAAAATGCCTGAATTGTGCATCAACATTGTGAAGAACTACATGCTTCAGTCAGGAATTCTGCACAGCATGCATACTTTGAATTTCATGTTTCGTGTAAGAAACTGAGATCTCAATTTCAACAAGAGATCTCAATTTCAGAGTATTAATCTCTTTTTCTTTTCTCATTTTTCATCATGTTTCCAGAATTGTCACTGACACTACATAGTTTACAGAAACATTGTTGGATCGTTCTGTAGCTTTCCACTCCTCTTGATGCTGTCTGCATTCTTTTGTGTTATGCTGACACCATGCATCATCAGATTCTTCCAGATCTCTGATCTCACAGAAATCCTTTGTCCTCGTCAGTTGTGATTATCTTCTCAGATATCTTCTTATGGCCAATATCAAACAGCAGCTTCATGAAGCTAGTTACTGGATCTCTGTGCCTCATTCTTTACTTTTCTTTATTATGCTGTTTCTGTCAAGAACAGCCTTCAGCTTTGAAATTGTGTTGGTATGGATTCTTTGGAAAGCTGTTGACATGAGTGTACAACTGCAATTCCCAGTCAGCTTATCAGTAGTGGCTTCACACTGTTTGACTTAGTCTTAGACTGCTCAATATGGTGATGGAAATATGTCTATCTAATATTTCACCCATGGTAGGCAAATATTTTCTGGCCAATTGGATTGAGGGTGACCAATTACACAAACTTACTTCTTGTACTTTGCACTATGCCTGAAGTCCCTGAACTACTGGTAGACACTGCTAAATAAACCAAAAGCACTTATTACTTAAGTGGTACTTTAATACAATAATAGTGAAATTATAACAACAATTCAGAAGTATTAGATAATAAAAATCTTAACACTTTCATGTTGTCTGGTAAATGATAAGTAAAGTAAATGATTTGAAGCTTATATGACTAGTGAGCATCTCCTAAGTGTTGCTTTGATATTAAGCTATTTCTTTTATTACTGATGCAGAAGAAGCAAAACAAGCTACTATGCATTCAGTTCTCTTACATTGATTGCTTCTCCATGGACTTCAGAATAACCCTAATATCCGTGTCATATTCCTTTGGAAGCAGATCTCAATACATGTTATTGCGGTGTAGATAAGCTTTATGCAACCCGAATGTAGTCAAGTCAACGTTAAGAGTCGGTGGTTAGATAAGTTACCAATACAGGCAGAGTATTAACTGAGGTATAACATTATCATATCACAGATGAAGTTCCATGTAACATTATTGCTATAAGCTTCAATTTGTGCTTTCAGTTTCTTGAGCATTTGCATTCGAGACATAGCGAGTGAAGAGACTTCATATCAGAGTTGCAGTGGAGAGAAAGTCAACAAAGACTGTCCTCAGTTTCTTGTGTCAACCTGTTTGTTGACTTTGCTGAGGCTTCTGCTGAACATCACACATGACAGTGGTATGTCTCGATAGTACTACTTCTCGTAGCCAAAAGAATTATTTCCTGCTCTTCTTTGGATGTTGTTTCTTGTGACTTCCTTTTATATGTGTCCAATGTTTTTCTGCTTGTATTCCATTCTTGAAGTTCATTGGCAAAAACAGTCTACCCCTGTAAACCAAGAATTTAAGTAATTTAAAACATTTTCCAATAAACCACACCACGATGTGAAATCTCGATGATGGTGGTTGATCCATATTCACAAGAAATGTACAAGATGTGTAACATCTGAGTTATCACCAAAATTATAATGCTTCTACTGAAAGACTTCAGGCTAAATATTTAGCTGAAACATTATCAATATTATTACTGTTAATAATATTTAATAGTTTAATTCCATTTTAAAGTTTGCTTGGAGTGCTTTCAGATGCACATGATTACGAATTAAAGTAAAATGTCATTTGTGTCTCCATTGCTTTTACCTTTGCATCACACCAGCACAGTGTGATGCAAAGGTGTGGTCACACAGTTGGGAAGAACTGTGGGTATAGAGAGACAGAGCTAGAGAGGGACCGACAAGAGTGCATGACATAGAAAGGAGAGGCAAACATTAGGGATGATGTGGTAAAGGTTGGTAACTTGAGAACTTAGTAAGTAAGTGGGTAGACTGTGCTTCTTGGTCATTCAACATTGCCTAACTTAATGGTTTGTATCTGGCAAGACTTCTTCTCTTTCTCTCTGTATCCCACTACCACAGAAGACATCAAAGACCTCATGCCTGACTCAAGTACCAATCAGTGAGCGGGACCAACGGTTTTCAAACTTCATTTTTATTGTACCACAAGGTAAAAAATCGAATGTTCACATAACACCAGCAAAAGTCAGATAAAAACAAACAGGCTAACCAAAGAAAGATGGGTATAAACTCATAGAAAATTTACAGAAAAAGAATCGCATGGTGGATGCAGAATAGCAGCTGTAGCTAATCAAAGGAAGATGGCATAAAGTTAAACACATGGAAATTTTAAAGAAAAAGAAGAGCATGAAGGATGTATAATAGCTAATCAAAGGAAGTTGGGCATAAATTCGTAGGAAATTAAATTATTTCACATTTTTTATGTATAACTTATTGACACCTGAAGTACCACTAGTGTTACGCATACCATCGTTTGAAAATCGCTGAGCTGTCAAGTAGCACAGCCCATGGAATACCATACTAGATCTCTCCATATCCACCAGGATGGTGCTAAATGCTGAGACAGTTGCTAGGGTTACCTTATGCATAGAACATGAGATGAAATTATTACAGGCTAGTCTAGTTATTATCTATTAATGATATGAATCTGTAGACTCTGTCATCTGCACAGTCAGACAAAGTGTACTAGATATTAAATGTTAAGTTCTTTGTGATTCACTTACATGTTGAAACTCTGTACTAAAGAGAGCCATTTCATGCTAAAGGATCTGCACTACGCGTATATTTACAGAGAGAGTGATCCATGATTGAACCTTAGAGGTACCAAATGTTGTTTGTTCTATGATGTAGTAATAAAGCAGTTATGCTGAATCTTTGATTGCCAGTTTATGCATGTGTGCCAATACATGTCCCCTCCTAATCTGCCGCTGATTGTATTGTATAAAACATATAATTTTCTTTTCTGTTTGTCCAGAGCGTGGTTGCTTTGTGATTGGTCAACAGAAGAACCTCCTGTTTACTGTTCTATCGAGTGTTCTAAGTACATCTGCCGCTGTGCATCAGTTCGACCTCAGCATTCTGGTTGGTTGTTACTACTGCTAACTGTGCTCACCTTATCTCTGGAACATACTGTCACAAAATTACTCATCAGTAGCACAATGAAATCATCCAAACACAGCTTACAAGATTTGGTTGGTTGAAATCACAAATGTTTTGCATGTAGGACTGAAAGTTTGAGAGCCAGACACTATCGAGATGATAGACAGACATAATCCCCCGTACATAATCCCCAGGCTAGGACATAATTCCCATATGATCACCCCAACCTCAGCCAACTAAGGTGGATAAACTTATACATTATATCCAATAATATTTATAAGAATATTCCACTATAAAAGTTTATTATACTAGTAATTAATTCAGAAGTCGCACATAAGTGAAACTATCTTTTCCATTGACTTCCATTCGTGCTTTAGGTATTTCAGCCACCTTTGACCTTTGTCATTTTACCTCAGCATATAGTACACTTTCCCTAACTTGGCCAAATAATTTAGTTTCTCTGACAGATTTTCGAAGTCTTCTCTCCTCAGCTAATGACTAATATTAAAAAGTGCATTGTGTCATTGTTTGTTGCATATATCTTGAAATTATAAGAACATGGGTCTTTCTGCAATAGTTCTCTGGCTTGGAGGACTTTGTCCCCAATATGGCACCCATAAATAATTAAATATTCCACAGATATTTCACAACTAACTATTAATATTACTATATCAACTATATATTAGTATAACAGACTAATTTCAGTGTATCAAAAGGAAGCATTAACTTAAAAAAGAATTGTCTTAAAACTTTCTGAGCACCAGCCCAACAGACATGCCCTCCCCTCCCCTTTGCTCGTGACCGGGCCAAGATCGAGAAACTTCTGGAGAGGGTAAAGCGCAATGGGTTTCTTCCTTCAACCACCTCTGGTTCGGAGCAACTGGCTGTTGCGGTCTATGATTCCATATTCAGGGCCATAATGTCTGACCTGAACCATGTGCTCAGAAGATTTCTACCCGAGTCTCACAATCTACAACCTTCCAACACGGGCCCATGTGTACAAACTGCCACCGAAGGACGATAGAATGTTTATATCCTGACTCCTCTACAAGAACATGTACTGACATTATTGAGTAACTCGTGGGTGAGATTGACAATTTGGTCCCTCTGGGTTGTCGCCCCGGAACCAACCAAACTCTCATACCATTATCTGTTTTAAGTTGCGGTTGTGTCAACTTGAATTTCCTTCTAATAAATGAATATTTTGATTGATACTATACTTTCCTATAGTAGGCATTCTCTGCCCATCATAAATATTCCAGTGACATAATTATTTTCCCCAGTGTGATGTGGTGGCCCTTCATCCTCATTACTTCATTATATACAACTAGATGTTTGCGCCTCCTAGGTAAAGTTTACAGAGCTCTTGCGGGCCAGTTAAAATCAGCCCTCCCCTTTTCCCACTTCCCGTCCACTTCCTCTCCTCTTCCCTGAACCTTTCCCTTTTCCTTTTTCCCTTCCACCCTCAAAATGAAAATTTAACGTCGGACAGTGACAGCATATCCACAGCAACTATCATGTCCTATACATTAACAACAGTTCAGCTATTCACATGTTAGACAGGTATGTAAAAGAAGTGGACACCATAGTGCAGCAGACACATGATGTACACAGGTTTCTACTCAGAGGCTGTCTTGTCTTACACAGTCTTTTTGTATTATTCTAGAGATCACAGATCTCTCTAAATTATCTTACATATATAGTACGGTATTTCTAGCTGGAGACCATAATAGAAATCTCCTTAATATCTATACTGCAGACATGATGCTACTAATTATTCCTTAATACTATAGTTTCTCATCAGTTTATGTGCACTCTATTTTACGACCTTCCTACCATAGCTTCACTAAATGACAATATTTTGCCACATGTCCAACTGGCCACACATTTCTTTCTTGAGTTTGTCTTCACATGTGCTTCTGACGGCTGAGGACTGTGTGTGCGTGTGCGTGTGCGCGTCCGCGCGTGTGTGTGTGTATGTGTGTGTGTATATGTGGTTGTGTTTGTGTGTGTGTGTGTATGTATGTGTGTGTGCATTTGGATTTATGTCTCAAATGTCAAATTAATCTGCCAGATAATGACTTTCATTGCTTTCAAAGGGTCTGAGTCTGCTGATGAATTTGGTTGAGAACTGTGAGACAAACAGGAAGCGATTCATTTCCTTGAAGACTTGCATTCCAAACAACGCAGACTCAGATGAAGAAATATCAGCTCTTGAATCATTGGGAATGGTATAATCTTACTTCCCTTTTTAATATTTATCTCTCTATAGTTACTTTAAGATTTCTTCACTTATCCTATCAACCTGTATTTCCCACATTAACCATTCACCTTCTCTGACAGTGGAGAAGAGAAATCGACTTAGCCAAAGTGTTGTCCAGCATCCCTTTAATCTGTGCTAGACAAGATAGATTGTTTATTTGCATAGTTACGTGATCCCAGGTTAGAGATAGATATGTGTGTTTATATATGTATATATGTGTGTATACACACATATATTAGGGCTGCGGATTTTAAAGATTAATTAATCGATTAATCATTAAAAATTTTAATAGATTAATTTTGGCTTGTTCTATTAATTTCTTCTCACTTATTTCAGGATTTATAGTGGCCTATTTCTGGAGTAAACAATGTGGTGAACAATGATAATGTGAAACATTAAGTGGAAAATTAAGCAATCATTTTGCATTTAAGATAAATGCTGATGGAAAAGTAGAAGTATAAAAGCTTCATATCTCCTGCATTTGCTTGTGTCATTTGTATATGCAATTTACTGTTAGCACTCATTCCTAAAAAGTAAAGTAAAAAGTAAAACCTGTAGAGGCATGAAAAGAGCTGGTTGAAGCTGTCTACTGTGTATGTTGTTACATAGAGAGTTGTTCATGTCTGTTGTGCTTAGCTGTTCAGCCAGAGTTTCAAGGCAGCTCGAGTGATTGAAGAGGTACATGATGCGAAGATAGAGGCAGCTGAAAAACAACAGAAGTTGGCAGCAAACTCAGCGCCAATCTTAGATTCAGCCTCAGCTGAAATTGACCAGAGTGGTCAGTGGGTTGAATCAGAATCTGGGCTTCAATGGGTTGCCAAGGAGAAGCAGGAGGAGGAGCAGGAGGACCTCTTGCCAGAAGGATTCAAAGCATCTCTTAATCGCCTTCATTCCCAAGAAACTCCTTCATCTTCCCAGGATGACACTGACAATTACACCAAAGGTATCCAGATTTCACTTCATAGTTCATCCTTTTGTCTCAGTGGAGTGTTTGTGTTTTGCAAATAAAAATAGATGACACTGAGGGCAGATAGTCTTCTGCTGTCTTCAGAAGAAGTCTCAATGGAAGCTAACAAGAGCCATGTAAACTGAGTTCATTTTTGATGAGTTCTGACCTTTGCAAATGCAAAGATGTTTTAGAGCAGAGTCAAACCATCAGCAACTAGAACTCCTTAGTATTGTTTACATGCTTTATACTGCCCAAAAATCTCCAAAAGCACTAGGATATTATCACACATCATCTGTTTTTTACCTAATTATATTAATTTAACTATACCATTCCATGATCTCTCTTACTGTCATATCACCTGGGCATCTAATTACACCTCTCGCTTCAATTGACTGAACACACTGCAGAAACGTGCCATACACACAATCAGTAGATTACATCCACTTGCTAGTTCAGCATCAGTGTTTGCTAGCCTAGGAATATTTGATGCATGATAGACTCCAAATCTCAGTGGAGTGTGTATGTATCTGTCTAATAACACAAAATGCTTCCTTCGTCTTTTAATGATTACTTTATTCGTGTATCAGATTCAGATGTCCATGCTCATTACGTCAGATCCTCAGGCAAATAGCATACGGAATTTCCTTGCACAAACACCTGACATTATTCTTTGGTATACATAGGACCAACAATATGGAATTGTCTGCCATCTGAACTTAACACTTTAATGATGAGTTGCTTTGGTTTCCCAGTCACTTTTAGTACACTCTCGTCATTAAAGTGTTTAAGGTGTGTACACTGTTTAAGAAATGCATAATACATTATTTACTGGCTATGTAGTGTGGCTGAATCAAATTATATGTATGTTTTTCATTTCGTTTTCTTTTGAGTCTTTTCTGTTTCATGTATAAAAAGATTTATACAACATAATGACATTCAAGGTACTCATTGCGCTTTGTTATGGAAAATATTTAAAATAGCACCACATGTATAAAGTTAACAAAAACTTAAAAACTGTGAAACTGTTGAATTGGTCATTATGAATTCTGTTATAAGAAACTAGATGACCCTGTTAGTGAGACTTGTCATCCCTTCTGGTCTCACCTTTGAATTCCTATAAAGTCGTTCTTTGAGTGACTGTAATGTCGCTTCTTATTATTGGTGAATAATCAAATGATTGACTTATTGACATTGCCTTGGTAACTTAACCAGGCAGGTAAATGCAAAATGGTTGGTTCATCCAGCAATGACTTGGTACCACCCAGTGACATACTGACTCATCATGCCCTTATCTGCCCTCAGGACCATGGCCTGAAAGGAGGACCTCCAATTCCTTGGCTGTTGAAGTCTTCACTCGCAACCCTCGGCAAGAGGCCTTGCTATGCCCTGAAGAACTAGATCCTCACTAGGATTTAGTTACTGAAAAGTGGTATCCACCTCACAACATCAACACACCTGCCAGGCAGGGGCAGGGACATAGACAGAACAGCTCTATAGAAATTGCTCTACTCTCTAGGGCAGTGCTGTCCAACCCTGGATTGACTAGGGTGTCGCGACCTGAATTCTAAGTGGCCCGCCCGAGGTGACTAAATATAAGCAATTTCACCCGAAAATGAAGTAAAAGACAAAGTTTGCTACTTGTATAGCTATTTGTTCGTAACTTGGCTTATTATTTGACAATGTGAACACAAAATCCTAATATCCCAGGACGCATCCATATGATAACTCCATAATGAATTTTAATACAGTTAATAATTTTTCAATAAATTTAGTCATTGCTTTTGAGTTTACTGGTGCGGCCCGCGGCTTCAAGAATAACTTCTTCGGTGGTCCGCGGTGTCAAAAAGGTTGGACAGCACTGCTCTAGGGTTTCCCCCGAGAAGACTGTCGACCTTTTAAGGGAGCTTTACACCAACACTCCAACAGTGAGTGCTGTACAGATTGATGGCATGTCTTCTAAATGGTTCAGCATAGAAAGCGGAGTACGATCAGGTTACAAACTTACCACGACATATGCTTTCACCATTGGACCAGACCTTAGAGAGCAGACTGTCAGCGAAGGATGCCCGCCTTGGACTGTATACCAGTCTGGTTGCCGGTTAACTGAGTCAAACCAAGATTCAGACAATGGTTAATGGATCCAGTTAATGGATCACAGAAAAGTTATAGGAAAGATGGTGGTAGTGCTTTCAGAATTCACATGCCTTAGGTTGAAGGCAAGGATTCTATATTAAAGGATTGGTTACTCGTGAAAATATCATGTACTTCCGGTTTAAGGCTACGAGCCTGGCGCCACCTGGCGATGCGGGTGTAAGAAGGGTCTATGGACATGAAAAAGCATGGACGACCCGATGTGTTGTTCAGCGATTAATTGCACGAATTTGAGGAAAATCAAATCAGGAATATTTTTCTTTCAGTTTCTAAGGATCAAAGAAAGGTTAATAATAATAAATGTAAAGCTATTTTTAATGACGTTCAGTTACATAATCTAAACTACGGAGATAGGTGTTTAGCATGGTAAACACGAGGTTCTACACCTTTGTCGCTAGGTGGCCAGGCTCCATGGGCCGCCATTTTCTGTCCAACGCGCTTACATAAGGAGATTCCAGTCCTGTGTATAATAGGTCCTTGGGTTGAAGGTTGAGGTAGATGGCAGCAGTGAACCTGTGGTCCAACATCAAATAGCTGTATGAAACGGGATTAATGAGCTTTATAAGAACTTCCGCCTTTACCACCTCTGCTCCTTTATGGGGCTGAGATGTTGATGTCAATGTGTTCACTTACGGAGGAGAATCATATGAAATATTCCATATTGCCTATGGAAATTGCTGGATGCCCTCCAGCAATAGTGCTTGATGAGAATCATCTGAATTCCATGTCATCAACAATGCGGAAATGTAGAGGTGCATGAGATGAGCCCAAGACTGCATTGGTTGGTTGGCAGAGTCATGGAAACAGCAATACTTAGGAAAGTCAGTGCTACTTGTGATGATGATGAGAAAGTCTACAAGTCAGCACAATAGCTGTACAAATGCTTATATAAACCGGTACATGATATATTTTGGCAACAAATAACTTTATACACATTAGGTTAATCTGTGACAAAACGTGTGCATAGAATTACCGGTTTTGGGGTCCCTCCTCTTAGCGGGATTCTTATCCCTTCTGGGGCCTCGTTGCTGCCTGCCTTCCAATGATTTGTTAAAATTTTCTTTGCTGAGTCTGTGTTTGTCTATTTATTGTTTGCATATATTGGTTTTGCTGTGTCTATGTTTGTATATTGGTTGACAAAGGTTTCAATAAATAAAAATGAATGAATGAATAAATGTATGTAAATATGATTGTCTTAAAATGTGCTATGCAAGGGTTCAGATAGATACATACATACATGCATGCATGCATGCATGCATCAGCATGCATGCATGCATGCATTCTCTTCTCATACATACATACATACATACATACATACATACATACATACATACATACATACATACATACATACATACATACATACATACATACATACATACATACATACATACATACATACGTGCTTGAAGAGCTGTACATGTTTTAAGCAGATGACTGCTTTGTGTCATTCTTGATGTGATTGGTTGTGTTTCATTTTAGATCTGCATACAGCTGGTAAACACATGGAGGACAGCTTTATGGCAGCCTACACTGCTGTTCTCATTGGATCCATCATTCAGCATGACATGGTCAGTATGCTTGCCTCTTTCATTCTCTTCTCTCACATTACTGTCCTCTCATGCTAACTGCAAGTTCTGCATTACTTCAACAGAGCATAACTTATTTATACATAATTATGATCAATAGTTTGATCCAATCTTATAACTTCTGAAAGGACAAGGGTAGTAGTAGCAGTAGGAGTAAGCGAGGGAGCAACAGCACATAGCTGATGCACTTGATAATAACAAGCATATTTAGAATTCACTTCCCCACAGAGTTGCCTCTGCCAATTGCAAGTTTCGGCTTAACCTGCTATCTATTAACCACATAAGTAAGTATGTAAGTATAGTAATGAATCCTATTTCCCTGATTTGGGGACGGCACTCATTTCCTTTTTCATAGACCCTTGAGCCAACAATGTATGAATCCCATCTTGGTCCTGGAGACTTAAGCCAGGACCAGCCTATGCTACTTAGTGACAAAGACACATGTGCATGAACAACTTGCCCAGGGTCATTACACATGGAGTCAAACCCACAACCGCATGATCTTCGACCAAGCGTGTTACCGATGGACCAGAGTGTCGCACATTTTAGGTATATAGGACGGTCTTAATAAGTTGATGGCTCGATGTCTATTTCCTCTCTTGACCGGATTGTTTCTTGTGCATTGGTTCTTCACTTGGCCCTGGTGCTGCACCATGGCTTGGAGACGTCCAGGAAAGTAAGGAAGTGTGCAGTGGAGGGATGGAGAGTGATGATGAGGATGATATATGTCGGTTGGCTAACCGCCAGATGGTCAAACATGTGTGGTCATGCAAAGGACACCAATGAGCAGTGAACCCATACAATTCTTCTTAAGTCATGCATGCAGTTCAGATATTGAAGCAGTTTCCACATTCTTCTCATTATTTGGTAGAAACGATTGATAATGTTAGTGTTAATGTTAATGTTATTGTTAATGATAGTGTAGCCATTCAACCTAAACAGATCAAGATTTGTTGTCTGTGCTTAAGAGACAACAGATCACTTCCTTCATTTCCTGCTGACAAATAGTATTATACAAGTGACAGACAATGTTGCAATTGAAGAGTCACTTAACCTTGTGTTTTCATTATTCCATCTAATTAGCAGCTCATGGGAGTCACATAATCAGAATAACAGCCTGAAAGCTATTTCCATTAATTTTCATCATATAAGTTCTCACTGCAATGGTTTGAAGCTCTGGTTTCACAAAGGCTTTGATTTATATTATGATGTCTATCTCTTACACCATGGTTTATATTGGCTCGGAAGATATCTGTACTGGTACATGTTAGGACTAGAATTGTGCACCAAAATAATAACAATGACATCGTTACAGTTTAAGTCATAATAGCTAAACGCTGTACACGTTACTAATCTAAAACAGCAATTAATTATTAGATGCCAGTGGCTTCCTACCTTACTAGTCTTACAGATGTTCAGCTGGCAAATTCATTTTAACGTATATATGTAAAGGCCTGTAATAGTTTCATATATCTCTTCTACCATTCTTGTGTCAGCGGTTAAACTAACCTTTACACTTGTAAAGTTTCTTTTACAATCACTTTTTCTTAATATTAATTAGTAAAATGTTTGGATATCATCATTTGTTTGGCCTGTTGATGAGCAGTTGGCTGATTTCATCACCAATGTTGCTCGTACGTAATTCGGTGACCAGACTTACTGGGTCTTCTACGTTATTTGGTGTTTGCTTTGATGGCAGCATTTGGCCGAGACAGTTCGTAGAACTCTTCCTGAATTCAGCTTCACTCCGTTGGTCCGAATGATTCGCAAGTTCCTTGGCTTCATGAACTTTACAGTAAGAAACTCATTTCTTATGCTGTACCATTTCTTCATGATGGCAGCACAGCTATTAGAGCTGTAGCAATGTAACTAGTGGCACAGTTCCTTAAATAGCTCTGGTTAAAGAAACTATGTGTTGAAGAATTCAGTTGAACAGCTTAGTTTGCTGTTGTTTAGTTTATTCACTTGTGTACGTATTGTGTATACTGTATAGGCCAACAGACCAATCGTTGACATGTATTAGACATTCTGGTAAGTACAAACTATTGATAATAATGAGTATAGCTCTTCATTGGTGCTGTTCATCACAAAGCCAGAACTTCATTGCATTGTTCATGTAAGTCCAGACTACCTGTAGTTTGGGTTAAAGGTACAGACTTATGGAGTTCAACTGTCTTGCAAGTCTGTGGGTCTATACACAAGAGGATGGACTGATGAGTGCTAGAGGAGGTCAGCGCTGTACACAGGAGGATGCAGTGAGGAGTGCTAGAGAGGGTTAGCTTTGTATGTAGGAGGATGGACTGATGAGTGCTAGAGGAGGTCAGCGCTGTACACAGGAGGATGCAGTGAGGAGTGCTAGAGAGGGTTAGCTTTATATGTAGGAGGATGGACTGATGAGTGCTAGAGGAGGTCAGCTCTATGCTGAATGTATCTGAGCCCTGATTAATGATCAACTCTTGTGGCATCATAGAGAATTCTGTGTGTCATCATGGAGCAAGGGTTATCTGGTGAACTCCATCTCTTTGTCTGTTCATCAGTGCAGAGCTTGTCTGACTCAGTCATCATGTGAGGAGACCTTGCTATGTGTTTGTTGGTGTGGTGGACAAAGTCTTGTTCTGCAGTGCCAGATGTCCAAGGAACCTTCCTTTTCACATCACTACAGTCGACCTCATTATATCTATCATCCAGTAGTTGCTTCATCATCCCATTATTCAGCCATGGCTCACTCCACCCTTCACTCTTCATTTGCTCTATTCTGAGTGCTAGAAGTTTAGTTTCTGAGGTTATCATATCTAGCGTGTAGTCTTATATTATTCGTTGCTCCGCTTATCTAACATAGTTTATTATTAACTTCCATTTGGTTTGTCTTGTGTTACTTTAGAGCATTTCCTCAAAGAACTTCATGTCTGGTTAACTAAATGGATCATTCATCTAACGACCCCTTTACATCAACAACCAGCCCCAACAGATCTATGCAGTCTTGTGTCTCAGAGTTTCTGTTTCATTGAGCTTAATGAAACACCAAACAGACACAGCATGTCCAACACTGTTCCAGTTTGTGTTTGTGTTTCTGGACTTTTGTAAAGTGCACTTTTATGAACCCCTCAGAAGTGCAGTAAATGTCCAAGAGATGCATCTTAAAGCGACTAGAGAAAGTGACATGAGCAGATTTAAAAGACACAGGAACAACTGTTATACGTATGATGGAGCGGGTGGAGCCCAACCAACAAAGCCCGGCCATGGTAGATAGGATAGGATAGCCATTCACTTAGACCAGGGATGGCGAACCTACGATACAAGTGTCCAAAGTGACTTATGCTTACATTTCTTGGGCTCACAGAATTTGGAGTGTCCCCAAAAATTTATAACTTAGAAATACAAAATTACTGTAGGAATCTACATTTTCTTTTATGAAGGACTTTGTTGTAAGACCATTCTAAACCGTCTTTGAAATAATGTCTTTTAATTCATTTTTGTAAGCTTTGTCAATTAAAACCTGTACGAGATGCCGCATATGAAAAGGGACCACAAGGCGGGATTTATTTACTAGGCCTTTGAACATGGTCACCCATATCTAGCACAATTAGTTCATAAAAGTGAAACATTGCAAGTTTCTTTTTACTTTAAAATGATCGCATCACTATTCTTGAGGTATCAATCTGAAAATAAATACTGAAGTTATTCATACCACCATAATCAGCAAATAATTATGTCAAATGTAAGCTATGTGGAACTTAACTTTAGATGAGTTTTACCGAAAATCTCATCTTTCAGGTACAATATGTTGTAAATTCTACCAAAAACTCCATAATATTCACATTGCATAACATTATACATAATTATTTTCAGAATTTTTGGTGATCATGGTGTGGTATGAATAACTCGAAACCCGCCATGTGGTCCCTTTTCATATATGGCGTCACAATTATATACTGCAAAATTCCGAGGGGCATTCATTTTGTGGCATTTTGGCACTCACCTTAAAAAGGTTCGCCATCCCTGGCTTAGACCTATCTGCTGTGGAGTGTATCTCTCATATTATGCTAAACTATGAAGCTAACATATGCAGAATGTTGGCAACCCTTGCAGGATGAAATTTCAATAGTCATTGTGCATTAGGACAAAGGAATGAAGGAGCAAGGTCGTTGAATGACAGGTTACGCCATATGCTGACCGAATCTAACGAAATTGATTGAGGGCATGACCTGCACAGTGAATTCACGTAGTCAGCCATGGATATTTCTCTGTCTATGAACATAACCAGATCACATACGAGATGCTATGCTGTGAAAAGTGTGAGAGTGCGTAGTGACGACAGGAGGGAGGTCTTATGTGGCTACTTTATGTCCAGTGTCTTTCAGCTGTACAGTGCAAAAACTGAGCACAGATTAAACATCAGATTCAACAGTCTATGCATCATCCATTAGAAGATCCCAACATACTTGGCACTTGACACTGGGCAGGTCACTTATGTACCATCACCACTTGAAGAAGGGTGTAGCCAAGACCAACTCTCAAAGTAAGTGCTGAGCAAACTCCCTGGCTTGAATTGAAGCACCAGTAAGAGCATCAGCCCTTGCTCTTAGATATATATTCAGCAGAGTCTTGTGTCCTGGTATGGTATTTCAGTCAGTTGTAGTCGATCAGTTATTTGTTAGGCATTGCAGCTGAATTTGCCAGATTAGCATACCAGCCTTCAGACTTCATTGATGGCAGCATGTATATGAAGACCATGGGGCAGTAGGATGGGTAGGAAGAAGGTGAGAGGAAACGATGCACTAAGACAAAGATTGCAACCTATGACACTCTCTGGTGTTGCGGTCAGTGGAGCAGAAATTTTTCTGGTTCCATTGTGTCTGTCATCTTTTCTGGTTACCTGCAGAAGTTGATCTCTGCTGCACTCATCTGTTTCGTCTTTTGTGAATCCTCACTTGGCTCCATCGTCAGAAACCTGATGACTTGATAGTATACTCTCATCAGCTGTTATGCTGTTGTTTCAACCTCACTGTAGAATGATGCTGTGCACAGACGTTTGGGTTTTGGAGCAACTGATCATTCTAAGGATGGCCAACAACACTAGAATGACTTGATGGGCTGTTATAGCTTCATAGAGTAGAATCCTATTCTGTGGAGGAAGTCCTGTGAGCCAGAGAGTCTCTGGAATTGGCTGAGAAGCAGAAGGCTCAGCACTTCTATGTGCTTGACAACCCAATGCCCACAAGGATCACATAGACATCGTGAACAATGGTGTTTTTTATATGTCTTCACTGTCAAATCATCTTCTCCTGCTTTCCTCTTCCACTGGTTTTTCAGTTTGTTTCTGGATAATGAAAAGCCCTTTGCCAACCGTTTGTAGGTCCTGCTTCCACTGCTTCCCTGTCTAGTCCTTTCAAATATCGTCATAACATAACATAACATAACAAGGTTTATAGTGGCTCAGAAGACTTTCATCTGTGTCAGAGCCACTCTCTCGAGCCTCATCCACTGCATCTTTACTCAGTATCCAATTTTATTGAGTCTCTTCTTGAACTCCATCACCGAGTCCGCAGTAACAATTTCCTCGTCCAACTTATTCCAATTGTTCACTACTCTTGTACTGAAGAATCTTTGCATTATTGTCCCAGATGATTTTTTAGCAATCTTGTATATGTGCCCTCGAGTTCTTTTGTTAACTGAGAATTCAAAGAGCTTTTGTGCTGGTATCTTGTCTCTTCCTGTCACTATCTTGAATGTCTCTATCAAATCTCCTCTATCTCTCCTTTTCTCCAATGTTGTCAGCTTGCATCTCCTCAGTCTTTCTTCATATGTCAGATTGCCGAATCCCTTTATCATTTTCGTTGCTCTCCTTTGTATTTTCTCCAGTTTTTCTACATCCTGCCTCATTGGCCTGAAAGGTCTTCTGTAGTAGATAGGTGCAACTTTATCCAGCTCCCACAGAATAATAATAGAAAGTTGCTCAACAAACGTATCTCCTATCTGGGCTGGTGATGAAAATAGTTCCGTTTCAATGACAACCACATGCTTAACATCGATTGTATTGATCTCTTTAATTGAGCAATAAACAGACTCCGTACTCACTGCGTCCAAGAGCCCACAATCGAGTAAAACCGCATGCTGACAGTTTGGCTAGGAAAACATTTATAATGCGGATGATTTATGATGTAGTTTAACGCCAGGGATGGATCATGGTTGGCTTATTTAGACTTTTATGGTATGTTAGGCTTCCCTAAACCACTAAAGTGACTGCTTTGGAAACCAAAATGCGGTTAGCAATTGGTATAATAAAGAATACACTTACTTACTTAAGTGCAACTGGATGACTGCTAAATACATCCAGTGTAGCAATGGTGAGGTTGTGGTAAGAGTCACTGACCCAGATGTTTCCAGCCGTAACCAGATTTCTGTCTTATCAGGACATACAATCACTGTACGGACGGACGTAGATCCCTGCAGTGAGTTGAGGTGAAGACATGTTGCTTCAGGTCTGATGATGTCAGCATCCAGATTGTCATCACTGTGATTCCCAGGTCTCCTTAGACAGTTTAATCATTCATATCTACTGGTCATCTCACAGAATTTGCTGTACAGAATATCTGAGTGGAGGTTGATGATGGAAGTGGCTTTCCCTAATTGAACCAACTGAAGCTCTTACAACGATTGATGAAAGGGACGCAGGACTAGAATGCACAGTGAATTGACAGGTCTACGTGTTGATTGCTTCTCATGTCCAGTGTTATGTGTTGATCGAAGATGTTGAATGCAATGCAGTGCATCAGTATGTTGCAGCTGGTGATATCCTGGTTCTAATGTGACAACAACAGAGTTCCTTGGTAACCTTCCAGTGGGAAGTGCAACTCATTTTCTGACCAGACGGAGGTATGAGTGGCTGTCAGGTGGTGTGTGGTCTATACTGCACACAGTTAACCAACCATTCCACTACAAACCTGGAGCCCTTCATTTGTCTTACTATAACTGAATCTAAATGTACTAGATTTTATATAGCGACTGTATGGCCTTGACCCTACTCATTTCTCAGTGAATTGATCAGGTGACATCCTTCACCACGACCGCTGCCCGTTTGAATAGGCGCCATGGCATTTAAGGTGCTTTATTAAGTGTGCTGTATTATGTCCAGTCATATACGTACTGTATGCTGGATGGATGGATGTCATCTTCCGACATGTAGATTAGAATGATGACCCAACACCTATTAGAGTAGTTCCTATGGTAATTGTCTTATTTGTCTGTTACTTCAGAATTTGACGAGTGCAAGTGGCAGCAAGACATTTCATCAGGTTCTCAAGGTTCTCGAGTCTTGTCAGCCGAACCCAGTCAACCCTTCTTAAGTGAGACAGTCTGAGAAAGTCCATCCACGATGCACAGTACTTGACAGTTGATACAGCCTCAAGTTTTCATTATTTTGACTCTTCAAAGCTTTAACTTTTCTGTTGAAATGTTGACATTTCAGTGGCCAGGGAACATTCTTTGTGATGGGAAGGGTGAAATATAAGCCACAGCTTGAAATGTCACCCAACTCAGGCAGCTTTCTGTATACTTGGATGATCTTTTTCAATTTTAATGCGCACAGCTGATGGAAAGTTGATCTATTTCTGGTGTATTTCATGCTATTCACTACATAGTTGCACAGGTTTAGATGCAGAAAATCTATGTAATGTTAATTGAACATAGAAAAGATTTGTAAATATACTCTTGTTTTCTCAGCTTCTGTACAATTTCTGTTTTAACTGGTAGGTATGTAATTATGGATGTCCTTTAACTGAGCAGGGTCTAGAGATCGAATCATTGGTCATATAAATCTGACAATGTCTGTTAAGCTATGCAAACCATATGGAAAGGGTGACCATATGGATCACTAGTATATTGGCAACACTTACCATAAAATATCATACAGCAGCAGAACTACATATGCCTTTGAGAACTATTATAGTAAAGCTTGTAAATGGGTAAATGTGTACATTAGCTCACAAAAACATTGAAAGTGTTTGCATTGTATTTGTCTAATTTAAAGAACTTGAAAAGTGTCACAATAACATTGCAGTACGCCTTGGCTGGTATTTGTTTTGAGTAAAAACTCTGCGCAAACTCTGATCTGAGGTTATTTGGGTTTAAATTTCTGGGAGCAACCCAAGAAACAGAAATTTGGGAAATTCATTTTGGAAAACGGGTTTCGACTTGTGGTCAAAAAGCCAAAGCAAAATAAAGCATTTGGATCATTTATTTCGCAGGCATGCTTTGCTGGCCGTTCACGATATTAGGTATATCTTGCTGTCAGTAAAGAAGTTGAACAGATAATTGTAACTGTTGTTGAACATTTATATAGCACCACTTAATAGCAAACTAATCAGAGGTGTATCTAGTCAACCACTAGTCACAACTTTGCTTTGTATCTTCAGAATTTTCTTCTCTAGATTCTTTCGTGGTGCAAACACTTTTGTAGTTTCTTCAGGGTGCAATGTTTCAAAACAAGATTTGGTACACCAGCCATACTTATGATGCTCTAAAAATACAATGAACTGATTCTACCAATTAATCCATTCTTCCTACAGAGGTAGAGGACAATAAAACAAAATTACTCATGGTTGTTGGGTCTTCCTGTTTCAGGCCTAAACTTCAGGGATTGAACTGTCAGTTGTACATCAGACATGGTTTCATAGGACGTTTTTGTTTCATAGTGGAAGTTAATAAGAGTATATGCAAAAGATAAAAGTATCTTAAACAATTTACAATTAAAAGTGTTGCTTTACAAATTGTATGGAGATTCTGCCAGACGGATGGCAACCACTGGAGGAGCTCTTATGGTCCTGTGGTTGTCATCCATCTGGTCATACCTTTCCATATGGTAAGCACTGTGCAATACAGGACTTTCAAAGAAGGTACTGTATGCAAATGTTTAATGCATGTACCAGTTGGACACTGTTAGTGTTTTCTCTGCTCTGATGCGTGCATTAATTCTCAGATTTCTGAAATAATTAGTAGAATATTTGGACTTATGTATCTCGATGTATGTATAAGTTTATATGGCACTTTGCTTTGGTCGAGGCATCAGCTCTTCTCTGTTGTTTGGCACGCACACATGTGCACAGATGACTAACAGTACTGATAAAGCATTCATCAGCTGTGCTGTCCATGTCACTCATTACACTTGCAGATAATTCAAAGCTTACAGGTGCCATTCCTTATTTTTTATTCACGATTTCCAGCATCCAGCTTCTGAAAGTTGACCTATGATAGGAAATTCTTAATTCTGACTTTCTTGAACATTGTGACCTTTTACCTATGACTTTTAATACCTGACCTCTAAGCTTCAAATCTCTCTTCTGTCTCCTATGGCTGAATATTGCTGTATGATAATTTGTTGTATGATAACATTGTTCTATAATGCCATGTGGCAAGTGAGCAGCACTGTAAGAGCAGAAAATGAAGTCACATGTGCTATTCATTCATTCTGAGAATTTTATATCGCCTCTTCAAGATATCTACTCAGAGTTGCTCTCTTCGCTAGCCTTTTATGGTGATAAGTGTCATTACAATAGAAAATATTACATCAGTTAGCAAAACAATGCACAGTAAGCTAGAAGAGTCACCATTGGCGGGCCAACGCACACGCGTGGAACCAACCAACGGATTCCCAGATGGCATGGATGTACAGAGTCAATGATTTCCACCGTAGCACCATGATTTCTCTTGGATTGACCTCCCCAGATTCTGATCTGGCATCGAAATGGACCAAACAACTGGGTGATTGCTGACTTCATTTGATATAGCATAGATAAATAAGCTGTTCTCTCTGACGTGGCTTTTGTGTGGTGCTAATAAATTTAGGAAATTTACATTATGACACTATTATCTCATGATGCAAATGTCATGGTTTGTGTTGACAGTTAGCAAGGTTATAGCAGATGTTGGTCTAATTTAGAAGTGCTCCTATGTGGCAGTGACCTTATATTTGAGTAAAGTAAACACTGCTACTTCTTTAATAAAATTAAAGTGCTACTCTAACGAATGTGTAGGCGAAAGTTATAACGAAGAAAAATAATAAAACGAGGGATGAAGTGTTACTTTGTTAAAAGTATTTATGATATTTACCAGGGAGTACTTATTTACAAGTAGAAGTACTAACATGTGTGTTTATTTGCTTAAGTTC
Source organism: Aporrectodea caliginosa (assembly GCA_020284085.1). NCBI lineage: Eukaryota > Metazoa > Annelida > Clitellata > Crassiclitellata > Lumbricidae > Aporrectodea > Aporrectodea caliginosa. The sequence continues at coordinate 513,601 of JACEVL010000929.1, forward strand.
AGTAATGTGTTCTGTTCTAGGCCTACTACACTGCACTACAATCTGTCTGTGGTAATATGCAGATTTTGATTTTATTGCATTGGGGTTAAATAGTCTAAATCAGGGGTTCCCAAACTGGGGTGCACGCACCTCCAGGGGTACGACATGTCATTTCAAGGGGTGCTACAAAGAGGGAAAATATGAATTATAAGAATGCATTGATAATACATTATACATTTTTGAGCTGTCATAGGATAAGTATGGGAAAGACCTTAAGATTAGAAGTTTATTTCCATGTACATTGTAAGCCTGTAAGTCTTGTAAGGCTAGCCTAAGGCTTGTAAGCACAAGTTTCAGTAGTAACAATTTTGTGTAGGCATCTTCAAATGTGATAATACTTTTGTAGGAGTGTGAACATTGGTCAAACATTTCCCAGAGGTGCGGGGCATTGAAAAGATTGGGAACCCCTGGTCTAAATGGTTTACTGATGCTTCACTTTCATTGCCTTTTTTGTGTGTACATATGATCTTTGTGCACGTGGTCCAGCCAAGAATGGGGCATGTTCCTAAAGCATGTCATTTTTATCAATTAGTTGATTTGCTTGATAATAATTTGCATTTGTTCAGACTTATCCAGTGACCTAGTTCGCTGTATTGGAGTTATTTCTCTCTTTTGTTGTTGTTGTTTCTGAGTGTTTTGAATGGTGTTCAAACGTTTCTGTTTGGGTCTCGTACGTAACCATGGAATTGTCCTTCATAAGAGGTTTCAGCTTAGTAACTGGATAGTAAAGGCCAAGAGGCAGGACTTCTAGGATTGGTGCTGACCATTCTGCTGTATGACCAATCGCCTCCTGCAACGAATGTAATCCTCCAGAGACCCGGTGGCAGAGGGATTCCTGGACTACCATCTGCGAAGAACTCTTTGGTGTTGCGGTTCGTGTCAGCCCCTTTTGCTCCTCTTCTTAGTTGTTATGTACGTTCTCCAGAATCTCTAAATACACAGACCTAGATGGGAATCTGTCATTTGGACTCTACATGTCTATGGGAGCTCACCATTGGTGACTCTTCTCGTTATCTGAGCACTGGTGCTTATTCATTAAGTTTTTGTTCTTAATGACTTTGACATCATATAGGAAGACACAGGCAGAACTTGCTGTTAAGTACTTAAAAGACTGCCATACAGTTAAATACAACTCCTGTTAAACTTGTTATCATCTGTTACTACTGTAACATGTATGGTAATCTTACTGTGGTTTGTCAGTTGGAAATAATAAACAAGAATAATATTATATACCAGTACATCTATTGTCTGCTGATTCTAGAGTCTGCCATTGATTTCAGTCTCTGTCGTCTTCTGTTTTCCCATACGAATAGATATATGCAATGGTTTGGGTGTGGTCTTAGTCTCTGTTTCACTCTTGTTTTCAGTCATAAGATGCCTTTAAATACTTCTGATGTTGATCACATAAAATAATTCACATCCCTATGCTCACACAGTTTCTACAATGATATTGTTGTGTACTCCCATTTTCATTTAAATCTGCCCTACTCTGTTCCATTTCGTTAGGGGTCAAATGCAGGATGGAACTGCTTGGCCAGGATGCTGATGACGGCTGCATTACAGGGATATGCAGTGACCCATGGTCAGTGAGTTGGAGTTTGTCTTCTGAGAATTCAACATCTGTAGATGGATGACTTAATTTCACATAATGGTGCAATTGGTGCATAATACATTTACATGAACCTCCCCATAGAAATGATGGCTTGTGCGTCAAAGTTCGATTGACATTAACCAATCACTGGTCGTTAAGCTAGCCAATCAGAAGGCTTCCTTTATCAACCAATCATGAAGGAGACAGCTTGACCATGTGAAATGGCTACCACTGTATATAAATGCCGGGTTTTAGGTGTCATCATTAGTTTGGAGACCTATTAACAATGGAGAAGGGTGGGAACCTGACATTAGAGCAGTGAGTTCGTGTGTCCGTGATGCACCAAGACGGTTCCCCTGAGTCGCAGAGCACCAGATGAATTGATTGCAGTGAGAGTGCGGTTGTCCTACAGAAGAATAAGGAGACAGTGGGTCAGTGGTCAACAGGGTTCTGCCCAGTCGTCCATGCGCGTCAACGTCAAGTATGGACCTACACATTTTGACACATATATTTGGCCAACCGCAAGCTGTTGTTGCCTGAACTGCTGCGTGAGTGGTGGGAGAAATGCAACGTCACTGCCAGCTCATCAACAGTGCGTCACCAGTGCCTGCAATTCGGTCTGAGGTATGCAGAAAGCCGCTGATGACTGATGTCCAGAGGCACAACTGAATCCTGTTGGCACAACTGAATCCAGCTGGAGTTATCAGATGTGGGAGAAGGTGCTGTTCGGTAATGAAACCACCTTCTGATTATTTGGCAACCAAGTATATGAGGAGGTTTTGTGGAGAAGAATTGAAGCAGGAGTGCCTTAACCTGACAGTGAAGCATCCTCTAAAAATCATGGTTTGGGTCTGCATGTCTGCGACCAAGTATGTCGGCATACTGGTGCATGGTGCCATCACCACAGCACCTGTTCGAGAGTCAGTTCTTCTTTGGGGATGATAATGTGCCATGCGATTGCGCCAAAGAGGTCACCAACTGGAAGTGCCAGAACAACATCAGAACGCTGGACTGGCCCACCTAATCACCAGATCTGAATCCTCCGATTGAGAATCTCTGGCATAACATAGTCTTAGAGATATCCAAGATACATCCATACACCAAGTGCCAGCTGATTGAGTCGATCATTGCCATCTGGAACCATGTCATCACCCAAGACCACCTCATCAACATCATTGTCCACTCAATGCTGACATGCTGCAGATGAACGATGAAGAGCAAGTGAGGGCCCATCAAGTATTGATCCACCACTGGCACAGAACACTGATCTTTGTCAAGGCCACTACATAAATGAGTAGTAGGCTTACGATCATACCGTACATGTTCGTTCTGCTCACTTTGCTCTCTTGTGCTCACTATGCACTTTTACCCCATCTTCTATTTAACCAAGACATAGGAGATTGTTTCAGAGACAGAAGTGCATAAACACTAAACATGGGAGAGATGGATAGATGGATAGGTTTGAGTACTTAACTCAGATGAATAGTGAAAAAGAGTGAATCAAAATGCCAATCACGTAGAGCAGAGTGGTTGGATGGAAGAAATGCTTACGTAGATGAATGTGAGTTGTGAGGAGTTGTAGGGTAGTGAAAGAACTTCCAATTGGATAGGTTTGGGATTTTCAGACTGTGAAGAGATTTAAGGACTGAAGTGATGATGTGCTGCTGATGCTTGTTCTGGCAACAATGAGTAGACCATTTCCATATATGGGAATGGTCTCTTCTGCCAGTAACTCTGCTGCCTTCCTCATCAGTTCAGTGGACTTCCTATTACTAAATACACCAGAGACTCCTTATAATGACGTCACTGGCAGACATAGCAAGCACTGCCTCTTCATGATATTGTTACATATATGTATCTGAACATATGTGGGTCGTTTTCACTGTAGGTATGGCTGGCTGTCTAACTGAGCTAAAGAGTGCAGCTTAAGATAGATGAAAATGTCTCTTTGGCGATTTGTGGCCACAAAATTCTTATTTTCAGTGGAAGGTTGTTCTATGAAGATGGTTCAATGCAAGACAAAGATGTTTGAATCGCTGTATGAGAGCATGGAACCAACAGGTCTCCACAGCCTTTGCAAGGTTCTTAAAACACGCTATATGGGTTCAGATACACGCTGCAGAGTGCAGCATTTATCGATCCAGTCCGCTTCATACCCTTTTCGGCAATTGTTTTCATGGCCCTTAGCTAAAGCAAAGCAACAGAAGATTTTCCACAGAAAGGACATTTGCTGAAGTAAGAAAGTGCAATTTAATTAATTTAATTAATGATGTATTTGCTAAGTGGCACCTGATCAGTCCATCCTTGCATCATCAGTTCTTGGCTGTGATGCATTTAGGTTGTCAAGTCAGGTCTTCGGCAGATACTGAATTACAACTGCACATGATGGCAAAGAACCATTTCACATTAAACAATAACTTAGTAACAAAGTTACCACATTACAGGAGGCTGCTTCGCTTTAAGGCAACCACTTGCACTCGGCTGATAAAATGCTTTTGTAATTGTAATTGTAAGCAAATATTTTTAAAGCACCAATCCGAAAGGTCAGCGGCACTCCTGACCAGTGTCGTCAATGAGGAGAGACTAAGGAGCTCTAGCCCCAGGTTCTGAGGGAGATGATTCCAACATAGACAAAACTTCTGGACTGGGCTGTAGCAGTGTGCATAAGGGGAACCACCAGGAGGTCAAGGACAGACGACCGAAGGGGACCCAACCAGGCAGAGAGGAGATCAGAGAGCAGAAAGTCTGCAATTGGGGGCAGAGCAGAGCCGACAAGACAGGGGCGCATGAAGGTAAGGATCTTCAACTGGATGCATTGATGGACAGGCAGCCAGTGAAGGTAGTCCCGAAAGAAAGTGGCTTTGGACATTTTCTAGCCCTCACATCCAACTCCCATCAAATGGTTCTTAAAGCGCTTTGGAGAGTTCAGTTACCTTTGTCTGCATCAATTACGTGCTTGTGTCGGCTGTTGTTGAAGTCATTGCTAGGCTTAGTTGATTGAGAACTGAATGGAGTCCATGCGTCTGCTAAAGTGTCTGGACTGGCCTTGGCATATCTAGTAAAGTTCTCTGAAAGTGGCCTGACCTGAATATGTGTAATATGTTTGAGCAAAAGAGCTCATTGAGATTGGCAACAACCTCGACTGTTCATATTCAAGTGCTCTTAAGCACAACTTCACTTGAAGATGTTCAGTGGAAAACAAATTTATATGAGACAGAAAGCTGTGTCTCCTGCAGTGTCATGCAAAATCAGTATTCAGTTCTTGGCTTTGAAGCTTTCAGGTTGCCATAAAGACTTTAAGCAGACACTTGATTACTATTAAAGATTTATAGACTTCAATTTCCAAATATATTACCAAGTTTCTTGTTGACACTGGCACCAGGCCAGAGGTTAGAGTATTAGCCCATCAGCTGAGTGTAGTTTAAATAGTAGGCTGGTGCAGAAAACGTGTCATGAGTGAGAACGAGCCCAGCCAGGTCAAACGAACGGGTGCATCGAGTTGGTACTCTGTCTACCAAAGTCAGGTCGTGGGTGAGCCAAAATCTTTGTGGGCACCTGAAGACCCAAGGAAAATGTCGAACGGATATGATGATGACTCTGTCGTACGAAATGGTGAGGAACCAACGCTTGATTGGAACCATTCAAGGGATTCTGATGATTGGAATCATTCAAAGGATTCCGATGATGGGAAATATTCAAAGGATGCAGATGACGTCAAAGGTAAGACAAAGTTTTTTGCCAAGTGCTGTCCAAAAATCTGCAGTTGTCGTAGTATCGCAGTTGCGTTCTGTTTTGCACTTACCATCATGTTTTATGAAGGGCTGTTTCTTCGTGAAACCTGATACAATTGGATTACGATTGAAATGGAGTCAATTTCTTGCTGCTGTGGCTGAGTAAGTCTCTTGAAGGGGCGCTATATAAATTCTTCTTCATTCATCCATCATTTCATCTTCATCCCTCCATTTCTTCATCCATCTGTGCATCCATCTCTTCAACCATTTCTCCATCTGCGTGATTATGCATGTTGAAGATTAATGAGAGCCACATATGTTGGACCCAAAGCTGGCCACCAGTTTCAGAGGCTAAGAAAAATGAACTCTTTACACCCACAGCTGCTGCATCTCAGGGCAGGATAAGGGAGGGACTGCTCTTCTTCTAATCAGTGAAGAAGTTTTGTAAATGTAGTACTGAATATTATGTATAACACCGTTTCATGAGAAACTTCTTAGCTCTGCTTCTTAGCTCTTAGTGGGGCTATTCACTCAGTGATTGTGATCTTCCTAAATTCATTGGTTTATGTTTCTGTGTAATGAATGAATTTGTGACAGATGGAGATGAGCCACATAGCAACAAATTCCCAGGTCATGCTGTGACCTTGGAGAATGGCAACATCAGCAGCAGCAGCAGCAGCGGCCATACTCTTCTGAGACCACTGTCGATGGATCCAAGATTGATGGAGCATGAGAAGGATGAAGTTGAACCAAGGGTGCTGCAAAGGTCCTGGTCCACAATCCCAAACTGGAATGACTACGAAGAGTTTAAGCTGCCAAAACGATACCAGAAGCCGACCAATACGAAGATCAACACTCGCCTCAGTCGCACCTACATCACTGTACGGTGGTCACTCATTATTTCGTTGTTTATTCTCCTCTTATATTCCACTGCACCATTATCTAATATATATAAATCACATATATATACACATACATATATACAAACACGTATACGTATGGCCTTGACCTGTGGATTAATTGTTGACTTTAAATAAAGATATGTGACCTTGTCTGAGAAAACCTGCACAAAGTCATAAGAATTAATTTGCAAGAAGCACACTCAGAAGACAGTGAGACATAAATATGGGTCAAAATGAATTCTGTGCAGCAGATGTTTACCTATGTTCCTTGTTGTGTCAGCTCTGTTGAGTTGTGCTGTCTAAGGCTAATTTTCAACTAGACTCTCATGCACAGCGCATCTGCGCACTAGTTCAGCTAAATGTTCTTTCTGGAGGAAATCATCATCACATATTGTTTATTTCAAAAAAAATCAAGTTCCCACTTCTCCCATTATGCGGAATATTCATTCTCCTCTCCCTTCTCAACATCTCCCCTCCACAATCTACCATCCACTCCCTCTATTACCTCTATTACATACCTGCTTTCCATTTCTCCCTCTCTCTGTCCCTCTATCCTCCCTTTCCTCTCCACTCCCAAACATGGTACACCCCTTTCCAATAATCTTCCCTTCCCATGCCTCTCACACCCTCTCTCTCTCTCTCTGATCTCCATTCCTCTTTCCAACCACTCCCACTCCTCTTACATTTGTAAAATCCCTTCTGCGTTCTGTTTCTCCCTCTTCCTTTGCCTCCACTCTCCCTCCCCTCCATTTTCCCAACCACCCCTCCACTCTCCAGTATCCCATTTCCCTGCTTCTTTTCTTCCTCTCCCAATCTACATATCCATCAACTTCTCCCTTTTTCCTCTGCTTCCTCCCTTTATTGGATTTATTGATGTCCTGCAACTAAACAGTTGTTTTGTTGAGATTTAAGTAATGTCAGTTTCAGAGGCAAATAAATAAGCTTCATTTTACTATGGTTATAAACATTCATGACCCCAGGCACAACATTGACTTCGGTCATCAGGTCATAGCTATGATAAACATTAACTCACGATTCTCAGAAGTAGCTGCAAAGAGTAGACTTACATCTTTTAAAAAACTATTTTTTTACTGCTTGTGATAAGACGTGTTGTTTCACCTAATTATTCAGCAATGCCAGCCCAATCCAGTGCAATATTAAATCCAGTTTTAATTTCTTCCCACTCTGAGGGTTTTCTCGGGCACAGCCACATACAGGGAAATCAGTTCATCATTATTAGACAGATGAAAAGTCAACCGGGAATTTTGTCCATGGGAGAAATAGTCACTGGCACAGACTGACTGACATGGCCAATCAACTGACCGAGGTTGGGCTGGGAGCGCTTCTGAGTAGACAGTCTTGAATGGGTGCTGTATAAAATAATAATAATAATAATAATAATAATAATAATAATAATAATAATAATAATAATAATAATAACAATAATCACTTCATTGCCCTATGAATTTTCTTAAGAGTTGGTCAGTTCAGAAAATGTAAGTAAGTAGCCTTCCTTTGAATATGACAAGATTACACTACATTACATTGTACATACATTGTATTTGAAATAGGTTTAGTTTGTCTTGAATTTCTATCCATTGCATCAGCATATTATTCTGAGATAAACCTCCTTAACAGCTTGCTCATCAGACACTGATTATTACATTTATAATATATATTACAGCAAATATAACAATAAAATAAAAAATAAGAAAATATTTATGCAGCTGTTTAAATACAGAGTTAGTGTCATACATGATTTTCCAGGGTGCTGGAAGTGATAAGTGCAAGAAGTGTGGTCAACGTCTGTATGAAATGGAGAAGATTAATGCCAACCATAGTTCGTATCACCGAACATGCTTCCAGTGCTCCAGATGCCAGCGTCTTCTCAGGTCAAATAGCCTCTCATTTCCAGATCATCATTGGCTTACAAGAATAATTATGGCTCCTTCCCAACCACCCTCCACTCTCCAATATCCCAATATTCCCTGCCTCTAAAAAATCTCTATCCCTATGGCCTGAATGCATGAACTGAACTACAAGACACTGCATCAGCAAATACACTGTTAACTCATTTACATTCTGCTTAACGCAAAGTGGTACTATTTCCCCCAAAGCCATTAACTTAACATGGGCTGTATTGGTTTATGCAGTGTAGTGCTAATATTGACTTTGTCAGCAATATCCCTTGTACGTGCAGTCTGGTTTGCATGCTCTATCTTCGTAAGGCATATTCTCCAACGACTTTGCATTTAGTCCACACTCTACTGCTGTGTGCTAAAAAACCTCTAGTGCAGTTTAAGAATAGCAGCTTATAAATTCAGCTACTTCTTTACTGATGCTGTTACTTCATAACATCCCATGTGCATCTCTTCCACCAAACACTCATCAGAAGCACAAGGCAGGCTAAAAACACTTAGGAAGTGGAACTCGCACACAGTGGGACTCAGTGCTCACTGGAAAATTGGCAGGAAAACGTACCATAAGCAATGCCTTCTTCAGTATTAAGGAATGAGGGACATGGTGACAGTTAGCCTTTCATTAAATCTGTTTAGTGTCTGACTGTCAAAATGACATCTATTCCTAGATGCACATGTGGTAACTGATAAGGAAAGGCTATTCAACAGACAACAGATATCATCTTTTGGCTGAACAACCAGCTGAGCCAACAGATGATGTCTGTGTTGTCCTCACTGCAGCAATTCGTCTTAATTTAGGAAATGAGAATTTCTGCTGCAAGGCTGGAGGTTACAATCATGGCCATCACGATTGTAACCCCAAGCCTTGCAACAGTTTCATGATTTCAATTGTCATGGTCGATTTCTGTTTGTTGATTGTTCTGTCAGCCTCAGCACCTTCATCTCAATTGATGGTCAGCTCTACTGCAATTCACACTTCCTGGATATTGTCAACAATAAGCCAAGTAAGCGGATGGAGTTTGCGGTCATCTATCGATTTTCAAAATCTCTGCATTGTTTAGGATCATGTTTCATAAAGGATTCATCAGATGGTAAGTTTTAGATCAGTCCACATACAAGAAGTAACTGAACAATTAACAGAAGGCACAAATTTCACAGTACATGACAGGAAGTTGTGTATCATCCAGTTTCAACAGTCAGTAGTTGTTGTCCAAGGCTGCTGCTTATATTATGAGGTCAATAATACTTGACCAACAGTTGGCCATTTTCTGTCCTATTAGAGTCTACGTCAACATACCGGTAACTATGTCTTAACATATACCAGAGACATCCTATGTCTGCCAGGATGTCGATGGTGAATGGTCTCCAGTCACCTGGATTACTGTAACTTGTTTCTGACTGGTATCACTACATCTAATTTACAGACGCTCCAGAGGCTTCACAACTCCGGCTAGTATCACTCACTCATTGATTCGAACTGTTTCATGAATGCAATTAATAAGACAAGCATAACAACAATTTTCCTTAAGTAATCACTTTCTTTTTTGTGCATGCACTTTGGCTGTAAAGATTCTTTAACTGAGGCCATTTCAGTGCTTGGTCATTTCCTTGCTATACTGCTAACCAGCCGTGTTATTTCCAGTCAATTGATTATGAACGTGAGCATTCTTATGAAGTGGAATTAAACTCACCTTTACAGGCAATAAATTTATCATTTGAGAGCTTCAGCCAATGGGACCAAATTCCACCACTGGTCGAACAGTATCATTGACAAATTACCAACGCAAGTTATTTGTTCTTCAATCAATGTCTTTGATCTTGTTGACCTTTGTCCTGTCAATTCTTGAAAGTTAACAGCGTATAACACTATTGTCATTCAGAACTAGCTTGCTTACCCTTCTTTACAGAGCTTAACTTCTGGTTTTTCTGGCTTATCTAATCGATTATGATTGATGAAACCATCGACTGATACTTTAATGCAATGTGATAACAGCACCATTAACAGTCATCGGATTAGATTAGCATGTCACTGCAACGTTACTTGGAACTGTAACTACCTTGACGGGGACTCTGACAATATGTACTCTTACTTCAGGCGTATAGATAGAGTGCTACCTCTGGGGATTTCTAATCCTGGTTCCTTCCGTTTTCAGGACGCTGGGTCACGATAAATAAATTGAGTTATCTCTGAACATATCTGATTTCTCACATTGTGGAATAAAATATAATAACTCAGATTTTATAATCTATATGATCACAACATACCTGTAACTACTTTTCATTGTAGCTATTACTTTTACGTATTACATGAACTTATAAATTTAAAATAGTAAGACACACGAACTCATTTCTTTCACAAGGTAATAATAACCAAAAAATGTTTGGCTACTCTAAATTCCTACATTTGTACTCTGGTCATATCATTGAGGTAAACAGACGGAATGTGTTTATTGTGTTTCATTGTGAGGTCCATCCATTCATTCCAGTTAGTATTAATATCACTAATTCATACTGATCTGCCACTTACATGCCAGCTGACAATGTACATTATTTTATGCAGATTTAACTGCAGATACATTTCTTCTTTTGATTCTTGTTTGCAACTTTAAGACAATGTGTTTAATCCTTTAACAAAGAGAGTGTACTAAAAGCAACTGTGATAACAGTGCAGCTCATCATTAAAGTGTTAAGTTAAAGTTACGCATTATTCACTTTTCTTTACAGTAATATATTAAAATATAAACTGGGTGTCACACTTCAAATATTTCACTTTCCAGAAATTTCCTCTAAATTTTACTTAAAATAATTTGTTTCTTTGCTAGATACTTCTGAAACTCATCAAATGTCAAATGCAGTGGAGCAGAAACATCAACATCCACCTGATGCACAAGACATTCACAAAGGTACGTTTTGCATCCTTTTGCAGATGGCACATCTTTGGAACCAATCAATTCTCACATGATCTGACAGACATGGACAACCAAACCACCCGGAGTATTTGACACCACTCTACTTGTAATTGTAATCTGACTTTTATAAAGTGCAACTTCAAGAATAACACATTACTGGCGCTCCCAACCCAAACCAGTTAAATCACTGTCAATGTTCAGAGTTCGCCAATGTTCACCATGGTCAGAGTACTAGTACACATTGCATTGAACATGAGAGCATGAGCTTACAGTGTTAAATGGAAATAAACTTCTAATCTTACGGTCTTACTCATACTTATCCTATGACAGCTCAAAAATTTATAATGTATTATCAATGCATTCTTATAATTCATACCTTCCCTCTCTGTTGCACCCAAAGTTCCCAAAGTGGGATGCATGCACCCCACTTTGGGAACTCCTGAGTTTGATGGTTAACATGAATTGTTCGCACCAAGTCCCTTGCAATTCATTTAAAATCATTTGCACTGTATAACAAAACTCAAATAACTGAGCTATTTTGCTTAACACATTTACTACGAACGTGCAATAAAAGCAACTGGGAAACCAATGTAGCTCATCATTTCAGTGTTAATGTGTCTTTGCTTCTGATTTATCTGCTACTGTTACTTTTAAACATCTGTACAGAGGTGACTCTCACAAGCATCGCAGATATCAAGTCTCGATTTGAAATTCCATCTAACAACCAGATTGAATCAGAAAAGAAAGGAAGAAACGAAGAACCACAAAAGATTCTGCAGTTGACTGAAGATGTGTATGCTATTGCTTTTCTGGTTCTACAGTTTAAGTTAAATTTATTATCATCTACAAAAAAAACTCTTCTTAAAATCATCATTCCTTAGAATGAGCACAAATTCACTAAATCCAAAACAGACATGAGCAATGTCCAGGAGCACACGTGGGATTGCCTTGAATTTCATCATATTTTATGACTGCTTTGCACAATAACAGGTTTGTGCATTAAAACTATAATGAATTTCACAGTCATTCATTCTGTCATCTTGCCATTGTTTCTTTTACCTGTTACCTTCTTAGAAAGCATAGAATTGTTTTCCTGTCACAGCTCAGTCAAAGCCATCACCAGCTCCATGACACGAGACGTACAAGTTCAACATTCGAAGCCAACAATCAAAGATTCTGCATCATCTCATCACAACATGGTAACCATTACAGAAAACAATGGCTTGTCTTCTCTAAAGATCAATTCTTTCCCTACAGAACCCATTTCATGACCAAGTACCATACATGTATTTTCATGCATTCATCCTTTGGGTATATCAGATTTCAGAAACCTCGCATTGTGCCGGAGGGTTATCTCAGTGTGTGGGTTGTTACACAGACGGTTGCCTTACTGCATTTCTGAACTGTACTGTATGGTAAGTTGCAGTCTTCTTCTTCTTTACGTTCTCTGCCCTCAGGCAGGTTCATATGTCCAACGACGCCATTTTTCTCTGTTCTCTGCTTCTCTTTTCAGTCCGCTGTATCCCTCCTCTGCCAACATCCAGTCCAGTAGCATTGTTCTTGGTCTTCCTCTCATCTTTGCAGTACACCAGTAAATAAATTAGAAGCGACTGCCAAATATATGGGTATTATGACTCAATTATTTCTGATTTTTGTCAGATTTCTTAATTTGCTGCATGTTACATTGTTATCAGATTTGATTTCATGGCACTTATGTGACTTGATTTCAACTGGAGAATCAAACTATAGCAACGAAAGATTTATATAGACTGCACTCAAGAACTGTGAAGTCAGTTACTGGCACAAATAAACATATTAGTGGATATCATGAAGTTAGCCTCATTCTACAGATGATGAGAAAGAAGAATTATGTAAGATGAATTGGAAGTGAACAATTATGAAATGCAAGATGTCAACAGGACGATTGTTTGTCTGGCCTACTTTTAGCTGAAATGCACTGCTAGCCTGGCCACTGAAAGTCTCTACCACAGCATGGGTGTGCATCAGTTTAACGACCTTTTTGCCTTCTCCTCCTTTTACCCAAACAAGAGCAACAAGAGCACTGCTCTCATATCAACAAAACAGTACTCCCATAGCATTTAAAATATTGCTATTCCAGTGACAGAAAGGTTGAAAAGTCCATGTTTCTATTCAATTTAATGAGAATGTAGTAATAATAAATCAGGCAGACTGGTTCAGACAATTTAGGACTTGGGTTTGCACTTGCATACTATTCCTCTGTGGTCTGATAATGTTCTCAAAACTAATAATGCTAAGGACAAAATGAATGCATTGGAATGTTTTATGTCATCTGCATTGTAGCTGTTTGAACTGAAGCCAGAAAAGACCAGCAGTAGACACTTGAAACAGGATGAAGAGGCCTTTGCTACTCCTCAGTCCACTACTTCTCCACCATTCATCAGAGATGATGAAAATGATATACTTCCAGTTGCTGATGCTTTTGCAAAATTCAAAACGATGGAAAGCAGGCATATGGAAAGAATTCAAAGTAGTGAGATAAAACCTGTGAGGAAAATGCCACCGGTGTGGGACATAAAATCTGCAACAAAAGGCAGCTTACCACAAAACAGGGAAATGGGAAATCATTTGTCCTTCTATTCTGACATGCCAAAATTTGCCAAACCAGAAGAGAATTTGCATGTGGTCAGCATTCAGGATCCAGCCATGAATAGCAACATGAGTCCAGCATCTAAAGACTGCGTAAACTCAGAGGAAAAGAGAAGAGCAGAAGTGGATCCCAGAGCACATGAAAATGATGTCCCACCAGTTGGCATAACAAAGCAACTGGTAGCACAGTGGAAACTAATGGACACTCCAGATGGCACTCATCTTCACAGGTCACATGCACTGGTTGTGTCTACACCATCACCAGGAGGTCGTTCTACCACTGCTATGGCACTTGATGGCTCATCTAAGATAAACAACACCGTCGCCCATCATAGTTTCCAGCTAAGCAATGGCTTTCCAGCAACTGAAGCAGGCTCCAGCTATGAGAATACTCTGGAACCGGTAAGAAAGCACAAAGAAATAGTTCCACAAGACAACAAACTTTTCCGAAAGAACGGAGTCCAGGAAACGTCTGCCATTGCGCCACTCGACTTCACTCGAAACCAGCTGGCCAAGTTCAAAGAATTAGAAGCCATTGCACAAAAGTCTACAAACCCTTATCCAACACCAAAAAAGGTAGGACTCAAAGTACACATGTAAATGTGTACAACCCTAGAGTCACAAGTGGCAGAAACAGTGGTAATGGGTCATTCAGTTAGTCGTGTGCTTGTCTTGCACAGTGGACACTGTTCATAAACGGTGGTCAGGTAAGTTACTGTATGAATTACTGGACATTCTGAATGAATCTTGGTAGGTAAGGTTACTGTTAATTTATTACATGTCTCAAGGCTTTGCCAACAACAAAGCTTGGAACCATGGAACACCAATCGAGAAACTAGACAAAGCTCTAATCATAATTACACGGCTTTAGTTATCTCTATGTGACAAGATTGGTTTAATTGGGATAAAGCAAACAACCAAGTCTCTACATACGTTAACCCCTTATTTTAAAAGTATTACTGCCTTGACATAAGTTTCCAACTGCATAACGACTTCAAATTCTTCAAAGTAAAAACTGTGTTTTTTGATCAATTAAAACTGGTACTGTTATTTCACATTTCTGTCTATGCAACTTGTATGTACTTTCAAAGTGTTTTGCAATAATTCCATGATAAACAATCCTACTGGTAATCTGAACAACTGTTAATAAAATCTCTGGATATCAGTTGGAATTCCTCAGCAATACATGATGGCAAAAAGGTTCTGTTGAGCAAACTAATGACTTCTACATTATATTCACTTCTTTTTATAACACTGTATCTGTTCTTTCAACTGTCACCTGTTTAGGATGTAACTTATGTGTTTGAAATTCAACTGTGCATGTTTAGGATTTCCGATGGGGTGTTAAAGAAGCGAGTCCTTTGCATCGGCCAATTGCTCAAGCCAGTCTACCACCGTCCGTCTGGATTGGACTGAAAACAGATGATTATCCTGCAAAACTATCTGCCAGTCACGCTCCTTGGGCTGATCAAACAGATGCTGCTTGGAATGGATTGAAAAGAGATGACCATCATCCTGCAAAACCAGTCGCTACTCAGTCACTCCTTGGGCTGATCAAACAGATGCTGCTTGGAATGGATTGAAAAGAGATGACCATCATCCTGCAAAACCAGTCGCTACTCACACTCCTTGGGCTGATCAAACAGATTCTGCTTGGAATGGATTGAAAAGAGATGACCATCATCCTGCAAAACCAGTCGCTACTCAGACTCCTTTCGTTGATCAGACAGATGGAACTGAACAACAGCCAACACTAGCATGCATGAAGGAAGCACTGGCTCAGTTCAAGTCCATGGAAGATTTGACGCGTCCTCCCCCGAATCCGGTTCTGGCTCTTAGCAAACAGAAGGCGGCCACTGCCACTCACATGAAGCAGTATCACGACGTCATCCACGTCTCATATACGATGCAAACAGTTAAAGACTAAAACCATCGCATCACCAGACAACATAGCTAGTGGATCGGTTCCCAACAGCACTTGGCAAGTGCATCCAAGTGTTCTACAGTTATATCCACAAGTAACTCTCTTTACCATGCAGCGGTTCATCAGTTGCTTTGCATATTGATAATTAATTAATTGTTACACTTGAATGATGATCATATTTGGTACCTTATTTAACACTTTAATGATACAAGTAAAACCTTATTCTAGTGTTTTGTTTCTAGTTTTAATGCCATGCAGTTTCTGAGAAAACATATGATGGTCCCCTTCTTTTATCTGTGATGAATCCAGTGTTTAAAAGAACTTTATTATTATTATTAATCTGTAACTCTCACTGCACCAGCGTTTAATGCACAAGGCATCAACCGATGGTGCACCAAAGCCAAGGTCAACATCCAGAAGATCAGTCTCTTGAGATAGAGAGACAGCAGTCTTTGGTTTCTACAAAACGGATCAGCAGTATTTAACATTTTGTCTCACTTGCATGTCTGGTGCAGGATACAGTGCCCTCCCCTCCGAATGCAACAGATAATTACTCATCATCCCAACAACTATTTGATTGCCATGGCTAGTATACAGCATCTACAGACCTAAATGTTCTGTCTAAGAGTGATTATTTTAACGCATTGTACTATAGGGAACTAGCCATCACTACATCAATATAATTTCAATCAGATGTAAGGTACAAATTTCATTACGGCATGGCCGTAATGAAATTTAAAGGCTTAACATCATCCTTTGATAATGCAAGGATTATTTGCTGTTTGCTCAATGTTTGTATACTCCTCATTACACATTTGGGGTCTAGAACATTGCCCCTGGACATTTCCCCTAGTAGGACAATTCCCGGACATTTCCCCCAGCATAAATATTGATGAGAAAAGTGCATTATATTGGCTATTTTAATTATTTATTATGAATTATTTAAATCCAACACTATGTTTAATATGTGTGCGTTAAACCGTAGCTGAGGTTGGTAAATTATATGCTTACACCCATTTTCTTGCACATATCACGCACTCTCAGATGGACTGATAAAAATAATTCTGTGCTTAAATAGAAGCTGGAATGATGAAGAAACTCTTGGTAAATGCAAAGTTTAGAGTCGTAAATTATTTTAGCCTAAGGCAGGTAAATTATTGCAGTAAAGTTGGATTAACACTGAAAATATGTTATAGTAGAAGTAAGTTGGATGAGCAATGAAACCATGGTATTAATGCTAAATTACTGCAGTAAAACTAGAAGTTGGATGATCAATGCATATAAGTTATAGTAGAAGTTGGATGAGCGATGAAAATATGTTATAGTAGAACTAGAAGTTGGATGAGCAATGAATATAAGTTATAGTAGAAGTTGGATGAATGATGAAAATATGTTATAGTAGAACTAGAAGTTGGATGAGCAATGAAAACGTGGCTAAATATGCATAAAATAATTAAAGTAAGAAAATAATTTATGACGCGAAACTACATGTTTACCAAATTTTGCTCAAACAGAAGTTGGACTGATGAAACTAATTCTTTGCTTAAATAGAAGATGGATTGATGAAAGACATTCTTTGCGAAAAATAGAAGTTGACAGTTATCATAGCCTACTTACTGGGTAAATGAGCAAACAGAGGGAATTGTCTGGGGTAAATAGGGGAATGTCAGGGGGAATTGTCCTGGGGAAACGCCGAGGGGGAGATGTTGGGGAAATGTTTAGGGGGAATTTCCGGGAGGAAATGTCCGGATACCATACATTTGTATTAATGAAATGTAATTGTATTTTGTTAATCAGTTTCAAATCGTCAACTCATCCACAAAACACTTTTCTGAATACAGACTTAACAAATAGATGTCAGTCATTGTTCTTGCCTATAAATCTTCACTGAAGTCTGGATAATTTCTAATATTTCATCAAAGTCAAGTTTATTACAGTTTTACAGAAATCAGTCAAAAGTCTTCATGGCACTATTCAGTCTTCTCTTCATTATTCTTTGGCTCTTTCTGTAATTCATATATCTAGAATGAACAGAACATTATACTATTCACATGTGATCATTTCAATCAATATCCAAATGGTTCAGCAATAATTTGGAAATAAGAACAGTCATATTTACACCAATGAAACATAGCTACTTTACAATTGTAGCAGAACGTTACAATTAAAAATCTCACAGGTAAGATGGGAAACATGGTAAGCAATGTGGAAAAGGCATAGTGCAGCAGGAAATAAAAACAGGCAATCTGGAAACAATTACAGCTGTATTAGATATTGCCCCCTTTCGAAGAAGTTCAGAAGTCCACACAATGATACGACAGAAGCAATTGTCAGTGAAGGACTTGCTCAAGGTCCCTACACAGTAACTGACTCTGACAAGGTTTGAACCTGTACTCTCTGCGATACAGGATGAGCGCCCTTAACCAATTAATTGGCCACCATGCCACAAAAAGGTGGATATGATGGTATAACATGGATGGAGATACTAGCATAGCCAATTTGGAGACAATAGCATCATCAAAGGTGATAAGAGTGTAGACAGGGTAAACAAGCCCATATATCCAATTGAACAAATAATGGACTACAAACCAAGTGGAACAGAACTCAGAGAAATAAAGATAATCGGAAAAACATGATTCAGTTGCATAATTAATGCAAAGTGCAAAACAATGGTGTAGATAAAATAATACATAAAGGGGAATTGCCTGATAGTGGAATTAGAACGTTGGATGCAAGGTGCCTCAAACAGTGAGTCAGTCAACTAGAACTGTTCAATAAGAACACTGCTCAGGCTCCTCCTGCAGACTGCCTTTGTAAACCTTTAATCCACAAGAGAATCGGAGAGAATACTCTGCGAGGATATCTGCCCAGTTAAACACTTGTGTCATTTCATTTAGATGACCAGAAAGGCAACACTTGAAAGTACAAACTGATCTGCATCTAGAATTTGCTACTGGTCTCTCGCTTTACTTGTATACGAGACATAAAAGCTTCGAGACCGAGACCGAGACAGTGGGGTCCGAGACGCCGAGACCGAGACAGTGGGGTCGAGACCGAGACCGAGACACCAGGTCGAGACAGTTCAAAACAGAGTGAAATGCACATTGGACCCAAGTCCCGAAACAATTTTCTCAACGTTTGAAGTCTAATACAAAGGTCAAGTCACTGAAATCAGCCGATCACCTGAATTGTATAAACTGTAAAGAAATTAAATATTTCAGCCATTCTGAAATCTTCTAAATGATTCTAAAATTTAAACCAACAAAATTCTATATAGGCCCTAGGCCTATTAGCGATTAGCGACATAAGTCACATCACTCACCTTGAGAAACTATAATGTGTTCCAAGCGTTTCGCTTATGTTGGCTTTACACAAACGACGAACGCCATGCCATTTATTTTGTTTTTCATTTATTTCAAACTGTGTGAATGCAAATTTCACGATTTCAGGTTCTATATGAGATATTTTAAAATATTTGGAACTTTTTGGACTGAAAGTGCAAACTTAAGACTGCTTTTTCAATACTCTTAAATCTTAATACCAGAAACACCTTCTTTTAAACTTCCTGTCTGTTTGGCACTTCCGATTAACTAGTTATCCGATTCGGCACAAGACAATTTATGCAAAGCGCAATACTGTACGAAGTTCCGAACAAAATACAGTTTGTCACGAGAACTTTGGAGACCGCTTCTACAAGAGAACAAGACTTTCGCTTCGAGACAGTTTCAATAAAAAGACAAGACTTTCGCTTCGAGACAGCTTCCAAAAGTCAAGAAATGATCTCGAGGACCGAGACAGTGACAGTGGGGTCCGAGACAGAGACATCGAAAAAACCTGTCTCGAGGCGTCTCGAGACCGACAGACAGTGTCTCGAGACAATACAACTCTGGTCTCTCGTCTCCCTATCTCTGTATTGACAGTTTCTACTGAGGCTTGAACCTACTGACTTTTGATTATGTATTTGACAACTAATCAGCCACCATTATAATAGAGATGACCGTTGTAAAGCTGCGCTCAAATAGCAAACAGCAGATTCAAATCGTATTTCATGTAATCAGCACACAAAGATATTCAGATGGTTTACATAACATCAAACAACTGGAAGCTTTCGCAGTGAAAGAAGTACAAGCCAGTGTGATGTGTGTTGTGTGTATTGACTTAACAAAATATTTTGCCACTTTTACTTCAGTGTGACTTAAGTGAGATGTAACTCGTAGTCTATAAAATAAGGTAAAATACCTGAACGTAAGACTCTGACAAGGTAATCATCTGTGGAAGTATATCGGCTACCTGCAAATCCTGCAGTTCATACCACTTTCCACTGCCCTGGATACAGAAAAACAGTCATCATCCACTGTTAAAACTGGTATGGAAGGAACTCTGAGGCTAAGTGTTGACAGTTTCATTCATTCTCAGCACTTACATATCACAAGTATCTTCTTCGTTTCTTATATGTGACCCGTCACCACAAAACCAGTCGCAACTCAAAAATAATTTTTTTAAAGTTTTTTGCACCATCTTGTAGGTGGTTCATTTACCTTTTCAAAACTGTTTTCAGTTTTGTTCTACCTCAAACACAACCGAAGTTACAGAATTTTGAATCTGACGGTTTACATAGATTGCTATTGGAGAAAACTGCGTGTAAAGTTATGTCATATTATTATTTATATTCTTCTTAGTAACGGCTATTTCTGTTGGACCGATTTAGCTAAAATTTGGCATCCTTTCAGCGGCGCCCACTGCAAATACACTGGCCAAATTTGGTGAAGATATCTCCAGTAATAAAAACGTTATAAAGGTTATTACCGGCTTTACTTTATTTCAGCTGCAACGCGTGACCCGCACGCGATTTTCCATACCACGGCCAACAAATAGGCCTACTCGTACCACAACTCGTACACTATCGATCGATCACATCCTTTAGCGTTAAATTTTTATTAAACTCGCAATAATATCCTCCATTTCGAAAATTAAGTATATTAAGCGAAAACTGGAAGAAATAAATAACATTTAATTAGGTCATGCGATTGCGCCTGCATAAATCCGACCCTTCAAACCTTCAGCCAACCACGGTGCAAGATTTTGTCACGTGACCAGCGTTGCTAGTCAAGAATAGAAATGTTTACATAAGTCGACCTGTTTTGGGCCAATCCCTGTGCGCAACAAATAAAAGAAGGTCATATTTTATTAATAGAACGGGAAAAGGGAATTTCCTTCTTCAAAACGAGACCAGGCCCGAAAGAAAACTCAAATTTTAAGATACTCAAATACCTCCGCAAAGATAGCGAAAAATTGACTTATATTCTGAATTTGCATCTCGAAACAGATATAGGGCTCTTAGTAAGAAGTGTTTTATATGCATTTAGATACATCTAAGCAAAGATGTTATGTATTATTTCAGTTAAATATATATTTTTGTAATTGTTTTTGCGTTAATGCCGATTTCGATCGGTTTGAGGTTTCCATCATATTTTGGCCGTTTTCTGCGTGATTACATTTTGCGACAAGCGACTGATTTCGTGATGACGGGTCACATATTTCAAATCACATACTGAAGTATGATTACAATTCATAGTATGAATCACAGGAGTCAAATTTAACTGTTTTGACAGCCATGCAAGGTGCCCATCACATCCTACTGCTCATTTTACCAACATCATCTGGTGAACGAAACGCTGAGTCGACCTTTCAGAGGGTAGCGGGAAGCGATCCCGTGTCTGTGCTGATCTTCTGCTCTTCGTGCCAGAGTGTTACCATTACCCTAAGCCCCCTCCTCATCACCACTTCAATATGGCTACTCAGTTCTCACAAGTACACAGGTCCAATCCCAACTGGCATTGCCAGAGGTCCATTTCCCAACTGGCATTGCCAGAGGTCCATTTCCCAACTGGCATTGCCAGAGGTCCATTTCCCAACTGGCATTGCCAGAGGTCCATTTCCCAACTGGCATTGCCAGAGGTCCATTTCCCAACTGGCATTGCCAGAGTTCCCAACTGGCATTGCCAGAGGTCCATTTCCCAACTGGCATTGCCAGAGGTCCATTTCCCAACTGGCATTGCCAGAGGTCCATTTCCCAACTGGCATTGCCAGAGGTCCATTTCCCAACTGGCACTGCCAGACTCATCTCAAAATCTTGAATTTAATGTGCTGCAATGCTGGGAGCCAAATCATGCATGATCAAATTTCAAAATGTCACCAACAATCCTAGCAGCTGCATATAGCACGTTTGAGCTGCCTAAAGACATTCATTGGTCACTGAAAGGGGGCCTAGCTTATATGGCCCTACCCTACAGTAGCCAATTGTGCTGCTGATGAAAGCAGGGACAAGGGTAACTACAGCACTGAATGCATGCTGACCCTTCAACAGGTGCAGCTGATAGAGGCAAGCGCAGTCAGATATAAGCTCTATTTGTTCAGAGAAGGTGAACCTGGTCAGGGACGACATGGTCAGAGTAAATAAAGAATTATCAATCTGTATACATTAGTAGAAACACAAGCCAACTTCATCCACAGAACAAGAGAATTTTCCACTAGATGCACACTTCAGTCTGTGTTGGTTGGTCTAGCAGAGTTAAGTATGGCCTTCCTTCTCACCTATTCTCATCCAGCTGTCAATCAGAGCACTGCCTCTCAGTCGTCTGTTTATAGGTGAATGATCATCATGCACTGTTCTCTCTTTTCCTCAAAAGCAGGACAAATATTCTAAAGCTTCTCTTTTCCCTCTAATATGGAAAAAGAGAAGCTTCTGTTTGTTATTTCCCAGGCAATGAACAATTGCTACGTCATGCATACAGGGCTCATGGTTTACAGGAAATGTCATTTATTGTACAGATCCCACAAGGCAATTGCGATAAAGATGAACATGGAACACTGCAATCGACAGTACAAAAAACCCATTCGCAACCCAGAGTCAGTTATCTCTGACCTACATCCTACATCTTTGAATGGAACTGACTACCCACAACAATTTAAACGATTAACTTTATAGCATCATTTAAGGCAAACTATAAACTGTTTGTCATATATCGTTACTGAACTATTCTGTTTTGTTTTGTTTTATCCAATAAATAGTTTCAGTGTATTTAAACATTTTATGTACATGTTCAGGTTGCTTAAGCTTGACAGTCTATTATCTGTAATCATTCTTATTTCTTATTACTTCTTATTATGTAGGCTGGACTTGATAAACTCATTCGAGCTTTTTACCCCTTTCAGAAATTATCCTTTAGGACAGTTTTTAATAAATAATTACTGTGAATTACTGTACTGATAATTACTAAAGTGAATAAACTGAACTTTGTACTGGTTTCATAATGTCTAGTAGCAGTTGCTGTGGTTACCTTGTGCAGCAGACAGACTCGATAACTTCCTTTTCCAGCTTCTGGACTTCCATCATGAACGATGTTTGCAATGAGGTCATACGTAGCATTTGGATAGCGAGCCTTTATTTCTGGCGACAGCAACTCTCCAAAGTCAATTCCTCTGAAAGAACAAGAAACAGAAATTACTGGACGCAGAGAAACTTCACAGCAACTCAGCACTCACTGTAGAATAGTCCACATACAGTGGACTGCAACAGTTGGGGCTATTCTATTGCATGTGATCACTGTCTGTTGGCAGGGCAACATATCCATTGGTGACACAAAACACATACAGTTCATTCTGTTGTGTGTGTCTCAAACGAAATTATATGCCTCCATAATATAGAATATCCCCAGAAGCATTTTTCTCTGGGCTTTTCAGGATCTTTTCACACAAGAGCAATTGAAAAACACCATACATTTTTAACTTTTCAATTAGCATGACAATACTTTTAAACCTCACATTTGGTGTTTAGCTCCTGAAAGACTTACTGTCTACACTCTACAGGCTACACAATTATAGCAGTGAAAGTGTGTAGTGAAGAATTCTCACTTATGTTAAAAAGAGAACAGCTGAAACATCGAGAAACTTTCAACTTCTTCCTCAAACAGATCAAACTAATTTATCTCTGCTGTTATTTGTTTTAGCAATGTAGTCCACAGCAGTAATCCTGCAATCGATTACTAACATCTACTAAATAGTTACAGTAAACATCACTAGTTAATCTACCGTAATCAAATCTAATAATCAACAGCCCAACTGTAATAATGGCATCAGCCTAATTGTCGCTACTAAGTGAAATTGTTGTGTAAGAAGCCAGGATGAGTCTAAATAAACGACAAGAATGGAATCTGGGAAGACACAGAAACAGTCTACATAGGAAATGGGTTCACAAAATGAAGAGTTTCATTTGAGATCTGAAAGCCATGAGATTTTGCAGAGTGAAATTATGCTGGAAGAGGGTTCCAGACTCTATGGCCAGCAACAGAAAAGGAGAGCTGTCCTTGGCCATGGAATCGTAAGACTGAGAAAGTCAGAAGACCTGGTCGAGTAGAGAGAGGTCTTTGGAGTCAGCAAAGCATGGCTGAAATGTAAGTCTTGTACACGCCATTACCCAGTCTTCACAATAATTTGCTTTTCTATGGGCAGCCAATTTGCAAGCAGTTGTATATGTTACTATTTTGGAGTTTTAGTGATATCTCTCGTCAAGGTATTTTAGACTGAAGATTCATCAAGTTATCTTTCAAAATACCAGTACGAAGTGTGTTGCAGTAGTCAAGACGGCTAGAGACCAGGGCATTAGCCAAACAAATCAGGGCAGAAAAGGGAATCTATTCCTGTGGATATGATAGATGTAATAGTGGGCAGACCACATATAGAGTTAATTGAGGTAATTGAATGACAGTTGGAGTCAAACACACAAAACTCAAATTGTGAGCTGAACAGGCGTGTTGTATGACAGAAGTGCTCAGGTGGATAGAATTCAAAGAAGTAAATCGGTTCAGGAGTTGTGAAGTTTTAGAAAGGAGAAACAAAGTGTTACTGACTTTATGGGAAAATTCACAATAGTTGGGTTCTTCTCTAGGAGGAATCGAGTCTTATTGAATCTCTACAAATAACAAAAACATATTTTTATATAGCAAGCGGAAAAATTTACAAATCTAAATGCACTTCATATCACAAGGATTATTAAAGGTGTCAGTTAATTTGTCTACTGCCAAGCCGTCTTCAAAGGCAAACCATCCACAGGAAATGGCCATTTATCAAGCTGGTTGACTCTTAATACCTCTGCTGAGATAAGTTTTGTGATTTTGCACAAGATTACATCGTTTTTCTTGGCATTTTCAACAGAAACACTTTCCTCACAGTTCTCTACTAGTTATCACAGGCTGACATTCTTGAGGTGACCTTCCCCTGCGATAAACACTCTACAACTAAAGACGGTTTTAGTAAAAAATCATTTGCCTCAAACCAAACGACCATTAGCCAACAGTTAATTCAAATTTTCTTTAGTTGGCCCTCTGTTTCTTTCCATGTTGTTTCCAAAGCACAATACTGCCCTAAAAAGCCAAAACGCAGTAACTCCCTTCTTTGTACAGTCATAGTTACTGCGTTTTGGCTTTTTAGGGCAGAATAGACAGCATCCCCAAAGCCATTGCATCTCCAAACCCATTCTACAGCCACCAGAGACCTTGCTTCTTTCCAAAACACAATAGACAGCATCCCCAAAGCCATTGCATCTCCAAACCCATTCTACAGCCACCAGAGACCTTGCTTCTTTCCAAAACACAATAGACAGCATCCCCAAAGCCATTGCATCCCCAAACCCATTCTACAGCCACCAGAGACCTTGCTTCTTTCCAAAACACAATAGACAGCATCCCCAAAGCCATTGCATCTCCAAACCCATTCTACAGCTGCCAGAGACCTTGCTTCTTTCCAAAGCACAATAGACAGCATCCCCAAAGCCATTGCATCCCCAAACCCATTCTACAGCTGCCAGAGACCTTGCTTCTTTCCAAAACACAATAGACAGCATCCCCAAAGCCATTGCATCTCCAAACCCATTCTACAGCCACCAGAGATCTTGCTTCTTTCCAAAGCACAATAGACAGCATCCCCAAAGCCATTGCATCCCCAAACCCATTCTACAGCTGCCAGAGACCTTGCTTCTTTCCAAAACACAATAGACAGCATCCCCAAAGCCATTGCATCTCCAAACCCATTCTACAGCTGCCAGAGACCTTGCTTCTTTCCAAAGCACAATAGACAGCATCCCCAAAGCCATTGCATCCCCAAACCCATTCTACAGCTGCCAGAGACCTTGCTTCTTTCCAAAGCACAATAGACAGCATCCCCAAAGCCATTGCATCCCCAAACCCATTCTACAGCTGCCAGAGACCTTGCTTCTTTCCAAAGCACAATAGACAGCATCCCCAAAGCCATTGCATCCCCAAACCCATTCTACAGCCACCAGAGACCTTGCTTCTTTCCAAAACACAATAGACAGCATCCCCAAAGCCATTGCATCTCCAAACCCATTCTACAGCCACCAGAGACCTTGCTTCTTTCCAAAGCACAATAGACAGCATCCCCAAAGCCATTGCATCCCCAAACCCATTCTACAGCTGCCAGAGACCTTGCTTCTTTCCAAAGCACAATAGACAGCATCCCCAAAGCCATTGCATCCCCAAACCCATTCTACAGCTGCCAGAGACCTTGCTTCTTTCCAAAGCACAATAGACAGCATCCCCAAAGCCATTGCATCCCCAAACCCATTCTACAGCCACCAGAGACCTTGCTTCTTTCCAAAGCACAATAGACAGCATCCCCAAAGCCATTGCATCCCCAAACCCATTCTACAGCTGCCAGAGACCTTGCTTCTTTCCAAAGCACAATAGACAGCATCCCCAAAGCCATTGCATCCCCAAACCCATTCTACAGCTGCCAGAGACCTTGCTTCTTTCCAAAGCACAATAGACAGCATCCCCAAAGCCATTGCATCCCCAAACCCATTCTACAGCCACCAGAGACCTTGCTTCTTTCCAAAGCACAATAGACAGCATCCCCAAAGCCATTGCATCCCCAAACCCATTCTACAGCTGCCAGAGACCTTGCTTCTTTCCAAAGCACAATAGACAGCATCCCCAAAGCCATTGCATCCCCAAAGCCATTCTACAGCCACCAGAGACCTTGCTTCTTTCCAAAGCACAATAGACAGCATCCCCAAAGCCATTGCATCCCCAAACCCATTCTACAGCCACCAGAGACCTTGCTTCTTTCCAAAGCACAATAGACAGCATCCCCAAAGCCATTGCATCCCCAAACCCATTCTACACCAGAGACCTTGCTTCTTTCCAAAGCACAATAGACAGCATCCCCAAAGCCATTGCATCCCCAAACCCATTCTACAGCCACCAGAGACCTTGCTTCTTTCCAAAGCACAATAGACAGCATCCCCAAAGCCATTGCATCCCCAAACCCATTCTACAGCTGCCAGAGACCTTGCTTCTTTCCAAAGCACAATAGACAGCATCCCCAAAGCCATTGCATCCCCAAACCCATTCTACAGCCACCAGAGACCTTGCTTCTTTCCAAAGCACAATAGACAGCATCCCCAAAGCCATTCCCCAAAGCCATTCTACAGCCACCAGAGACCTTGCTTCTTTCCAAAGCACAATAGATAGCATCCCCAAAGCCATTCTACAGCCACCAGAGACCTTGCTTCTTTCCAAAGCACAATAGATAGCATGCATCCCCAAAGCCATTCTACAGCCACCAGAGACCTTGCTTCTTTCCAAAGCACAATAGACAGCATCCCCAAAGCCATTCTACAGCCACCAGAGACCTTGCTTCTTTCCAAAGCACAATAGATAGCATGCATCCCCAAAGCCATTCTACAGCCACCAGAGACCTTGCTTCTTTCCAAAGCACAATAGATAGCATGCATCCCCAAAGCCATTCTACAGCCACCAGAGACCTTGCTTCTTTCCAAAGCACAATAGATAGCATCCCCAAAGCCATTCTACAGCCACCAGAGACCTTGCTTCTTTCCAAAGCACAATAGATAGCATCCCCAAAGCCATTCTACAGCCACCAGAGACCTTGCTTCTTTCCAAAGCACAATAGATAGCATCCCCAAAGCCATTCTACAGCCACCAGAGACCTTGCTTCTTTCCAAAGCACAATAGATAGCATCCCCAAAGCCATTCTACAGCCACCAGAGACCTTGCTTCTCAAGATGACTGCTGATGGAAAGTGACAAGCAGTCATTACTTCATCATAAAAGCACAGATATGCACTAACCTTGATGTAAAGAATGATGAAAGGGGGAAGGGTTGTTATTTCAAAGCGTTTCAGCACAGAGTCCTTGTGCGTCTTGTATTCCTTCTCTGAAAGACCGTTGAACTTGTTGAGAATGCCAAACAGTGGCACCTGAGGGATAATGTTCTCTCGCAGTTCGTCAGGAAAGAGAGGTGGAGGCGGAAGGTCACAGGTCAGGAACATAAATGGAATCTCTTCCATTGTCTCTATTGCAAAACAAGAAAGAAAGAGGTCACAGTTTCTTGGAGAGCAGTAAATATCATCAATACATTATAACATATTAGGCTGTTGTTTCTTTAAAAGCTGCCCTCTTAACCGCTTTTACTATAGCTCATCTTGACAATCGTATTTTCGTTGCTGGTGCTCAACTACACAAAGCTGTTATTTAACAGCTCTTAAAATACAGAATTTACTAGCATTCATGGTACCAATAATAGGAAAGGGAAATAAAATCAAAGGAAAAGTAGAAAGCATGAAAATGTCACAAAGTGTGATTTCTTATGGCAAACTCAGCTAAGCAAAGCCAAGTCACTGATGCAAAGCCAAGCAGTTCTGTCCTGAGTTTCTCCATCTTCCATGCTCCATGAAGGTCAAAATTCAGAGCTGTCAGACCTTTCTCCACAACTCTAATCCAAGTGGTCCTTTAGATCGTTCAGGGGTTTGTTCATTGTGGTTCAAAGGGTTCTCTGGTGGTCCTCATTTTCAACAACATGACTGCAAAAAACCTCAGTCTCCATTACTGGACTGTGGCAGAGTCTAGTACTGTTGTCGTTCTTCTCCTGATCATCACTTTGTCTCCACATCAAGAACCCACAAGACCCTCCTGACACACCACACGTCATATGTGTCCAGTTTCATATTAAGGGTCTCTGTAGTCATCCAAGTCTTGCATCTGTCTAGCAGTGCTGACCATTTCATCAGATCGAGAGTGATTCAGTGGGTTAAACTGCAGCTATTGAATTACAAGTGTATCAGTGGTGAATGAAACCTGGCTTTAAAAGCAGCAAGTGAATCATGGGTTCAATGGTTATAACCAACATGCTCTACCAAGGCAGACATATAAAAAAGTAACAACAAAAACTTATTTTCTCAACGTCTGTACATTAAGCTATGAAACTTAATCACGATCAGTGTATCAAATGTGTCTATACCACAGTTAAGTGTATCTAGGATAAACGTGACATGATAGCCTCACATGTCCAACCCCTGTATTGACAGAATTCAGTTTCTTCACATAAAAATGACAATTTCTAGTTCAGCCAGACAAGGGAATTGCTGTCTGGCTGTAGGATTACTCTCAGCATCTTTATATCTCAACCAACAGAACCGTTAACATCATAACGAAAGCTATAATGCATTTTGCTCTCTGAGCTCTGTGAGGTTACAATTGATGTAACCAAGTGTCCAACAACTTCACTTTACAGTAAAGCAGAACACCATTTACTAGTTAAGAACGTCAAAGTCACACGTAAGAAGACACAGACTCTGAGGACAATTGCTGTCAAGTAGAGAGTGACGCGGGGAGACAATCTCGTCCCCATCCCCGCCCCGCGACAAGGAAGTCTTCCCCATCCCCGCCCCATATGGTTTGTCCCCATCCCCGCCCCATCCCCTCAGGTTTTCTCCTCATCCCACCCCATCCCCGTGGGACGACATCACATTCCCCGCAAAAAGTTTACACAAATTCAAAAAATAACATTTTTTAGCTTACAAAACTATTTGTATTGCTGACTGCATTAGTCTGTTATTATCTTATGGACAGTTTGCATTAACCAAGTCCTGATTATTTCTGACTAGTAGACTTCAGGAACTAATAAATCTCCTTATCAGTTCTCAAGTTCTTAACATCACCGGGTTTATTGCCGGCTCATTCCCCATTACCGCGGTATTACCGCGAAAGTAAACCCCATTACCGTGGTATTACCGCAATTGCTGTCCCCATTACCGCGGTTTCCCCGCGGGAAAATTCCCCATGTCATTCTCTACTGTCAAGGGACAAAATCAATTCATTTGTCACGGCTGCCACAACGGCCTTATTAATCGATTTAACATTAAGAATGGCAGAAAAGGATTCTTAAATGAAATAGACGCTTGTAGTTCTTGTTACCTTGGTATTCCTCCTTCTCCAGCAATTCCCTTTTCTGCTCTTCTTTCTTTTAACAGAAACAAACAACAGCTCAACATCAAACAACGATTGCAGACACACAAAAGTCAGAGCATCAAACGTCTATCATTATCAAATGCTCGTCTTTCACTAACGACTCTTTCAGTCTCTTTTGCCAATGCTCAGCAGCAAGCGCTTCTTAATAGATATTGCAAAGACACTTTGTAATCATGTACTGAATGAATGTATGCATTTATCACAGTCATCAAAAGTGTAGCTTTGAAATGCAAAGTATCTGTGGGCTCAACTACGTTTGGCATTATTTATATGAATTAATAGCATCAAACATAAAGAATATAACAGAAATACAGACTAGCCATTACGCAGAATTCCCAACAAAATAAACGTCAGCAAAGAAAACCAAATTGTATTTATCCGAGAAATCGTAAGTTTCTAGCAGTAACCTGGTCACTGCAATCAAACTCTGATGTATCCCCTCACCATCCGTAGAATTTAGACATGATCAGAAACTAACAGACACACAACTGTCTGCTATCTATTTAGGACAACTGCATATTAAATGTCTAAGCAGTCTCTCTAGCTCCGGTATTTAAATGTGCAATATTCAGTGCTTGAATACCTACATATACATACAAGCACACATATGTACTGACACATATACAAGTACATACGATCGTAGGTACATACATACGTACATACATATAACACGATACATATATAAGTAGAGTTGTTGGCAAAAGTAGGTTCTAATCCCAGTACATCATATCAGGTTAATAAAGGTGACCAATTGCTTCATAGTTACTTTCACGTCGTCTATGCTTCAGCCGAAAAGATCTTAACAACCACTTTCTATGAAGGTACTGAAATGAAAACAAAGAACACTGCCAGCTGAATTGGCCAAATCACCCACCAGATCAATTGGAAGGACCCTGCGAGAGTAGACACGCATTCTGCCACGAAAAGTGGAACTGATGATCGTCTTTCCACTTTTCTTACCACCTCCAAGACACATGTGCAGCGAGTTTAAGAACCACGACAGGAACTCAACACAGTCACCTGACACAGATTTAAACCACAGACCTTCAAACATCTACCAAAAATAATCATAAAATCAACATGATAAAAACTGAAATGGTTATATACTTTGGATGCATAGATTCAAGCAAATGCTCTGTGACCTGTGCCTTGCTTGCTGTGTTGATCTCGTACTGCGTTGGCCGCTCCGTAAAATTCTGCCTTCGTAGCAGAGCCTGTCATCCCTGTCCAAAACAGGGATGTACACCTAGCATTTAATTCCTTCCCCACTACAACAATTAAATGCAAATGATGCCAACCACAGATAGACAGGTTGGCTGAAGCATCAGGGGCAGATGATGATGATGATCAACAGACTGCAAATAGTGCCGTAAGAGACGTACTCTGTTTGGTGATCTGGAATCGTTTGTGGCTGCATAGAACAACGGCCTGAAGCATCTCATGTGGACTGACGTGAGCCTTGAAGTTGCGCGGATTCCAGAGTTTGCGCAACAACTCACCAAAGCGCTGGGCCAAGAGGAACATTTGGTCACCAGGTGGTCGCTTTATACCCATGTAGTTCTGCTCTCGAAGAAAATAGTTTCTCAGTGGTGACACATGGGACAATGCCTGTAGGACACATGAAACAAATGCATAGACAGTTGCTCAGAAATATTAAAAGACCAGTTCATTGGCAACACACTCAGTGCAGTTACTCCCACATTCAGACAATCACTTTCTCATTACCAGTATATATAACTGTTGACCAAATTACATTACATGCTGCTTCTCTCTAATTTAACTTAAGGGAGTGTGGCCATTCACACAAAATAAGCCTTTTCCAAGTGTTGACTTGAATACATACAACCACTAATGATTACATCAGAAATAGTAACTCAAATTACAAAGGAAACATGGTAACATGTATCTTACATACTTGTATAACTTGCATAAGTGTGCATGGCTCAAAGACATTAACAGTTCCATTTTAAGATAACTAGAATTAGCCACAATAATGACAATCTGTATACAGGCAGACATAACAGTCTGACCAATCAATGTTAAAGAAAGCCACCAAATTCTGAGAAACTGACAGATGACATCATGACGCTGGTGCCTAACAAGCGTCCACAAACTGACCCTGGTAGCATGCGATGAAGGGAAATGATTGAGGGAAATGATTAAGCGTGTTGTGGACACCCATGGAGAGAGACTATTATGATGATGATGAAAGAGTATCTTAATTGCTATCATGCTAGATTTATTCAGCCATTATTTGCAGGAGATTTTGCTAACAGTTCACAGAGAAGCTAACAGTTTGAAGACTTCAACTTGCCTTGATGACTCTGGTCTGCACTACTACTACTACTACTACTACTACTACTACTATTCCTTTATTTCACAAACTCGTTGACACAAACGCAACAAGATTATATAATCAACAGTTTAGATATCGATTAGACAAAAATAATAGTCAAATAGATAAGAGGGTTAGGAATGTATTAATGACTAAGACCTATTGCTAAAGAAAATGCACTGAACTGACCTCAGACGGCCAGGGTGGCTGTGCTTACAACCTCATCACAAAAAGACGAAGATTCTAAGCTAAGATTTTATCACCTAACTTTTATTTTACTTTATTTAGAGTTTCTTCAAATGAAACATAATTACCTGTAGAACAACATTGCAGTAGTCATTAGCTTTGATGTTATTTAGACCAACAATACCTAGAAAAAGCATAAATCAGAGCAAGTCTTAATGTTAATATATATATATCTTTACTATAAAATGAAAGCACTTGAGAAATAGGGATGCATAGCCATCAACCCTCAATGGGGATTTCTTGGATGGGCTCTGCATGTCCATGGTAGCCTGCCATTGGTGAGTCTTCTAGTTAATCGTTTGCTTACTGATAAACATTTTACTCTGACTGTCACATCATGTAGGTTAGTATTGACAGCACTTCTATGAGGTACTTAAGAGGTTTATGTTCAATGTCTAAATAAAACTAACTAAACTCATTAAATCTGGCACAATACCTGTCACGTCCAATTCAAGTCAGTACGTAAGTAAGTAAATCCTTTATTGAAAACCCAACTGCTAACCGCATTTTGGTGTACAAAGATCATCAAATAAAAAAAAATGAAGTATAAAGCATCCGTGTGACAAATGTTTTACGAGACAGAGAGTTTGCCTTAGGTATTATTCTATTGTGGGTTCTGGGGCGTAACGAGTATGAAACAGTTTTCACGGGAGGCAGTAGTTGATGTAATACAGGTAATGTAATACATGGACGGTGGAGGATGCTGTCGAGGTGGCGAGGGACAGAGAGGAGTGGAGAAGCTGCGTTGCCCGATGTGCAGTCCTGCACGGGAAGGACTAAGTCTAAGTCTAAGTAATACATGTAATACAGGTAATGTAATACATTAGTTGATGTAATACAGGCACACATCTGAATAGTAAAGGCACTATATAAATATGCACTTACATCTATAATTACAACTATTATATTAGTAATAACTAATAATTGATCATTAATTACCATTTACTACTGGCATTCATTCTAATCATCAGGCCAAAACAAAATAATCGTGTGTTTC
Organism: Aporrectodea caliginosa; assembly: GCA_020284085.1. Classification (NCBI taxonomy): domain Eukaryota; kingdom Metazoa; phylum Annelida; class Clitellata; order Crassiclitellata; family Lumbricidae; genus Aporrectodea; species Aporrectodea caliginosa. Next base: position 547,169 of record JACEVL010000929.1, read on the forward strand.
CGGTAACGCGACCGAGTCACTTTTTTGCCGCGACTCGGAAAATTTTGTAAAAAAAAATTTTTTCACGGAAAATTTTAAACTGAAATTTTTTTTACTTCACATACATTAAGCCTTTGCATGCCGGAGATGCAGAATCGCGACATTATAGGTGCATTCACTAAGCAGAGACATTCGGAAACTAGCGGTCTTTTAATAGAAATAATGGTGCCGTAAATTACAGCAATAAAAGGGCTAAAGTCTGGAGTTTGGGAGAAGGAGGTAATAGACCCGAAAGTGGATTTTCTCACAGTAATTTGACAGGGTTATTTCACAAATCTGACCGCCATATTCATTGTATCAGAAATACCTATTATCGTACGTGCCATTATAAAAGTAAAGCCTCCTTAGCAATCAGCCTACTTAACAACCTCCGTAGCATTATACTTTCATAGCAACCATCCTTAGAAACTGTCCTGCTTAGCAACTGCCTTCATTAGCAACTAGATAGCAACCACCTACCAAACAACCATCCTCCTTAGCAACCATTTTCCTTAGCAATCACTCTCCTTAACAACCAATCTTCGTAGCAACCAATCTTCGTAGCAAGCAGTCTCCTTAGCAGATGACGTTAGGAAACCATATTTCTTTCTATGTAAATATGTGCAGCGTTAATATTATAACAATAAATGGGCTCAATTTTCCCATGGACAATTTACACACATGTATGATGTTGAGGAGATTACAGACCCGAAAAGTCAGCGATTTTTTTTGTCACGTTACCAGCCATGCATATTTCCTAATCAACCGTTGGCTGCTACACATTTATTGTTTACTGTACATAATCCATAATTCCTTCCCCACCCCTGCCCCTTCCATTTCACCTTGCAAGAAAAATTATGTCACCACACATGAAATAAATAAGCTTGTTTTCTACAACAGTTTGTAGGTACATTCTGCAAATAGGCATTTTTAATACTCGCATAGAAAATACATACTTTGGTACAGCTGTGCATACATGGGCAGTGGCGTAATTTTGGGAAGTCACTGCATAAAATTATTTTACCAAAATAAAATTATTTTCTACCTACCTACCCAGTTTTTTTTAACTCTGTTACCGGAAACACACCATATTTTTTTTGGCCTCACCATCACATCTTTTGCATATACCATCAAACTGTCACTGCTATTACTATCACCCCCATTTCTCACATGCCTCTCAGAAACATCAACATCACTACTTATCAATTTTAAGACATCAACACACACACATGTGCGCACACACACGTACAGTCAACTTGTGATTAAAGAGTGAATTATTATGCACACTGAGCAGCACAACAGTGAAATACTGTTGGACTGTTAACCTAGACATTATACAATGCCAAAATAGTTCAGACATCTGAATGATTTCTGTTATGCTAATGCCCCCCCTCTAGCAAAGAGCAACAAAATGGTGATGTTGACATAAAGACATTGAATGGCGGCTGAGATCTGCTTGCCTGGTAGATAAGTGGACCCATCGTAGGCACGAGACAACTTTACATGTCTGTCTAAGCTGACAATCTGATCGACAGTGAACGTTGGATTCAAAACATACTGCAACAAACAATCAAACAATCAACAACTTATGGCAAACAAAAAGAAAATATTAAAATTAACATCATTATGAATAGCAACCAAACACCTGTACAGCACTACTATAAGACAATCTTTTAGAAATATTGTAGAATGAAATCCATGATCTTCAGATCATGTGAAAACAAATTTAGCTGTAAACATAACAGAAGACCTTGAAATGAAGTGAATATGTATTCAGCTGACAAAGTGGTATCTGACAGATAGATCTGTATTCAGAATTGGTGGATTTGTTCCATAGCTATTAACTCTTCTTAGTGGCTTCCAAATTTCGCAGAATTTTTCTGCGGTCTGAACCCTTTGATGAAATTCCCTGACGCTGCTACACCTTCTTCACTTGCATCCTATGTATTCATTCATCAACAGTCCTCCTCCTCCTCCTTCTCTGCCTAATTTCATCTTCCAAACACTGTTCCAACATCATCAACCTAATAGAAACATGGATTACTTCCTCAGCCACTTTATCTCAACTTGCTAGCTGCAGACCTGATGGCTATTTGCTTATCAACCAGCTGAACTCTTCATCACACAGTTCATGCTCCAATCTGAGAGGTGGGCAATGCCTTCCTCATCTGTGAACCACCCACTGTCCTCTCCACACCCAACTCAGTTCATCACACCTAGAATCAACATCTTGATGTATTCCTAGCAAATACTGTGCTTTATGGGTCAATCAGAATGTGCTAAGACGCACAGTTGCTTTTCAGTGACTTAAGGGTGACACTCCAAACTTGTGCTTAACCAGTCACCAAACCAAACACAAGTGCCAGTTGCTTTTCAGTGACTTAAGGGTGACACTCCAAACTTGTGCTTAACCAGTCACCAAACCAAACACAAGTGCCAGCTTTCTACTTACAACGATATCTTCAAGCGACTGATCAATGATCTGATAGTTGTCAGGAAGGCAGTAGAACTTCATCGTTTCCAGATTCAGAAAGACGTGATGGCTCTCCTGAACACTGTGCGTGTAAGCATGTGACTTGAATCCACGCCCTACAAATGATCATACCCATAACACCTGAGAAACATAAATGAGCAGAACACACAAAGGTGAGATGCTTCTACATCTCCCATTCCTGACTGAGTCTAATTCCAACTGATATTAGCTCCATCAGTCAAATGTAATCACATAACTTGACAAAATTTCTTCACAGGATGCATGAATTGAAGCAAATAACCAATTTTTTTCAATGGCACATGAATTGGATTTCTAATTCCAGTCTAAGCGATGCATGTACAGCAAATAGTAACCACATCATTCTCTTTCTCTTCAGCCAGACTTAGCTTCATTTTGGTTGTATATTGGCTGCTTATACAGTTCTAGTCATCTAAGTTCATCCCTTACAGCAATACATGCGTCTACATACAGTGAAACTTTGGTATTTTGAACTTTGGTATTTCGAACTATAGAATAGCAGTCAAAGGCCCAGCCACAACCAATGCATACACATACAAATATGACTCTGTTTTATTGAACCTGCTTATATCAAAGTCTCATTTATTGCAAAGACGCTATATATGGTCCTTATTGAACTGTGACTGCAGATATATCGAAGTTACAGCAACTCTGTAACGCAAACAGTTGGCCTAGTTGCAGCCGATTGATGAATAACTGTCAGATGCTTTGTTTGCTGAATGGTATGAGATGAAGACAGTGCCTACTGTGCCTATATGATAATATAACCCTGCTTTTAAAGTCCCCATGTGTGGACCATACTAGCCCGATATTTAATCTCTGAAGCCGCTAATGGCATGGAAACCGGCATCCTGATGCAGAGGCTCTTGAGGCATACGCTCTAACCAGTGTAGCCAACCAGACCATAGCCCCATTTCAGTTTTCTGACATTCTATACACCTTCTGATAACTGCTACCCCTTTCAATGCTTCTGATGCAATTGGCACTCTTGTCAGTGGTATCACTATTGCCAAAACACCTCTGTGTCACCCCGCCTTTCAGAAGCTCTAGGATTTAGGTAAAGAAAACAAGGCTGAGGTACAATGGGGAAATCAGTCAACGCCTAGCCTCAATTGACTGACCCTCCCAATGACCAGACATACATGTGCATCTGTGAGAAGAATAAGGCTGCTGTGGCCAGTGCTCAGTGATATGACCTGGCCATTGTCTGGCTGTTGTGCATTAGCTGAAAATAGAACCATGCACTCTAAAAGAACCCTGTACAATGAAAAATTACCTCATCTTACCAAACTCAGAACACAATGTACCCAAGTAGATCACAGGCTAAAAAGACATCAGTTTTCCCCAAGCAGAAGAAATCTCCCCACTGTGAACCTGAAAACAGATTGTGAGTTTCTACGTAAGAAAAGCATCTGCCCTACCTTGGAAGTACTTTCCACAAATCAGACAGGCATAGACATTGATATGCGACAATGACACAGAGCAGAGCTTCTCAAAGTCAAAATCCAACACAGACCTGCAATGAACACAAAATAAGGCTTACAAGTATAAGTGCTCTTGCATACACTGGTGCCCTTAGCTCAGCGTTAGAGTGAATGCAATAATCCCAACGGCCGCCATCTTCGCTTATTGCCACTAAGCTGGAAATAGCAGATTTTCTATGAAGGCCAATAAAAAACCGATAATTGATTTCTACAATCGTAATCGGTTTGCCAAAAAACGATAAAAACAACCCTAGAGGAGTGTACGGACCAAATCTGATTTCTACAATCGATAATTGGTTTGCCAAAAAATGATAAAAACAACCCTAGAGGAGTGTACGGACCACAATGTCTCAAAAAAGCATTGCTTGCTGCTCATTCCAGACTGCTCGTATATTACAGGAAAAGTTTAGGACATTGTTGAACAGCAAACAAAATTTTATTCCTATTTTGCATTAAGTTAATGCTTCCACTTCAACATTTGTTGGATGGCAAGGACATGTTGAATGACTTTAATTGGGCTTCAGAGGTGTTTAGTTGGAACAAGTTGGCAATTCTTTCTTAAGTGAGTTGCATAGACGGATTTTAACTGACAAAAAGCAAAATAGAAGCTGCTTAGGTCTGATGATGACTAAGCCGTCCTATCAAATTATTTTCTTCCACAGAAAATGGCATAAAAATGTCTTTATATTTACCTATTAATTGTGTCAAGATAGGGGCAGTTTCGACTCCGCTTATCCTCTGTAGCATTTCGCAAATCTGAAATAGTCATTTAGTTATTTATTAGAAGGAGAGATCAAGTGAACAAGAACACGCAGAAGAAATTAATGGATATGCAATGAGGATGAGTTGTATTGCCTCTGTTTGAGAATGCTTATCCTCTTTAGCCTGCCTTTCTGTTTCATTGGACTAATTAATATAATTTCTATTATTAATTATACATTTATTAAGCACCACTACCTAATGACCAAGCATGAATCAATGGTGCTAAGTAATTGTAAGTGATGGACTTGCTCAAGGTCCCTACACAATAACCGTCGCAGGGAGAGACTCAAACTAGCACTCTCTGCATTATAAGACAAGCGCACTAACCATATGGCTAAAGTAATGTGCTCCACCCTTGGAATTGACTGGATTGCAATTCCGTTTTGGAGCGTCATCAACTGATGCCTAATACATTCTTATAATGGAACCTAATCTGACCTTAGTTGCCTATAGATTTTATGCTAAATGAGCAATTGTGAGTAACCTTCTTCCTGTGATTTACCATTTTGGCTCTGTATACATTTCTAGATTGCGCAGTGCTTCTGCGGAGGAAGATTCTGCCGCGCAACGCATGAAGAAATTACTTCTGCAGCGAAAGATTTTTAGCATTTTATCTAATGACAACCTTAATCCTAACTCTAACCCTAACCAACCCTCATGACGCCTAACCTGACCCTACCCCACCCTTACAACGCCAATTGATACGAAGTAACGCATTTTGAACAAAGCACATGTGCCCAAGGTTGCGCGTGCGTCGCGGAATTGAGTTGAAAATATTACTTCTGCGGCGAAATTTTCCGACGCAGAAGATTTATCCGTCTAGATTACGCTCACGATTGAGTCAGTTTCGGTTCCAGGTCAGAATCGTGGAGTTTAGGCCGGCGAAGACAGCGTGATCTAAGACGGAAAACGATTACAAAGGCAAAGACAGTCGGATCGGATCGACTGCGGGAGGCGATAATTAGGAAAGTTGTTTTTAGTCTGGAATGAAAACTGAGCCTAAACTTGCAGAGCGCTTTATAAAACCCCAATTGTGATCAATTGGGGTGTGATCAATTGGGGTGAATGAGATGAATGAACAGGCTTTGCATACCTGAAAGCAACAGGTTACCCTCGAAGCTTATGGAGCGTGCAAGTCGTGTAAACATAAATGCCGGGCAGTGGGTACTTAAGCCTATCTGAGCGATATTATAGAACCGTGGCCGATGCGTCAATTAAAATCCGTCGTCGGAACACTAATCGATAAAAATACAAAGAGACTTATTTAGCCACACAAAGTATTTCCTTACCATCTTCTTTATCTTCGTCTAAATCTGAAATTTTGCGCTTTTTATGAATCTTAACAGAAACATCCGCCATCTTATTTAGCCTCGCGCGTTCAACGAGCGACTGAAGCGAGTAAGATGAACAGCATCAGTAGGCATACTCTGATCACGAAATTTACTTCCAATGTAATCTAATATATATTTCTGAAAATGCAAACTCTAAAATCTTGGCCCCCTTGCATAACTGAACTGGCAAGACCCCTGAATGGTCACAGTCCGACTCAGGCGGGTAAATACATTTAGCTTGGTTACTTACCAGGCGCGGCTTCTTAGCTAGGATGTTGTAGCCTACAGTTAGACATCTGTTTTCTAGTTGACTTAATTATCTTCTAATTATCGTTTTCTTTATACATAAATTATTTCTGACTTTGTATGTAAAGCGCTGAGCGTTTGCTTGCGTTTAATAGAGAACATTCTTACTTACTTACTTTCATTCACTCACATTCAATTTAAAAACGCTGTAATCAGCAGTACAGTGCTACAAAGTGGGACTGGGACCATTTTGGAGGCCCTGCCTTTCATTCATGCAAGTGGCCCATCCCATAAAATGCAGCTCTAGACGAGAATATTCATTTTAAGTACATTCTGCAGTCTTTCCTCTCTCAACTTAAAACGATCCTATTTGGCCGCGCTTGGGTTGGGAGCGCCTCTGAGTAGTTCCCTTGAAGAGGCGCTATACAAATTCAAGTAATGAATGAATGAATGAATAATAAGAAATAACAATATTAATAATAATGAGAGTCCTCAAATGTTGTAATTGCTTTTGTATTATTTAATAGGGCCTACTAGACGTTTGCCTGTCCTAAGACAGTTTAAATGACCACAATATACCTCCGCCTCCCTTCCCTCCCTGCCTCTCCCCGTCCCCTCCCTGCCTCTCCCCGTCCCCTCCACCTCCCCGTCCCCTAGATGATGTCCTAGTTTTGTGTAAGCGAGTCATCTGTCTGTCAGTGTCTACTGGTACACTCCACTTGGCCCTCGACCGTTGTGCAAGCGAAGTGACTGGTAGGCTACTCATCCGCCTACAACAGACTCGCATAACAGGACAGACAGACAGTTCTCTGCTGTTATATTATTAATACTATTAACTATTTTATTGAATAGATTGATTGTGGTGACATCATTGGCAATGGCAACTTAACACTTTAGCAACATATGCTGCATTTGTTTCCCAGTTGCTTTTAGTACACTCTCGTCGTTAACATGTTAATGATCACTTTGGGAGATTTAGAATATTTGTGTATCAACATATAATTTATTCCTTTCTGCTCGATTGGCCACGCGCTGAAATGGGAGGCCATGGCCATGTCACATAGGCACAACTTGCAGTGCAAAGGTTTCCAGCATCTCTGCACTATGGCAGTTTTTGGAAAGTAAATTCTTGGAGCAACAATGTTGAATTTGCATGAAGGTTGGACAATGGGAGACAGGTTCCACCCTGCTGCAATACCTACTCAACATCCCTGAAACCTTTCAAGCTGCACAGGTGCGCGCATATGACTTTCAAAGATAAGGCACACAACCATTTTTCCTAGTTTACAAAATTACGAATTGGGTGAGCTTTCATGTTACTTCAAATTAATTTAGTTCATTGCTGCAGAGCTATTGACATATTCAGCCAACTCACCAGAGCTGCTCCCGATCTGACAACACAGAACCATAGGCAAAGTGGTTTTCAATTGCTTATGCTCCTTATGGAATAGCAGTGAAAAAATAGAGGCCACTGAGTTTATACAGCCAGTTGCTAGGCAACATATTGAAAAGTGATCGGCTGGTGGCAGCGAACCTTCTGTGCTGCACTGTAAAAAAAACAGACAATTGGATCACTTGTACAGCAGAATGAAGGGATCTACAGTAAGGCATTGATTGATGACAAGACCAATATACAAGAGCTCCAGAGATAAGATGAAGCACAGCACACAAGAAAATTATGATCTTAAACTCAGTGCGTTTTTTCCCATTGGTAACCGGTGCACTTCCTCACGCGTGAAGCAAGATATATAATCAAACAACGATAGAGCCCATTCAGCTGGGCTGCAGCATTTATTATAGATTGCAACTAGTTAATGCATTAAAGAGCGAAGCCTGCATAAATAGCACTGGCACAATCAATCCTTGTGCAAATAAACACAAGTATCAGGATCATAGCAACTTGAGTGGTAAACAAACAGGTATCACGTGAATGTGATGCATGTGGTAAAACTTAAAAGCATGTTCCACATGCTTCTTCACATACTTTAAGGTTAATTCCTGGTCATACCAAAATCATGCACTGTAGTATGAAAACAGGCACATGCACATATACCAGGGAAGCAATGTTGCAGACTGGGCATATCAACTCTAAAGATCTGTTCACTTCTACCAAACCAGTTGAATGGAATAATTGTTGGGTTGAACTGAAGGGAAGATATCTCAGATTCTAGGCACAGAGCGCCTCTGATGTCTGAAGCACTTTCTTCACTAAGGACACTTCCTCTGCCACTGAGCAGTGGACATGTGATGAATATCATCAGGCAATATACTGGCATGGCAACATCTACACCATGGGAACCCATGTTACAGTTGGATTTATTAAAATAGCCCTCCCACACCACCTAAAGTTTACAAAGGGGACGAAGTATATGAGGCCATACTTGCCTTAACAAAAAAGGTCACAATTTCATCGACCTTCTTTTTAGTCATCATGACTTGTCATGACCATTTCCATTTCCTGTCATCAGAAATTTGAAGACAGTTTTTAGTCATCACCAACTTTTGACTTTTCAATAGCAATATTTCACAAACTTTAGTTTCTGTTTCTCACATTCAGACTTTAAAGACTTTTCAGGCCTTTTGATAGCTTTCTATTAACGACATAGATTTCTATTACTTCCTTAATTTACACACGATTTGTGATGATCTTTCCTCTCATCTAAAACCAGTTTGAGTGTGCAACTCAATGACCCTCAAATGGGGGGAGGGGGGGGCACAGTCGATGTCTCTGATTCCACCCATGCAACAGAGGCTGCTGCTAACCCTGTATTGAAGATTGTCTTTGACACTGTCTATCCACTCTTTCAGTTGCCTCTCTCTGATTTCATATCATCTGTGATTGTAATAACAGCACTCTATAACATGAATTGTAAATTCGTATAATTCATATTATCAATATAATGTAAATGCAAATGACGCTAGTTCACTAAACAACATTTTAAAACTGTACACAAGACAAAAACAAGCATGATTTCTTATGCCATCATATGCACATCGTTATGCACTAGCTAATATTATCAACTGATATATGTTGCATAATCATGTATCTACCACACTAATTGTGTACCTATGCATACTGAAGTGCACATATGTGACCCAAGGGATCAAAATGAGTCATATGTTGGAAATTTTACAATATGAGTATTTTCCATGTTCTTAAAGACAACATTTTTGCTTTAAAATGACACCAAAAGTTTGGTTCTACTTTACTTTTTGACAAAGTTATGAATGATTGTGTCCAATTTTTTAAAATTTATTTTATTGATTTTAATATATAATCACAAAAACTAAAACTATACCCTGTACAAAATCCTGAAAATACACATTAAAACAATGAATTTCATCAAATGTGAGATATCAGAAATGGAAAAATAATTGTCACCCATTTCCATTAAAATGTGGAAATGAGCAAAGTGACTTCTAATCATATTTTGCTGTTTTTCTAGCAATGTAAATTGCCGACATCCGACTCATTTAAAATTATTCCCTGGGTCACATAATTAAACGTTCAAGTACTCAACAAACATAGTATTATATTAAGTGTACAGTTCACCATGCTCTACAATGTCCATTAAAACCAAACTGAAATCTGGTGTCAACCATAAAATAATAAACAGAAATAATACACACAAAGCCTGCATGCACAATGATGGTATAACTGCTAAGTCTCTAACTCTGACTAACACCCAACTAGTAATTTGAAATTGGGATACACGTCAAGTTTTGTGCATTATGCCTCGACTGCTGCAAGTCCACCTTTCAACATGGCCTAAGTGAACTAGTCCTAGTGCAGTGAAGCTAAACAACTGACAGTTGTCATAATTCATCATCAAAGAGTGCTTACGGTCTGTCAAAACACGTTTTCAACATTGATATTAACAATGAAAAAACTAAAAATGTAAATACTTTTCTTAACTTAATTTCAGTAAACCTAATAAGCTAACATCATTAACGTTTGCAAACGACCAAATCATAGACACCATAACTATTAATATATTAATACAGAAAATATGAATATATTGTAAAAAGCTGTGCACAAAGTTAGCTTGCGTCTTGTAGTTTCCGACTTGTTAGTCTGTTACCCAAGTCAGCGTTATGCATAGCGTTTGTTGAAGGCTGCTAGTCCGTGACCAACTGAACCCTGTCACTACTGCTTGTCTACCACTGACCTACTGAAAGGTCAATGTGCACAAACTAGAAATACACAAGTTAATTGAAGTCATTGATGAATAATAAACTATCTGCAATGCAGGTCATCTGCATTTGTGGCTTTTCTCCAACCCATAACCATGTCAGAACCACTATGTAAGTTTCTCCATACATACCCACAGTGCTGGGAATCTGAAACTAACTTTGCAAAAGACCTTTCTTCAGTACATATAGAATACCCTCAAAAATGGAAAACAGCCATGTGCAGGTTTCAAGTTCTTTTTGCCTGAAGGGTCACGTTGCAAAGGGTTAAGGGGTGAGGAGATGGCTGAATGGTAACACACTGGCACAAAGATCAGAAGGATGTGGGTCCAATATCCGCTAGTCCCATAAGGTTGACTGTGCCTTCCACTCCCTAGGGGTGATAGTAAAATGAGCAGTAGCACAGTTAAATTTGACTCCTGTTAAACTTGCTATCATCTGTAACTACTATATCATGTAATCTTACTGTGTCCTTGTCAGTTTGAGTTAATAAACGAATATTATAAAAAAATTATAAAAGCCCTGCTTGTGCATACAGGCCCTGGAGTTTAGATAAAACTTATTTTAGCTCTATGGATGATATTAAATTACTAGCCTCAGTTTTACTAAGCCCAACTCTTATGACTAGACTCATACCTAAGTTTCTGAAACACAAAAATGACTGTCGCCAATTTGGCAGTTACTCAAAACTCATCTAAAAGAAGCTCATACAAGTGCTCATCATAAACATCGATTATGTTAGACTTCATTAAGAAGAACTTCACCTGAACACAAATTGTACTTTAACAGCTGCAATACAATTCACCACTGGCAGACACACACAATCCACACACAATCCAAAGAATGCAGTCTCACTGAGAGGTTGACACCATATTCCGAGGTCCTTCTCAATGTCTAATGACACAGCGTTCTGCACCTGATCACAACTGGTTACGCTGCACACTCTCCGAACAACCGTTTGTAAGGCGATGACTTCAACTGTTAATTTAATTAGACAATTCCACGTCTGCTCTCGTTCCAGCCTACAAGCACCTGTCTGTCTTTGGAGACATACTGCATTGACAGGCAGGCAACAGAATCCATCTCAGTAATGTAATGCAATCAAACATTTACATAGACATTTATATAGACAGAATTTCATCTTCTGGCAACATAACAACAGCTGCACTAATTCGATTGTTTACTGTTTACTCTTGTGGCCAACTCAGTTGAGCGTGACCATGTCTATGAAGTGATGCCACACTGCTCTGTCCTCGGCCTTCGTCCATATTGCATGAAGGCCAAAGTTTAGCTCTGAGAGATCGTTTTCCATGACTCAAGTCCAGGTAGTCCAAGGTCTTCTCAATTCCTCATGGTTTCTTCATGGTAGCCCACAGGGTCCTTCAATGGTCCTCATCTTTTGGAGTGTGGGCAACACGTCTGAAGAAGCTGTTCACTTGGATATACAATTAGATATACTATCACATCGATTCTCTACGCAATTCAGGAATTCCACCGAGTCATTTTCCAATCACGTTGAACCTGGATGCAAACTAGGATTCTTGCTAGTATTAGCAGCATTGTCACCATCATCATCCATTATCATTTTCAGTAACCATGACTACAATCAGTCACTGTCATCAACATAGTCATCATCATAAATCAGTTATATTACCATCATCATAATCATCTCATTATCAGCCACAGTCATCAAACTCATCATCACTGTAACTCACTGGATGCTCAAACTGCATTTTGTGGTTGAAATGTAAGATTGTTGTTCAGAGTTACTTCCTGTGCTTTGATCAGATGTCCAATAGTAGGACATTCTCCATCAGGCAGAGCCAGCAGAGAACAAACGTATGTGCCCAGTAAACAAAGCCCCAGACTTGACTTCGTTTATGGCTATACCACTGAAGTGCCATCAGACCCGGTGACCTGATCAGACATATTACTGCCACTACTCACCTGGCTACTACTAGTAACAGACTCAGAGATCAGCAACACACACATGCACACACACACACACACACACACACACACATCCACAATGAAACCATGGAAACAGGAGGCTAAGAGCATCAAACCAAAAGCCCTGACAGTTCCAGGCATGAATTAACTGCGTTTGGTCAAAGTGCGTTTGTTGATTTCTTCTTGGAGGAATTCTGACAGAGCATCAATGAGCAGACTGTCAAGAGATCTCTCTTCACCAAACTGTCTGGCCAAACTGTCGCCATCATCTCCCTAACAAACATAACATAAACTGTAAATTTAAAAAACATCAGCACCATTAACTGATTTGAATTCATTCATGATTTGTTAGTTCCATCAAAAATGATTACACTGCTATAATACATTCCTTTATTGCTAAGGTTACAAAGTTATTTGACACACATGGGAGACCATTCCAAGTACCACACATGGGAGACCATTCCAAGTACCACACATGGGAGACCATTCCAAGTACCACACATGGGAGACCATTCCAAGTACCACACATGGGAGACCATTCCAAGTACCATACATGGGAGACCATTCCAAGTACCACACATGGGAGACCATTCCAAGTACCACACATGGGAGACCATTCCAAGTACCACACATGGGAGACCATTCCAAGTACCACACATGGGAGACCATTCCAAGTACCATACATGGGAGACCATTGGGAGACCATTCCAAGTACCATACATGGGAGACCCAAGTACCACACATGGGAGACCATTCCAAGTATCACATGGGAGACCCAAGTACCACACATGGGAGACCCTTCCCAAAGTATAATACATGGGAGACCCTTCCCAAGTCCCACACATATAATTCACTATCTGATATTAAAGCAAGCACGCCGACAAAAGAGTGCCCGACAAAAGAGTGAAAGGATATATTAACGGGGCTTATCAAGGGGACGACAAGGAAAAGGGCCAATTTACACAATTAGCATGTTAACCCTTTCACTCCCATGACCGGCGGATATATCCGGCGACCAAAAATAATTATAATCCCTTGCACGCCGGATTAATCCGGCGGCATAATATGGACTCTGTTATAACGTTGCTCTTTCGATTTTTCAATAGCAAGTACTGGGAATATTATATGTGAGATAGGCCTACTAGCGCGTGAGTTTACATCTATAATCTCCGCAAGATGGCGCACTAGTAGTGAACAAATCCAGCTGATGATAACCTACTATGACGTATGAAAATATGTGTATTCTGAAACTGTGTGCTTATTTCTTGTCTGTGTAAAATTGAATGCATTTAGAAATAATAATTTTATTAGAAAAGTACATAAACATCGGATACCATGTCACATAAGAGAAAAATGTACACTTTGAAAGAAGTGGTGGATCACTTTGCCAATTTAGAAAGCGACGATGGCGATGACAGTGGAGAGGATGTGCAAAGTAATGACTCGGGTGAAGAGTTTGAAATGACTTTTACTGGCAATGATGAGCGTGTTATTGCTGATGGAGAAAACAACGATGAAGAAGAATTAGAAGAGGACAATTCATGGACGTGTCAGGATTTTGATTGGAGGCCTGCAAGGGGAGAGTTACCAATGTTACCTTCAATTCACTTGATGACAATGATAAAAACTTATTTTTTAATCACAAATTTTATGGAATTGTTCATAATAATATAAAATTCTTTGCACATTTCTCCAAAAACAATAGCTTTGAAGTGCTTGCTTAATTTCGTTTACTTTACTTAGCAATTACTCTTGATTTTTTAATCATAACTATGAAAGAAAGAAAAATTGTTTTATTGTTCAATTTCATCCGGGATTTTAATTTTTTAATAGGTAGGACTGAAAGGGTTAAGGCTTAGAGTCGAAGAAATCAGAGAGCTCCTCCTCGTTTCGCCATTGACCTGTGGAATGTGCATGACCGCATCAACGAAAACCTACCGAGAACAAACAACTCTGTGGAAGCTTGGCAAAGAGCTTTCCAACAGACGGTGGATTGCAATCACACGTCAATTTTCAAGCCGATCAACAATTTTAGGCAAGAACAAGATCATGTCGAACTAGAAATTGAGCGGCACGTCGCCGGTGTGAATCAGCCAGAATCGTCTAAGAACAAGTATGTGCAACTAACCAGAAGACTGCAGGTTATCATTCCAACGTACGCGAACACTGCTTTGATGGAATACCTCCGCGGCGTTGCACACAATCTTGAACTGTAACTTTTCTAGTTGACTCAATACCGACCATGAACGTTTTAGACTTAAACTTCGCATATTTTAAACTTTTCGTTAAACAGGAACTTTCCAGACATTTATTTAGTATTAAATTCAGACATTTATTTAGTATTAAATTCTCTTTCTTCATAGCATTTTGTTGAATATGGTACATAGCACAACGATTAATCTTTCTGGTTGCTTTGATTTATAACCTTAAAAGTACACTTCATGTGTGGTTGCCCGGATAAATTCAACATCGCTCCTTTGTCGGTCGCTCTTTTGTCGGTCGCTCTTTTGACATGTCACCATTAAAGCCTCATAAGAATTAGTGATTCTCAGAGTATCAAACGTAGTCAATCATAAAGATACTGATCCTTATGAAACTCTAACAGTTGATGCAAAATTCCTATATTGTACTCTGAGGACACAGAACTTTGACGACCAGTAAAACACTACAAAGAAATAACAGATAATAAAATGCATGGATTTAATGTTATTGGCTGACATCGAATTCTGGAAACCTTGTCATGATCTTCCCAAAGACTAAATGAATGAGTGAATGAATGGCTCAAAGCCGAAGGTACTGAAACGCCATATGGCTAACTAAAAGCCACATGAATTTAAAATACTGGAAAATGTTTGAGTTGATATAAAATAACTTTGGATGTCTGAAAAGCCATAAAACAGCAATTTTCTATAAATATCTCTGTACACTTTTCTATAAATTTCTCAGTTTTATTGTATTGTATTGTATTGTATCTATCAATTTGTATAGCGCCTCTCTCAGAGGCGCTCCCAGTGCGAAAGACCCAGAGAAAAGAAAGAAGTCTTACTTACCAGCTAATAAACAGGAAAATCAAAGAAGGAATACGGCTCAATGAAGGCAAAGGCTCGCGTTTTAGCCATAGAAGTTCTTATATTCAAATTGCTCAATGCACTTACTCTAGAATATCTAGACTTATTTCATAAATGCATCAGCATAGCTTGCAATATCATGTTGGACTGGACGCTGGATAAAGGAAACCGACCGATGAGGATATAAAAAAAATTAAAGAGAAAGCACAAAATACAGAAGAATGGCATCATTCCATCCCTGGTCCTGCCTAACAGCAAAACACTGAAGAAGAAGTCTTCACGTTCTAAATTGCTCAAATTCTGAAACGGTTCAAAATCATTTACTATTAGATGTAGGATTTTCTGCCATGAAGATTTTCTCATTGATATCCAGTCCTGAACAGCTGAAGTGCCATCCAAGAGATAACTCAGTGCACCACTAATGCTAGTTTTGGCAATTCTTAACACCCATTTCTGTCGGCACCTTTGGCACTGCAGGGTTTACTCAGTTCCCTGAAAGTTCCCATGGCCTCTGGCCATTTCATTCTGGCACCAGCACTAATGCAGTGTCACCTTATGATAGAACAGAGCAATGGTAGTTATAGCAAGAACCAGAGCATTAATAAAGGTTTCAAATGACAATCCAGAGCTCTGTGGTTTCAAAGGGTGGATGGCAGGCTACAACTTACTCTGTTTACAACTAAGTGGAAGAGTTGACCATTTTCATCTTCATATTCAAATGTAAACAGATAAGCATTCTCTTCTGATTGCCCTGAAAGAAAACAATCAGTAGAAACCAGTCAACAACAACATCTGTACATAGAAACCAGTCAATCAATCACAGCTGTCAATGGAAACCAGTCAATCAAAAACAGTTGTATTGTATTGTATTGTATTTGTATTGTATTGTATTTGAACACTTGTTATAGCGCCCCTACCAGATTTCCCATTCAGAGGCGCTCCCGATCACTCTTGTGACGCTGAATCAGAGTTTCACGCCGGAGACGCATGAGCAGTTGAGTGAAGGACTTGCCCAGGGTCCCTCTTAGAGCGACTTTGAGGTGGATCGAACCCGCAACCCTCCAGCTGCAAGGCACCGAACATACCCCTATACCACCAGCGCCCCAGTTGTATTGTGATGTGTTGTATTGTGTGTTGTATTGTACTCCTCCGTTTATAATGCGACCGAGCCACCCGCAGTAAAGATCCGAGAAATTAATCTCTGATAATCCGACCCGACCGGGAAGCGAACCCGAGGCGCCGGCGCGGC
Source organism: Aporrectodea caliginosa (assembly GCA_020284085.1). NCBI lineage: Eukaryota > Metazoa > Annelida > Clitellata > Crassiclitellata > Lumbricidae > Aporrectodea > Aporrectodea caliginosa. The sequence continues at coordinate 563,980 of JACEVL010000929.1, forward strand.
GAGCGGGCACCAACCCACTCGGCCACTCAGGATCCCTGAGTTGTACAGGTCTAGAAAACAGATGAGAAAATATCACTCTTGTCAGATGAGTAGAGAAAGTCCTAGGAGACAGATGAAGCGTTGATTTATGCCTTATTCATCATGAGAACAGCGCTGTACAAGTCACAAGATTATTAGAGTAACTAGAGTAGAGTAGACATAAAGGAATCTGGCCACAGATGAGACAGGATTGACATGACAGGTAACCAGCTAAGCAAATGAAGTATGATCATTTAGAGCTATTAAGAGCAGAGAACCGCAAGAAGACCATCACCTTTTGTCAAGCTGCCATTTTTCCTATAATCCCTCTTTAAAAAACTGAGTTAACAGAATTTAACAATTCAGATTTGCTTCTTCCTTAATTAACAAACACCAATCTCCGAAAACTGCAAGTCTATTTTAACAGACTTCATACCACTCCACTCAGATCAATTCTCATTGCAAGCTTTCTACACTACCACCTGAATGCCTATGACACCCAGATATTTCTTTCATCTGATATCTCCTTGACTAACTCAGCTCTCAAATTGCTTGCTTGTTTGTTTGGTGATGTTCAGTATTGGATACCATTGCCAAACTGCTCCTGAATCCTTTTTAAGATAAGAGTTTCTACTCTTCGACATACATCAACAATTTCACAAATTTGACTGAATGATATCTGTTCATTCATTTCAGAGATTTATATAGCGCCCCTTCAAGATTATCTACTCAGAAGCGCTCAAATTCAGTTAGGTGGCTTGAGCGCTGATTGTTTCAAATGTATATACAGTCTGGGCATATCTTCTGACACCACCAAGTCTTTCTCTGACCATGTTCAAACTATGCAAATCAGCTCACTTTCATATTCAGAATATCCATAGAATCCGATCTTACATGCCTTAACCTATCTTAGTTTCAATTGCAACTGCTCTAGCTTCTTGCTGACTACTGCAATTTCTCATTCGTATTTCTAAGAGATTTGCACAAACTAAAAATGGTTTAAAATTCTCTGAAAAGAGCCATAATAAAACCCCTGAATATTACACCAATATTGCACTCAACACACAGGCTGTTCAATCAAGCATTGAATTCAGTGTAAAATCTGTCTTACTGTTAAAAAAAGCATTCAAATCAACCACCCACCTCCACTGCTTTCTCACTCCTCATGTCATCACTCAAGCAATAGACAATCAACAGTCCTAGCTGTGCATCACACTAAAACAGTGTTGGGCTCTGAGACATCACAGGTGGCTGGTTTGCAGCTTTGTAATTAAAAGCAATTCTATTCTGTCAGCCCTCTAACATCATTGAAAACTAAGAAGCCAACTGTTTCAGACTGCTTACACTCCATAGCTTGAATTCTGGTTTCTCTAATTACTTATCAGATTTTGACCTGGCTTCCCTGACCACAATTCACTTGAAGTGACCGTTGATTGATACTTTGTGCATTGACAATGGTGCTAAAGAAGTCATTAGATTAGATTCCACACACTTCAGTAACACTGAATTTCAGAACACAGAGGAAATGAAAACAAAGAAAAGCATACAATTTTGGATATTGTCTAGAGCTCTTATTTATCAAACAAACACATTATGAGTTCAGTAAATTGAGCAAAAGCAGATTAGACAAATCCTCACCATTGTTTCTGCAATCTTGTGATCGCACCATTGGAGGTGCATAGGTGTGCAAGTCAGGCTTCTTCTTTGCTTTTGTCGTGGCACGTGATGACGAAACCACCTTCTTACCACCCTTTGCTTTCATTTCCTTGTCATAATTATCTCTGGAAATTTCACAAGAACACTAGCATAGTTCACATACTGAGTTGCAAAGAGTGCCACGGAGAGATCTTCAGGCAACATAACCAGAAGCCCTGCACAGATTATTAGCCAACTGACACCGGCATAAAAATTAATAGTACCCTCGTAATTAGCTCCTGAGCCACATACAACCACAGCCAGCATTTCAATTTCTGCATGCGTTGCATGGCTAAATCTTCCGCCACAGAAGCACCACGCATTTTAAATTTAAGACGATGAAACAATAGGGCTATATTGGTGGAATAATTGCGGATTCTAAAACGACACATTACCCACTAAACCTCCTGTGCCTTATTTTTGAACCACCATTACTAAATTAATCGACATAGCTGTTAAATACAGACGAGGCCTGAAAACGAACCCCAAAACTCTCTGAACCCCTTTGCAGACCAGTATTATTTACTCTGAATTGTTTAAAATCAAATCACTTACCTGTCCACTTGGTTTTTGATAATGCTTTGCATAAAGCCATGCTCCATATTTAATCGCGATTTTGTATTCATCTTTGTTGTTATTGATCAGTTTATTGTAACATTAAAAAGTATTTTAGAAACTAAAAGACAAGTAACTTATATTATCGCCCAACAATTAGATTAAACTTTGGATGCGTTATTTGACTTCTTCTTATTTTGCAGAAGCGCTTCCCTATATTAAGACTGTACGGGTTCAAAAGCACAGGAACCGTTAATTAAATCGTAATTCAATAGTAGGCCCTATACGTTTTTCTGTAAGATCCAACCCTGGTCATTTTTCAATTAGCGTATCATACTGCCGCAGCCCGTTTGTACAACTACACCATTTAAAGTCCCGTGCATGGTGTACTGATGGCTAGAGGGCAAATCTGATTTTCTTTTTAATTTCTATCAAAACAGCTGTAAAAACCTAACGGTAGTTTCGTAGGTTTCGTAGGTTTTCTAACCCCTAAAGACTGGAGACCTATAGAAACCTGCTCCTCGTACTCGACCCATGCTATGGATTCTGCGAGCTAGTTCGGCCGTTGTCATTCTTCATCTTCGCCGCATTCGAGCTGGACCAGGCCTCTACTGCCTCGATCTGCATTAGGCTATAGGCCTATACCTAGGCTAGTCAAAATTGTTAACCACGAATAGGTTGCCACTCTCGATCCAGATTTAACTGCGCAAAGCTCTAGCCGAAACTTTCTCTGGCAACACAAACATCATTTTAGGCCTAGCCTAGCCTACATAATTTTTAAATACACTGGCTTCCCATTCGCGCCCGTATTGCTTTCAAAATCTCCCTCCTCATGTATCATCATATCCATTCTGGAACCTCCCCCCATTATCCTCATATATGACATCCATGGTCGTACCATGGCATGCTCTGCTTCAAATCCTAGAGGACTCAGATCGGCCACGCGAGGAGACTTTTACTGTTCTTCGCACCAAGAGGAAGTTTGGAAATCGTGCTTTTGCTGTCTCCGGACCCAGAGAATGGAACACAGTCTCCCAGCTACAATCCGTCAATGTTCATCTGCTACCCAATTTAAATCAAAATTAAGAACTCATCTATTCTCATTAGGGCCTACACTATGGCTAAGAACACAGCGCAACGCGCTCTCGTGTAGGCCTAATAGGCCTACTTATCTTGTTAAAGCGCGCTATAAATGTCTAGGCCTAATTGTTTGTATTATATTGTATTATATACAGACCAACTAAATTTGTATTTCTTATAGATCCATAATTAGCCTATAGCCTATAACATCACTTATGCTAGCAAGAATTAGGCCTATAGGAGGCTAGGACACTGCAGTGATGTCCCCTAGGTCTGTAGGATTCAATGGATGTCCCCTTATCCATCCATCCACAACCGTCAAGCGATTCCAAATGGGTCCCATAGGGCATATTTTCATGTCCTCTTCTAGTGAGAAATGTTAACCATCTGAAATATAACACTTAACATCACGAGACTAGCACAGACATTATACTGTTTAATAATAATAATAATAATAATAATAATAATAATAATAATAATAATAATAATAATAATAATAATAATAATATAGGTGCGTGGACAATTAGTCTTGAGCTCCAAGTCGGCAACGCGTTTAAACCGATTCCAGTGGGCATGTTGATTAGGGTGTCCCAGAAAAACCAAAGTAAGTACTCAAATTTCAATGGCCAACCTTTAAAATGTTTCTCTTGGCTATTCTGATAAAAAATGTAAAGTTACAGCAAGATTGAAGATCATTTAGACGTGGCTCAAAGCCTTTTCAAATTTCGTATACCCCCCATGCAATAGCCTATGTGGAAGTTTTACCAGCATATCGGTTTTCAATGCATAACTTTGAAACGGGAAGAGATATTCAAAATTCCTTTGGTGAGGTTTCCTGGAAATGTCTGCTCACAACATAGGTTTTGTCTCATAAGGTTACTCTTGCATGACGCTATGTGACATGACGTCAAACTTTGACGTCACAGTTGACATTGCGTTGGATCAATGGTTCCTCTTAACGTGTTGTTCTTAGGTTTATTTTTAGGTATCAAGTTATGGTTTTGGGAAAGAAGGATTTGCATAAAATATTCTTGAAACCCCTTAGCAGTTTCTTCTTCCAGAACATGTGACATAACGTCACTCAACTTTTGAAGTAACCGCTCCTATCTCCAAAGCCAGAAGTCCTAGAAAGCAGATCTCGACAGTGTGATTCTCCTTACAGATTTTATTTTAGTTATAGTTACAGTTATAGTTAATGGTTTTTTATTTTAGTTATAGTTATAGTTATAGTTATAGTTAGTATTATTTTTTTAGTTATAGTTATAGTTATAGTTAATGGATTTTTATTTTAGTTAATTTTAGTTACTACTTAGTTACAATAATTTAGGCTATAAGCAAAACTGTGCGTATTAACATGCTGTTTCACAATTTGCTCAAAGCTTTGAAAGCCTTTGAAGCATGGGTGCATTCTAGGCCTATTATACCCCGCAGCCGATCGAGTCGATCGATCGAGTCGATCGTAAACCCGGCCAAGTCGAGTCGATCGTTGTTTCCTCGACTTGACTCGACTCTGAAATATTTTACTTACTATATTTCTTCACAAAATGACAGACCTTACGATATAATGACGTAATTCTGTGTAAACACACAACTACCGTATGAACCAACAATGAAGTTCACTGCAAATAATGAACCTCTTGGCGCTGTATCTTATTAGTGGAAGTTATAGAGATACTTTCTTTCACAGTTCAACTATAATAGATAGATATTACACTGCCGTCTTATTTGTTGAGCTGGTAGGCCCTTCTAATTTATGTACCGTACCGTAGGAGATTCCATTGTAGCCTATAGCTGCCTAGCTGATCAAGTCGACAGATTTAGCAAGGCTTAATCCTTACAAGTCAACCACCGGCAGACACGATGCCATTATAATACCTGAACTGTTACTTACCAGTTCAATTACAGTTGATGCTTTGTAAATTAGACACCAGAGCTATATAAGTTATAACTGCAACTACAGTTGTTAACAGAACTAGCTGTTATAACCACTGACAGTTTGAGGAAGAGCGTGAAATTGAAATACATGAGTAATTTAGATAGGCCTTCTGGATTATAAGAATGTCGTCAGCAATTTTGGCCAAGAGACTATAGTCCAAGTCGACGAAGTCGATCGAGTCGATCGTCGTCCGAGCCAAGTCGATCGAGTCGTCGAAAGGTCGGCGAGTCGACGAAGTCGATCGAGTCGATCGTCGGCCGAGCCAAGTCGATCGTATGCACTCGACTCGATCGACTGCGGGGTATAGAGCATTCATCTTCATAAATACACGAGTTTCCAAAGTAACTTACAAATTGCATAATACAAATATCGCATTTTTGTTCTCATTTATGTCGAATTGTCCATATTGCACTTCCATTTATTTTTTTGTATTAACGAAAATAAAGATGAATTTTCGTTATTGCTATTTTCGTTATAGTTATAGTTAATGATATTTTTTAGTTATAGTTATAGTTATCGTTAACGAAATCATTTTTTTTCCGTTAACGAACATTTTCGTTATCGTTATCGTTAACCAGAAGTCACACTGGATCTCGATGTCTGCAAACTAGGGTTATCGACTACATGGAATTTGATAATAATATTATATTTCACAGACCACGTGACCTCACTCACCGTGACGTTCCCAGTGACCTTATATATATATATATATATATATATATATATATATATATATATATATATATATATATATATATATATATCAATAGCCACCCACAAATCTTAGAAAGGTGATCTTGGTGTCAACTGTAAGATTTTTGGCTACAAGAAATCCTGAAGACAAATGCCTACCACTCTGCGGTAATTACATTCCATGATCTATAATATCAAGTAACACGTTGATTGGTTTGTAACAGTTCATATGACCTTGGAAAGTCGTAGACAGTTTCCTGTAACAATGTTCTGTGAATCACAACGTACAATAACAAATCTCATGATTAGGAAAGTGCTTTGATGCCTTCACTGAAGATAAACCACAATCACAATTCTATTGCTTGCAATTCCCGAGAAACGAAGGGCAACCACGCCGGGTCGTCAAGTGAGGCTTAATTGAAGCTCAGATGTAGTGTAATGTAATTAGTAACTTATATAGCGCCGTTCTCAGCAGTGGCTATTCAGTAGTGCTCCCTGTGCGAGTACCCCGAGAGAAGAAATAGGTTTTGAAGAAAGAGAGAAGTAGGAATAGATCTAGAAGGAATGGAAACGCGTAAAGATGGGGGAGAGGGAATTCCACAGGGCAGACCCAATGATGATAAGTGACCTAACTTGCGCCAAAGTGGTCCTAGTTCGCGGGACAAAGAGATCATGCTGGTCCAAAGAGAGGAAAGGTTGGAGAGAAGCTGCAGAATTGGGAAAGCGATCGAAATCTAAAATGTTGAGTGAACAGTGTTTTGGCGGCCCTTAAAATCATAGAAATTATTCGACATCAAGAAACTATTCTAGCACTCAATTGTAGTTTCGGAGAACCTAAGGTTAATCAGTACCCTAAACTACAGACATACACTCAGCATATGATGTTCATCATGACTCTGTTGAGTATACTTCTTTGGAATCGAAGACTCTGAAAAATCATATACGCCAGGAATTTTTTTACATAACTTGTAGTTCCAGTGAGGCCAAAGATTACCCATAACAGGTCGAGTGACCTTGAACTACAAGGTCATGCGATGGTCATACGACGGTCATACCAGGTTATTTATAACTCTATTTTATTTCCTTGAGCCCAGTGGGCCTATCTTAAACTGACACCTTCTTTTTAGCCTTCACCGATAACGAAATATTATGACAATAAGTTAGATGTCAAATGACCTTGAAAATGAAGGTCAACCGATTGTCCTACAATGTTAGAAGGTATCCTATCATTTGGTCGAAAGTCATTTTGGTCGAAATCATTTGGTCGACGATGAAAACATCGAACGATCAAAAGTCGAATGATCGTTTGGTCGACAATCAAAAAGTCGAACGATCAACAGATCGACAATCAAAAGGTCGAAAATCAAAAGATCGACATTCAAAATGAAGCATGTTTAAGAGAATTCCGACGATTTACTACAAGTTTTATCATTTGTATGCTAATTCAATGCTGTTCAGTTGCGGTCTATTGACTTCGACCTTTTCATCGTTCCGATGCATTGACAGATTTCGCACCTAAAATTTCGTCTTACAGTCCGTTAGGCCTATGCACTCTCCTTGATTTATTGGCTAATTAATTTTGTTTTCATATCACTTTGGAAATGTTTTTCGACGCTATGTAAAATTCCGCACCTTCCTCACACATTCCTTTTTGCCTGTTCAGTTGCGGTCTATTGACTTCGACCTATTCATCGTTCCGATGCATCGACAGATTTCGCACCTTTCGTCTTACAGTCCGTTAGACCTATACACTCTCCTTGATTTATTGGCTAATTAATTTTGTTTTCATATCACTTTCTGTAGTTCACAACCTCCCTCTCTCACAGACTGATCGGGGTTCAAGTGTGTATGTGAGTGTGTGTCGGACTGTGTGTATGTATGTTTGAGTGTGCGCACTTGTAGTAAAATCGTCGGAATTCTCTTAAACATGCTTCATTTTGAATGTCGATCTTTTGATTTTCGACCTTTTGATTGTCGATCTTTTGATCGTTCGAATTTTTGATTGTCGACCAAACGATCATTCGACTTTTTGATCGTTCGATTTTTTCATCGTCGACCAAATGATTTCGACCAAATGATTTCGACCAAATGACTTTCGACCAAATGATAGTAAACCATGTTAGAAATAGCATATTTGACTTCTCCCCGGAAAACCCTGTCATAGACACAAAAATCACTTCTCGATTGCTTTTAGTTCCTGAGATACTCTGGGATAAAATTTCTCAATGGTAAATCAATGTGTATGATTCAGCTATACAATGCTTAACTTAGAGTCGCTTGAGCCACGCCTAAATGTTAATCTAATTAGCTATAACTTCGTACAATATAATAACTAGTCCTATAGAAACTTTCTAGAGGTTGGCCATCAAGATATATAAACTTTTGAAAAGTTTCTGTCGTTTTGGGACACCCTATAATGCTGATGTCCGCAGGACTCAATGATTGCTGTATGCTGTGGCTCACCAGCAGTGGCGTAACAACTGTAGGGCCTAAATATATAACGAGGGTGGAGAAAGCCAAGGGCCCCAGATTCTCCTCGAGGTCACAAGTGCCCCAAGCTTTTTGACTAAAAAAATTAATGTACTTTTCCGTTTTTCCGTGAAAATAATTAGGAAAATGTCACATTAACTTTAAGTCAGTATGCTCTTCAGTTACATGAGGCAAAGAAGCGACACCTAGCGAATTCCATAGCCTAAATCAGAATTATTGTTAGCACACGTACGTGTTAATTTAAATAATTAGCAGCAAGACAGCTGCAGCAAAGCCTATTCATTGGACATCGGACCCGATTTGTGTCAGAGGTGTGGTCCATAAGACGTAAGTTCAGCAAGGAACTGAAACCACAGTAGGCCTATAAATAATTACAACTATTTATTAATTATTTATACTGTGCTGAAACAACACAAACTGCGTTGGACATAATTATAGCCTAGGGCCTAGGCGGCTAGGCCTACTCAAACTCTATTGAGCTCTCTCATCACGTCATCTTTGTCGTGGGTTTGGCTAATGCCTGTGTGCTGTTTGCCACTCTCCCAGTCACCGTCGCCAATGCGGAGCGCTCCTTCTCCAAATTGAAAATCATAAAGACGTTGAACTGTGTATTGGATCCACTATATAACAGGACAGGCTTGATGGTCTTACTCTTCTTGCAGATCAAAAACGATATGTGACTACAGTGCAATATGCAGTACTCTATTAATGATTCTTCATGGACTACGTAATTGCGAATAGTAGGCTCTAAAGCGTTAGAATAGTACAAATACGTGAAGTAGCCTAATTCTCTGAAGAACTACAGAGTACAGTCTACATTACATTATCAGTATAATTCCATTAGGCCAGAGCAATAATAGTAGTATCACCATGTTTGCCGCTGCTGGTAACAATAATCCTCGACAATAATCCCCGACAGACTAGTAGCCCTTTCGACATAATCCCCTCATGGCAGGCGATATAATACGATAAGTAGATAAGGATATGAGAGAATGAGGGTCAATCATATAATCGGCTATCAGGGTCAATCGGCTATCAGGGTCAATTTTGGCCCCGCCCACTTTTAATGACGTCATCATAGGTCAAAGGTCAAACGACCACATCAGCCTGAAACAGACACTCATTAAATTTGGCCAAGGGTTGCACTTCTTGGGTGGGGCGTACGTGTGCCTACCCCTCCCCTTCCAAAGTGGCAATTATTTTTGGGTGTGAGCCACAGCAGGTGCATACATCAAATTTAGACCCCTTTGGGTGTGAGCTACAGCAGCGGCCTACATCAAATTTAGACCCCTCCATTGGCGCTACAAGGGCTTTGAATATTCCTTAAACACAAATTGAGAGGTTTTTGTAATACACGCAATCAACATGCATATTGTTTTGGGCCTTTCACTCACATAGCCTCTTAGACAATCTTAGCCATTTACACTATAGGCCATTGCCTTTTGGAGTTTCTACAGGCATCCAATGAGCTTGCAACTCTGTGAATTATAGAATAAGGGCTTCATTAGGGATTGACGTCACACTCACACATACTATCGACTATCTTTCATTGTCTATAATAATCTATCTACCAAACACGAAAAGACATGAATTTAATCAAACTTTATTGAGTAGAAACACAACTTCAGTACATTAAACTATTACACACAAAATTATGAACCAGGTAGTCGTTAAGACCAGTGTCCAAAGTTAACATATTTGCAATGGCATTAACTGTTTTGTTTCTAGCTCTATGAATGCAATAGAATATACAATAGTGTCCGCAGAATCGACTGACTACGCTTTGCAAATTTCTATCGGTATAAGTCCAACGAGCACAATGTCTGTGTAAAAACGTTCTGAACGGCGCTTCAGGTGGTTCTCCAAACGAATCAAAGTATTCGCCATATGTAGAATCTTCAATGTACAATACGATCCAATGTTGCCCAGGTTTGTCGTGTGGGTCGGTATTACAAACGATTAGAGCCGGTGTGAGCTATGGTAGGCCTAAGCGTTGCGCCTGCAGCAGCACTGACTATAATTGCCAACAACATTTCGGGATTGATTCAACAGCCCCCATTTCGATCAACGAGTTTATGATGATCTCCCTCCCTCTGTCATGGGCCCTGATACAAGCGAAGAGAAACTAGTATCGTTTCCATATTAGCACTCAAACTTGGGCAACCGGGTAAAGCAACCCATTTAGAATTTTCTCTCAAGTACCAACGTATTTGAAAAATAAAGGTACGGTAATAGCACTGGAACAGTTTATTAATTAATTAAACAGAATTGTTTTATAAGGAAATTATAAGTAAAAAGTAATAAGCACAGTACATTCACGTCTGTCAGTCAAGTCCCACTCTTAGACTTCACATTTGGAAACAGCCGTCATAAATGGAGTCAAAATGCTACCAAATATCAATTATCCGGCAACACAATGCAACAGGATGGTCTAAAGACACCTTTTCAACCTTTCTTCATAGCTCAAATCCTTGTAACCCCAAATAATTTTGGTAGCTCTTCTTTGCACTTTTTCCGGTATTTCCATGTCCTATTTCAGGTATGGATTCCATACCTGGATGCAGTATTCCAACTGTGACCTATTGCCTTCAGTATTGTATGCTTGTCTCTGGTGACTATTGTCCTTCTTATCATACCTAAAGTTGAGTGAGCCTTTTGCTGCTTCAGCACATTGCCTTGAAGGTTTTGGATTCTTGTGCATAATCACTCCCAAATCCTTTTCTTTCTCACTTACTTTCAATACCTTACCCCATTTCAAGTGAAAACTCTTTGTTTCTCTTTCCCATATGCATCACTGAGCACATCTCCAAATTAAAAAGCATCTGCCAGTCCTGTGACCAACTGAACATTCTTCGTAGGTCTTCTCGCAGTTTATTCGCTTCCTCCGGTAGACGGACATAACCCCCTTTGGACATAACCCCCCTGACATAAACCCCGGACATTAACCCCGGACAGAACGCCCCCAGGCTTGGACATAACCCCCAGGCTATGATATAACAATTATGATATAACATATAAATTATAACACATAATTATAATATAATCTATATAATATTATAATAGTAATAATTAGCTTGTAGTCACTGCGCCTTTGCATTTCAAACCACCTCTCTGAGAACATTGCCATCGTATTCTATTTGTCTTCTCCGCCTTTTTCGTATAGGCTACATGAAGCTGCCGTAGCAGAGCGTAGCTCCTCCCTTGCTGTTCTCAATAGATTCCATGATACAAATCTCTACTGTAAACTACGACGAGTGAAGGAAGACATGTTAGAAGTCTTCGTTTATAATTATAAGGTCAACTGGATAATGACTCCATTCTTTTCATTGTAAATTCTAATGTTTTAGCAAAGATTCCAGCTGTGTTTTCCCCTTGATGTGTGGTAGAGACATGACACTCCACATAACGCAGAGACGCAATTAGCAAGGCAGAAATAGTGGGGTTTCTCCAGTGGGGGAATTAACGCTTCAAGGCGACAAGATTTATTTTAAATTTAAAGTCTTAGCAACTGTATCCTAAAAGTTGACAATTATCCTAAATGTGATGCTAAGATCAAAGGACTATTCGGATTCTACCTATGTCAACGGTTCAGTACAAGCAATTAAGCGTCAGGAAAACAGCCACCACAATCAACTTTTACAACATAGGGGGTTTGTCCGGGGGAGTTTCTGTCCTCGCTAAAACCGGTGGGCGTTCTGTCCGGGGGAGTTAATGTCCGGCAAGGTTTATGTCCGGGGTTTTATGTCCAGGGGGGTTATGTCCTACACTCCTTCCTCCTCATCCCCCAAAGCTCTGCAGAGTTTTGTGCCATCTGCAGACTTAGACATTTTCGGTACAATTCCATCATTTATGTCATTAATAAAAAAATATAAACAGCATTGACCCAAGCACTGATCCTTATGGTACTCCACTTAACACCGTCAGCTAGAATTCAGCTAGAATATCTATGCCCACCTCTTGTCTTCTACTTGAGAGCCAGCTTTGCATCGATGTTAGTACCTGCCCTCTAATCCAATATGCTTGCAAATTTTTGGCCAGCCTTTTGTGAGGTACTTTGTCAAATGCCTTGGCAAATCTAGGCAAATCACATCTACAAGTTTTCCCTCATCTTTACTCTCAAAGACTTCCTCAAAGAATTCTAACAGATTTGTCAAACACGAGCGACCTCTAGTAAATCCATGTTGACTGCCCTTTTCATAATATTATATTCATTCAAGTGCTGCACCATATTATCCTTAACACTTCTCTCCATGATGCAGAGGTTCTTTGCATTAGCATAAAACAAGGCAACTTGGAGACACAGGTATAAATTATTTTAGAAGCCGAAAGGAATATTCGGGCAGAAATTCTTCAGTGCAAGAGTTTTAGACTTGTGGAATGATGCAGAGGTTCTTTGCATTAGCATAAAACAAGGCAACTTGGAGACACAGGTATAAATTATTTTAGAAGCCGAAAGGAACATTCGGGCAGAAATTCTTCAGTGCAAGAGTTGTAGACTTGTGGAATGGCTTGGATGATGTCTCAGTGGACATTGTGATAGCCTTTTAAGAGGAAGATATGGAAAATGGGCTATTAAACGTTCCATGTCAATTGGCAGTGACTCTAACGCAGACTATATATCCTCTGAACCACTTAAAACCCTGTTATGTTACATTGCTTTACTTCATTTTCTCGCCAATGCAAGCTTCCATCGTCTCGTTTTGTAGGTCCTAAATCTCAGAAAAGAGACCTATTACCCAAAAGTCTCAGTATTCTGTCCCAATTTACAGTATTCTGTCCCAATTTAAAGGAACTTCTAATTTCAGTCGGGAAGGTCTAACTTTCTACTTTCACATATCAGTAGCCTAAAATTATCTGTAACAAAATAAAACAAACAACTTTGCGAATTGTAGCCTATATGACGAGAATTTAAATATGTAGCTGCATTACCCCATTACGTCTAGGATCGTTGACAATGTCCAGCATGTTTGAAATTTTGAGCAAAGTCTGCATTTAGACGAAATTATCCCCATTCAGTCATGTAAGGGACCCCAGACGAAATCTTGCATATACAATGCAGCATTTGACGAATTGATTTGTTTAACCCTCGGGCTACCAAAGGGGGGTGGTATCCACCCCTCCCTATGTTTATATGCATTACAAACTTGTTCCATATGGAATATACTTTTGGCATTTTACGTAGCTGTAGCAGGTTAATTTGTGCACATTCTGAGGTAAACATCATGGTGGTATCTCACACCGTTCAAAAGTTATACCCGATATAGCCGAGGTACCAGAGGGGGTGGATACCACCCCGCTTAGTTTTTCGACTATAGCGAATTCATTATTTTTTCTAGAAGAGAAACAAATATACAATTCTTTAGAGGGAATGCAGGACTTCATTTGGTTGTTTATTTTTTTGTCTTTTGTACACTGGAAGTGATGAAAATAAATAATAATACACGTAACCTGTGTGAAAATGGCTGAATGCAGCATCACAACGTAAACGGATATTTCTACATAAACGTTTCTCAACAGCTACAGATTTAGAACTTATCTAGAAGGGGTGGTAACCACCCCCCCCCCTTGGTAGCCGATGACACAAAAAACCTTGGTAGCCTGAGGGTTAAAGGATAATTAGTTCTTTTCTGCAATCGGGTTTCGCGCATTGAAACCAGAGGCGCCATGCTCCATAGCACACGTTCGCCTTCGTGAGTTTCTTGTAAGGCGCTATATAAATGGCCATATATATACATACATACATACGGTCACAATGTAGGCCTTTCTATAAAAAGCTAGCAATAAATTATAAATTATTGAATTACGAATGATTATTGGGTACAATCGCTAGGGTAGAGTGAAATATTTTCCCAGCAAACGTTTTCTAATAGTGATGAAAAGTTGCCATTATGTTAGAATAAGTAGTGTGAAAATATTTTTGATTATGCTTTGTGTCTTCTGCGCTCTACCGGCGGTAATATTTTAATATGTGAAATTCTGTGGAAACACGTAAATGTTGTGCATTTTTTCTTGAATTGTGGGCGAATCCTTAGATCTATTGGCCAGATCAGATCAACCAGTTCCGGAAATCGCATCTGATGTGATAGGCTATAGGACTGTGGAAGCGTAATGCCCAATGAGTGCAGCGACGTCATCACCAGGAACAAAATTAGGAGAGAACGAAAGTAGGGCTAAGTGCCAAAGCTCTGCTAAAGAGGGTGTGACTGTATGACTGCGTTGATGCCCTTTGCATTTCGTTTATCGGTCGAAAGGACAGAACCTTTGTTCACGAGAAGGTGAACGGAAAATTGCATCGCACAGTTCATTCATTTCGGAAATTTATATAGCGCCTATTTAAGATGCCTAATCAGAGGTGCGCCCCGCCAAGCCACGGCTAAGGATGAAGGACATAAGCAATATTATTAGTAGAAAGCAGGTATATTATTCAGGTGCAGTAAGCGGAGGGGCCAACAATCTTGAAAGCTCGACGTTGTCCGACCGAAGAGTGTGCCCGAGTGACAAGGAGCTCCCTTAGCGCTAAAACCAATGAAAAATCTTGGTCACTACCCGCTCCGTCATTAGCGTGTTTTCTTACAGTCTTCCCATGATGATTCTGTGGTCTTTGTCCACGCAGTGGCGTAAATAATGGGGGGAGGGGCCTCTCCTCAAAGTTCCGACATAGGCCTATCTGCCCCCCAAAGTTATGTGCAGATTTTCGCCTCTGTGTCCACGCCTTTGTCACCAGCAAAATTTATAATTTTTGCTTGGCTCTTGCTGGTCACTAATATTTGTGCTAAATATGGCGCCTTGGCTGCTGCTCGGATTATTGCTCATATTCCAAAATATGCCCCAGTCTCTGCCTATATGCGAGATGTGTTCAACTAACTTCCTGCCTCGGGCACACATTTCCAATAGAACAGCAGCGCTTGTCGGGCAGTGTCTCAATGGTATTCCTCCGTCTTACCTGTCCGACCTCAGTCGCCCGGTATCTGACATAGCCTCCCCGTCGAGCTCTGCGCTCTTCGGCTAGGCGGGGCTCCAGGTCCCTCGGGCACACTCTTCGGTCAGACAGCGTGAAGACTTCTCGGTCGTTGGCCCCTCCACTTGGAATTGGCTCCCGATTGTGCTTACTGCCCCTGAAAAATCCAACTGCTTTCTAATAACTGCTTTAGTTCTCTATCTTTAGCTGTGGCTGGGCTGGAAGTGAAATGCGAAGGGCATCAACGCAGTCATACTGGGTCACCCTGCTTTTGCAGAGCTTCGCACTTCTTTCGTTCTCTCCTAATTTTGTTCATAGTGATGACGTTGCTGCACTCATTGGGCATTACGCTTCCACAATCCTGTAGCCTATCACACCAGATGCGATTTCGGCAATGGCCTGATATGATATGGCCGATAGATCTGAAGATTCGCCCACAGTCCAAGAAAAATGCACTACATTGACGTTTTTCCACAGAATTTCACATATTCAAAAAAAATTACCGCCGGTAGAGGTCAGAAGACACAAAGCAAAATCAAAAATATTTTGCACACAACTTACTCTAACATACTGGCAACTTTGCATCACTATTAGAA